>CAMTZB010000028.1:605000-1205000 GCA_947086495.1 Morpho achilles
TACTATATATAGATCGAAAAGATAATGAATTATTGATAAACAACAAGGTATACGTTTTGCTGATAAAAAAAAAAACATTGAATTACATTGATATTTTGTGTTGTAGAATATCACATGCAGATAATGTTTTTATTAAAGTTTTATATCAAGAATAGGGTACGTGGATTTCGAGAAAAACATGGTGACTCGTTTAGAATTAGTATTTCATTTTTCAAATACAAATTCTAGTACTTTTGTTTGCATAATAGATCCGTATTTTAAAGACAGAGGCGATAGGACAGGAAATAACAAAAACAGTAGACATAATTTCACTCAGAGCTCTTATCCGGTATCCAGCTGAGTAGAATAGACCACCCTCATTTGTTACCGAGGTGTCGTAAAAGGCGACTAAGATAAGTCGAACTGCCGTGCGGTATCCGGCTGAGTAGAATAGATCATTAAGATAAGTTGACGTCAAGCAGGCGGCCGGTCGTAAAATACATAACCAAATCATTTGACAATATGTTTATAACATGTTGTGCCGACCCCACTTAGAGTGGGATAAGGGCAGGAAGATGATTTTTAAAAGAATATTTGTAGCTTCTCTTACACATAGTCATTTGAGTTTTTCGAATCAGTCGAAATCGAAGAACATAAATACCTACCGATCCCCAAGTACCTAATTGGTATTTTCTTTTTTTTTATTATGTAAAAAATTACCTAGGCTCTGTCAACCCATATACTTGTTTATGAATTCACTTTGTACGCAATGGTTTTCATATGCAATCAATTTTGCAAGCGTCATTCGCGAAAGGTGATCAAGGTTACGAAGATATATTAGGAAACGGTTGCCAAAAATAGCTTATCAGATTTTTTCATGTTATAATATTTTCGCCAGAACACTATCATATTAAGGGTATGTCCTAATTGGAGTTTAACTACTGATTGCGTAGGTAAAGCAACGGAAGTTTCTTATTATTGAATGGGTGGCGAAATAGGTATTGATTCTGCCTTGGGCTCCGCGGGTACCGGGTTCGATTCACGACGAGACCCAACATCTTCTATTTGTTGGTTCTTCGAGCCTAGGTTTATAAACTTGGTAAATGATCCGTCGTTCGTCCAGATAGGCTATAAAGCCTGTTGTAATGTAATCCTGTATATGTTACCCCGGTGTATAAGGAATACTTGTGACAAATTTCATCGATATTGGTTCAGCAGATTGGCCCTAGAACGAGACAGACAGATTTTTGTAATTATGATATTATTAAGAATTAAGATTAGCCCTTAGTACTAAGTAAGCTGTGGTAGCCCAGCGGTAACACCGTGTGACTCTTTCGAGGAGGTCACGGGTTCAAACCCGGGCAGACACCAATGAGTTTTTCTGTTAAAAGACATGTGTCTAATTGTTCATTGCAATTTATCACACGCTTTTCGGTGGAGGAAAACATGGTGAGGAAAGCTGCATATATCTAGAGAATTCTGGATATATGTGTAACTTACCAATCCGTATTGGAGCAGTGTGGTAGGTCTTAGGTCCAAAGCTCTCCAATAACGGAGAAAAGATTCTTATTCTCCGCAGTGATATAGTAACAGGCCGCTACTTACTTGCTAGTAACACCTTGGTAAATTAGCTGACGTATCCAATGTTCACCCAGCACCAACGTGGTGATGAACTACACGGAGGTGGAGGGCAAGGTGCGCGAGGCCACCTCGGACGAGGCGTGGGGCCCCACCGGCCAGCAGATGCAGGAGCTGGCGTTGGCCACCTTCACCTACGAGCATTTCCCGGAGGTCATGTCCATGCTGTGGCGGCGGATGCTGCACGACAACAGGTCGCACTGGCGGCGAACGTACAAGGTGAGGGGACACTGCCACTACCATTAGGAAGGTTATCTTTTAAACATTTATTTCTGTTTGGTACAAAAAAAACTATAAACTAAAATAAAAAATATAAAAAATCTATATATATAAATCTATATAAAAACGTACACCACAGAAAAAAGGAAGCGTGTCAGCATTTTGCTGCAAAAATATGATTATTGCAGCTCTGATTTTCAGACTCACCCTAATCTCAACACGAATCCAAATATCTTAATATTTAAATGAGTTAATCTTGTATATATATATATTATCCGAATCTCGGAAACGGCTCCAACGATTTTCCTGAAACTCAGCATGTAGGAGGTTTTGGGGGAGAAAAATTGATTTAGCTAGGTTTTATGTAAAAAAAATATTGTTTTATCCCTATTTTTGGGCATTAAAAAACACTAACATTTATATTGAATTGAATTTTCGCCATTTACTGTCAAGTCGACGTAGCTTATTCGGTAAGCGGGCAGCCTCGCCAAGGATCGATCCCAACTAAATAATTGTTTTTTCTTTTTTAAAAGTTTTTTTGTCAAAAAATTACCGAGCGAAGCTCGGTCACCCAGATATTTCTTCTGAAAGGTTAATGTATCGCGACGTCAGCGTATCTCGAATGTCAGCATTAGTAGCAACTAGGGATGTAACTTGTAGTAGAAGAAATCGATTAATAAATAATAGATTTATATCCTTTAAAAAAATAGATATTTATAAAATCGATTATTTTGTTACGAAATAATCGATTTTTTTTTTAATCCATTTTTTCCTGACTATTACCGCAAAAACGTACAAGTTATATCTATCTTAAATTACTTACACGCTAGGACTATACAAATCATGCCCACGTGGAATGGCCCCAAGGATGCTGGCAGCGTTTCCGCGCTGAATCGCTAAGCTGATTCTTTGTGCGAAAAAGAACCCAGCCCTCTTGTTCTCTCAGCCTTCTAACTTGTCTTTTTTAATATTAATAATTAATTATAATAAAGGCTAATTAAAGTGGACGATTGGAAATTATATTAGATGCGCTGTTTTAGAATTTGAATTAGACGCAGATGATTTATTCATCCCGCTTCTGAAATGTATCAAATATTAAACCAGTGCCTGTTGCTGCTGAGCTACCTGGTGAGGAACGGGTCGGAGCGAGTGGTGACGTCAGCTCGAGAGCACATCTACGACCTGCGCTCGCTGGAGAATTACACCTTCGTGGACGACCTGGGCAAGGATCAGGTGAGAAGCTGAACATATCAGTGATAATGGCATCCTGAAGGTATTTGTCGGAAGGCTTGATTGTCAGTACCTGAACCACTGTCACATGGTTCACGTGCTGACTAATCGGGCCCATCATAGATAAGCTTTTAGAATAAGGTTAGGCTAAGTTTACTAACATTAGATTAAGTTTGTGTGTATTACTAACAAAATATGACCAGATAAAGTGGTCGAAATAAATGTATTTTATTTTATTTATACCGGTATCTTCTTCCCTGAAAGTTCTTTGCAACTTTTTCATTATTTTTTTCCATCTAGTCCGGAATTCAGCGTCCCTCAGAGCGTTCGCAAATGACGGGCCAGTAAGGATGGATATTTGGTCACACTAACGGATTTGATCGCTCGCGAGGTCTTTTCATATAGCTATATATGAAAGTAAAAAGAATTAAGGAACGCGCCCACTGTCCTTTTTGAAGAGGGGGGTGAGAGCTAAAACCTACCACTCTACTCCAATGCATATTGTAAGGTTACACATATCCCAGGCATTATCCTGAGATATGCAGGATTATGGGACTCATAAGAGAACTCAGTCACTCAGCGAGCGAGCAAGCTTTGCTTGAAGTATCTCTACGACATCTCAGGAATGAGGAGATCCGTAGAAGAACCAAAGTTACCAACATAACTCAGTATGTTGGAAAGCTGAAGTGGCGATGGACGGCACATAGTGCGCAGAACCGATGGGCGTTGGGGTCTTAAGATGCTGGAATAGCGACCGGTGTGAAAACGCAGCATCGCTAAACCCCTACGAGGTGGACTGACGACCTCAAAAAAGTCGCGAGGAGCCGCTGAATCCAAGCAGCACGAGGTCGTGTAGGATGGAAGTCCTTGAAAGAGGGTTTTGTCTAACAATGGACGGCTATTGGTTGATGAGAGAGAGAAAGTAACACCCCTACTCTCGTTTTTGGAGGGAGGGGTTGGAGAGTACACCAATCACGCTGTAATGCATATTGTAAGTTTATTCATCTCCTCCCAAATTTGGGAGGGCCTAATGCAGGCTGCCAGCGACTATACGCCGGAGTGGTTCGGTCGATGGCCCTGTATGGCGCTCCCATATAAGCGGGGCGGCTGACCGCCAGATCTCTGCCCCTGCTGCACAGGGCGCAGGGGATCATGGCGGTCAGACTTGTGCGGGGCTGCCGGATTATCTCCGGCGAGGTGGCCTGCGCCTTGGCCGGGTCCCCTCCATGGGACCTTGAGGCTGAGGTGCTAGCTCAGGCCTACCGCCGTAGAGTCGAACCCCATTCACCGGGGGGAAACTTAGCGGCGGTAAAGGTGGACTGGCGGAGGGAAGCTCGGGAGAGGAGCTCTTCGGCTCCAAGCTCCGAGTCCAAAGAGATAGTACTATTAGAATGGACGTTCGCAGGGCATCAACGTCAGGCACAAGGTGCGCGAGCTGATCGACTTCATCCAGGACGATGAGAAGCTGAGGGAGGAAAGGAAGAAGGCCAAGAAGAACAAGGACAAGTATATCGGTTAGTGTTTTCAAGTTATTTTTGTATTAATAACTTTTTAATCTTAATAAAATCTTTTATATAACTTGCAATGTATGTGAAGGTGGAATCTTGCAAGTTAAATTTGACCCACTTTCTGGGGTCCGGTTGAGCTGAAATTTTAATTTTTTTTCGTTTTGCGTCCGTCGCCAGTGGATCCGCCTGCGTGGAAAGATTAAACCCATAATATAGTATTTTAGTAACCCAACCGCGTGGTATCCGGCTGAGTAGAATAGACCAACCTCATTTCTTACCGAAGTGTCGTAAAAGGGGACTAAGGTAAGTTGACCCACCGTGTGGTATCCGTTTGAGTAAAATAGACCATCCTCTTTCTTACCGAGGTGTCGTAAAAGGGGACTAAAGTAAGTTGACCCACCGTGTGGTATCCGGTTAAGTAGAATAGACCACCCTCTTTCTTACCGAGGTGTCGTAAAATACGACTGAGGTAAGTTGATGTCGGCAGGCGGCCGGTCGTAAAAACGCAGCCAAATCATATGACAGCATGTTTATAACATTTTGTACCGACCCACTTAGAGTGGGATAAGGGCAGGAAGATGATTGTATTTTGATACCATAAGAATGGTTAAAGTGGGTTAACCTTAAAAGCTAGACATATGCTGTCTTCGACTCTTATTTAGAACTTTTAGAGGGGAACAATTTCGTGATACGTGATTTTTCACCATTTACTTACCGCACGCAAGGAAAGCTTTAAATTTTACCGTTTTCTTAATATTTTTTATTGCTGCTCCTCGCATATTCATCTTAGCGTGATGTTATATAGGCTATAGCCTTCCTCAATAAATGGTCTATCTTACACTGAAAGAATTTTTCAGATCGGTTCAGTTCGTGAGATTAGCGCGTTCAAACAATCAAACTCTTCAGCTTTATATATTAGTATAGATTTGTGAGGAAAGACTTAATACATCCGGGGAATTAATTGGATAGGTTTGATCTACCAATACGTATTGGACCAAAATGGTGGGTGGGTCTAAGCTTACATACCCTACTCGCTAAATATGAGATAAAATTGCCCAGCAGTGGGAGAGTAGGTGGCCATTTTTCAGTAATTTATTTATTTATTATACAATAAGTGAAATATGACGTTTATGTTTTCAGGAATGTCCTCGGAAGCAGTGGTGATGGGGTCTCGTGGTGGTATGGGGGGAATGGGGGGCATGGGAGGAGGCGGATGGGGCGAGTACAGCGACCGCGGCACGGCCTGGGGTAAGACAGTTTACAGATCTATACTAGTAATATCCCGCGGTTTCACTCGCGTATTTTTTTACACCTTATTACATTTTTATAACGGATCCATTTTTTTTATGTTATATAGCCTATGTTGCTCAGTAAAGATTCAGCTTTCCAATGGTGTTGTGAATTATTGAAATCGATCCAGTAGTTTTTGTGTGAAAACATACATACAAATTTTTCCTCTTTATAATATTAGTAGTAAGCTGTGATAGCCCAGAGGTAACACCGTTCTCTCGAACTCTTTCGAAAAGGTCGCGAGTTCAAACCCGGGCAGACACCAATGAATTTTTCTGTTAAAACTTATGTGTCTAATTGATAATTTCAATTTATCACACGCTTTTCGGTGAAGGAAAACAGCTCCAAACCTTCTCTCCAAAAACGGAGAGAAGAGGCCTATTCTCAGCAGTGGGATAGTAACAGGCCGCTACTTACTATAATATTAGTATCACTACATATTATAAAACAAAGTCCATATTTCCCTATGTATGCAAAACTTCAAAACTACGCAACAGATTTTGATGCGGTTTTTTTTAATAGATAGAGTGATTCCAGAGGAAGGTTTGTACGTATAATAACATTTAATACGGAGTAGAAAAATACTGTAATTTTTGAGGTTTCTGTAAATAATTAAATTTTTTTCCGCTTACATTGCAAACGCAGGCTAAACCCTACGCGATTTATCAAAATAATGTACCAAGTATTTGTATACATTGAAAAGGTCTACAGAAAAGTCCGCGATAGTATATGTCTATCGCTTATGGATAACCCACTAAAGCATTTTTTGTCGTTTGCTTTTTACGAAAAATAATGCCTTATTTTTGAAGCAATTCTTATACAATACAGCATTAATCCTTATCCAATTAAGTACCTTAAATAAATAGTTGATTTAATATAGATCTATATGGCCGTTCACAGCATGTAATTTAAGTGAACATTTTCGGAGATTTTACAGATAAAATGCCGTGAGGACGCGCTTCGCCCTATAACACTTCGACCTCTTTCAAGAGTTTGTTTAAAGACATTCTGTAATTAATTGTAAAAATAAAATACATAGGTAAAATGTAAAAGTAAATAAGTAAAAATGTACTATATGAATTTAGATATTCCAAAGATACCAGGAAATCTTCTTCGAATTATAGGGAAAGGAAATCGTTTTTCTCCAAATTTTACGCGTGCGGGCAACAGGCAGTAATGAATAAATCAAAACTACTGGATCATTTTTAATCATTTTTTTTACACTGACCGACATGAGATATATATTTTATACCCGTGCGAAGCAGGGGCTGGCCGCTAGTAGATTATAAAACAAAGTCCCCAAAAGCCGAGCAATTTCAATGCCATTGCTAATTCATGGCACTACACTTCCATAAGGCTAGATTGTAACCTTATTGTACTAAAGACACCCTGAACCGGATATAGAGTTGTAATATCGTTGTTTCGCTCCCAGATGACAACAAGGAGAGGCAGGAAGATGAGGATTATGAACGGGAGGACTCCGACGGGGACTATGGCACTAGGAAGCCCAACAAGTAAGGCCTACTAGCTTGTATTATTTACCGCGTCTTGTGTCGATGCGTTGCTGAGACTCGAAAGTCATTTAAATCGTAGTACTTGGGAGATGGAAGGACCGCCTTACTCAGTAATTTTGTACAAAATAAAAATCGGCCTCGATTCTAGGTATTTTTCTCGTTACCACCCGTTCCCCGAATAAACTACGCTGACTTGACATTTAACGGAATAGTGTTTTATATATGAAATAAATTAAAAGTAAATTTTAGTATTTTTTTTAATGCCCAAAAACAGGGATAAACGATTTTTTTAATAAATCCCTAGCTGGATTGATTTTGCTCCCCCAAAACCTGCATGCTGAATTTCAGGAAAATCGTTGGAAGTCGTTCCCGATATTCCGAAAATATATATACCGTCAAGTCAGCGTAGCTTATGCAGTGAACGAGCGGTTTCTAAAAAGGAAAACACCCAGGAAGCCCCACCTACCCAATTATTTTTCTTTTTTTTCAAGTTTCGGCTTGCTCAACCGGGTTGTATTTATGGTATTCTGTTACAGGTTTATTGTATGGTTCTGTGGTTGTCAATTCCCAGAGAGAACGTGTACCGCGACTCTGAGGTGATTGACGAGAGTCCGCCGCGCAGCGACCGCCCGCGGCCGGACCGCGCGCTCAACATCAGCCTGCGGAGCCCGGCCCGCGCCAAGCCCGCCACGCCCGTCAAGAAGATCGACCTCGGTGAGACACCACAGCGCACTACACCACACGACCATACCACACCACACTACACCACACTACACTACACTACACTACACCACACGACCGCACCGCGCGCTCAACATCAGCCTGCGGAGCCCGGCCCGCGCCAAGCCCGCCACGCCCGTCAAGAAGATCGACCTCGGTGAGACACCACAGCGCACTACACCACACGACCATACCACACCACACTACACTACACTACACTACACCACACGACCATACCGCACTACACTACACCACACTACACTACACCACACGACCGCACCGCGCGCTCAACATCAGCCTGCGGAGCCCGGCCCGCGCCAAGCCCGCCACGCCCGTCAAGAAGATCGACCTCGGTGAGACACCACAGCGCACTACACCACACGACCATACCACACCACACTACACTACACTACACTACACCACACGACCATACCGCACTACACTACACCACACTACACTACACCACACGACCGCACCGCGCGCTCAACATCAGCCTGCGGAGCCCGGCCCGCGCCAAGCCCGCCACGCCCGTCAAGAAGATCGACCTCGGTGAGACACCACAGCGCACTACACCACACGACCATACCACACCACACTACACCACACTACACTACACCACACGACCGCACCGCGCGCTCAACATCAGCCTGCGGAGCCCGGCCCGCGCCAAGCCCGCCACGCCCGTCAAGAAGATCGACCTCGGTGAGACACCACAGCGCACTACACCACACGACCATACCACACCACACTACACCACACTACACTACACCACACGACCGCACCGCGCGCTCAACATCAGCCTGCGGAGCCCGGCCCGCGCCAAGCCCGCCACGCCCGTCAAGAAGATCGACCTCGGTGAGACACCACAGCGCACTACACCACACGACCATACCACACCACACTACACCACACTACACTACACCACACGACCGCACCGCGCGCTCAACATCAGCCTGCGGAGCCCGGCCCGCGCCAAGCCCGCCACGCCCGTCAAGAAGATCGACCTCGGTGAGACACCACAGCGCACTACACCACACGACCATACCACACCACACTACACCACACTACACTACACCACACGACCGCACCGCGCGCTCAACATCAGCCTGCGGAGCCCGGCCCGCGCCAAGCCCGCCACGCCCGTCAAGAAGATCGACCTCGGTGAGACACCACAGCGCACTACACCACACGACCATACCACACCACACTACACCACACTACACTACACCACACGACCGCACCGCGCGCTCAACATCAGCCTGCGGAGCCCGGCCCGCGCCAAGCCCGCCACGCCCGTCAAGAAGATCGACCTCGGTGAGACACCACAGCGCACTACACCACACGACCATACCACACCACACTACACCACACTACACTACACCACACGACCGCACCGCGCGCTCAACATCAGCCTGCGGAGCCCGGCCCGCGCCAAGCCCGCCACGCCCGTCAAGAAGATCGACCTCGGTGAGACACCACAGCGCACTACACCACACGACCATACCACACTACACCACACCACACTACACTACACCACACGACCGCACCGCGCGCTCAACATCAGCCTGCGGAGCCCGGCCCGCGCCAAGCCCGCCACGCCCGTCAAGAAGATCGACCTCGGTGAGACACCACAGCGCACTACACCACACTACACCACACTACACTACACCACACGACCACACCACACCACATAACACTACACTACACCACACTACACTACACTACACCACACTACACTACACGATACGGCACGTAACTACAAGATACGAGACCACACCACAATGAACGATCAAACCACATTAGACGACACGTAACTACACGATATCGTACCACACAACACTAGACCACACGACACTATACTACACGACACCACATCACACAACAACGCATTACAAGAAACGACCATTCCACACGATGCAACACCACACCACGCCACATGACACGTAACCACACCACACGAGACGACATCACATGACACCAACAACGCGACGCGACAGGTAACGAGACCACACGACATGACGCTACACTACACGACACTACAAGAAACTACCATACCACACTAAACGATACGACACGGAACTACACGATATGAAGCCACTCGAGAAGAAATAACCTATTTCATAAGTATACGATTTCATTAAATTCAAATTCGAAACCCTTTATTTGTGACCATCACGTAAATGAAACTTTTAAAAAACAATACAAAGAATTTAAAATAAGCAACAAGATACTTAAGAAAGATATAAATAAATATAATAGGTCACAAAATGATAGACCACTCAGCTTTAAGCTAGGGCGAGAACCCTTGCACTGATTTTCAGTGAATTAAATATATATCAAAACACTTCTTCGTACATATGCACATAAAAATGTGCTAATATAAACCATTACACTATTCCAGGTGCTGCGGCCACTTACGGCAAAATCACCCCCGCAACACCAGCCCCCACTCCCACCACCGCGCCCGTCACCAACAATTCCCAGGAGCTGCTCGACGACCTGTTCAAGACATGTCCCGCGTCCACGTCCCCGACCACCACCGCGACAGGAGGAACTGTTCTATTGGAGGACGACTTTGATCCCAGGTTTGTATTTTCAACTTTTAAATATGCATAATTATTAGGCGCTACTTTGCGGAGATCCATACGTATTTTCACCTCTCTAGACCGCCCGTTCCCCAAATGAACCACCATGACTTTACGTTTGAAAGAAAAAAATTGTGATTGTATTCAACGCAAATTTAAAAAAAAAATTTGATTCCGAAAACAGGGGAAAACGACATTTTTTTTTTTAAATATAACTTATCTAGATCGAATTTTCTCCCCCAAAACCCCCACATGCTGAATTTCAGTAAAATCGTTGGAGCCGTTTCCGAGATTCTGGAAAATATACACATACAAGATTAACTCATTTAAATATTAAAGATTGTTGTAAATATGCTTTGCGGTTTTGTTCTGGAGTGACATACGTGTTCGAAGGCAAACCAAACTGTGGGGGGTCAAATTTGCTTCCACCGTCTGATATACGGCTGGGAAGAATAGACCATCCACATTTCTTACCGGATGTAGTAATTGACTCGTTGTGTGATATCTGGCTGAGTAGAATAGACCACCCTCTTCCTTACTGTAAGTAAAAAAAAGTAAGTAGCGGCCTGTTATTATCCCAATGCTGAGAATAGGCCTCTTCATCCCCGTTTTTGGAGAGAAGGATTGGAGCGAAGACCTACCACGCTGCTCCAATGCGGATTGGTTACACACATCTCCACATTACACAGATTCTCCTAGAGATATGCAGGTTTCGTCACGATGTTTTCTTTCACCGAAAAGCGTGTGATAAAGCAATTATCAATTAGACACATAAGTTTTAACAGAAAAACTCATTGATGTGTGCCCGGGTTTGAATCCGTGACCTTCTTGAAAGAGTCGCACGGTGTTACCGCTGGGCTACCAAAGCTTACTGAGAAGTCGTAAAATACGACTAAGGTAAGTTAATGTCAGGCAGGCGACCGGACGTTATCTGGGTGATTATCGGCGAAAATCACCCAGACCTTCTACTGACAGTGATCAATAAATCCTTAAGGGAAGGCGTTTTCCCAACACAATGGAAGAAAGCGCGACTAGTACTCTTGCCTAAACCGGGTAAACCAGAAGTAGATCCCACTTCTTACAGACCCATCTGTCTACTAGACACACTGGGCAAGCTACTGGAACAAATTATATGTAAACGACTAACAGGCGAGCTACGACTGAACATAGACTTATCTGAAAACCAATACGGATTTAGAGAAGGAAAATCCACGATTGACGCAATAAAGAAAGTAGTAGATATAGCAGATAATGAGAAAAAGAAAACTTTTAAAACCAGGCAATTCTGTGCTTTAATTACCATAGATATTAAGAATGCTTTTAACTCCGCGTCATGGAATTTAATAATGCAGGAACTGAAAAACAGAAAGATTCCCTCTTACATAGTAACAATAATTGAGAGTTATTTCTCTGATAGGTACCTGATCGAGGAAGATGGGCAAATGACACCTATTACATGTGGAGTCCCGCAAGGGTCTGTTCTGGGGCCACTTTTATGGAATATTCTGTATGACGGTATCTTAAGACTGCCTATGCCTAATGAAGTTACTTTGATTGCGTACGCAGACGACCTGGCCGTGGTTGTTAAAGGAAAAACGGAAGAAACGTTAATGACTAAGGCCAATACCGCATTAGAGAAGATTTCCAACTGGATTAGGGAAAGGGACTTAGAACTTGCAGCCCATAAAACTGAATCTGCATTACTAATAGGTAGAAAGAGAGTCCGAACCGAAATTAAATTTAGAGTCCAAGGAGTTATAGTACATCCTCAGAAAACAATCAAATATTTAGGCGTAGTTATTGATAAAAACTTGACGTTTGGAGAACACATAAAATGGGTCGCAAACAAAGCAGCTAAAGCAACAAGCGCATTAATAAGAATAATGCCGAGAACACGAGGCGCGGGAGAAAACAAAAGAAGACTTTTGGCTCTTGTGGCAAATAACATAATGCTATATGCAGTTGAAATTTGGATAAGAGGTCTCAGCTATTCCAAATACGAGAACATTCTAAAATCAGTTCAGAGAAGACTCTCAATCAGGATTTGCAGAGGTTACAGAACGATTTCGGGTGTTAAAAGTATGGTTCTTGCTCGGACAGTGCCTATAACGCTACTGGCAAAAGAAAGAGTTAGTATAAAAGGCAAACAAATAAAAGACTGGCGGGAGATACATAATGAAACTCTTGACCAATGGCAAAGGCAATGGGAGTCTGAAGAAGACAGCTGGATGAAACTACTGGTACCTGATATTAGAGTATGGGTACTACGTAATTTTGGTGAAATAAGCTACCATTTGACACAGGTGATGACAGGGCATGGGTGTTTTCAGGAATACCTGTGCAGAATCAAAAAAGTCAGCACCGATAGATGTGTCTATTGTGAAGCAAAAGATACACCTAGACACACTATCTTTGAATGCCCAAGGTGGGATAAAAAAGTCAAATGGTAGTCAATAAAACAGAGGCGACATTTTCACCAGAAACTTTTATACCTTTTATGCTCCGTGACAGAGATAGCTGGAACTTGATGCTTAACTTTGTCACGGACATAATGGGAGAAAAGGAAACGGAGGAACGGGCTAGAAAGGCCAAGCAATAGACATAGACACCGACTACGGTGAAGCAATGCCGAAAGGTGGTCCTGCCGTAGAAGGAAGAGAAAACGAGGAGGGGTTTTAGTCCGTGGGAGTCGGACACTCCCCTGTGAGACAGTCTGCAGGAAGTCCATAAAGGATTTCCCCTCCTCTAGGAGAAAAAAAAAAAAAAAGGCGACCGGACGTAAAACACGTAGCTAAATCATGTGATAAAATGTTTATAACATGTGCTGACTCCACTGAGTGAGGGTGGGAGAAGTGTAGGAAGATGACGATTCCTATGTTGGTTAAAACTTCTCTCGTTTACACGTACACAACACTTCATTTGTAACCGATCTTAATAATAAGCCGAAAAATTATAGAATATTTTTAATAAGCTTGGAAACCCATGTATTAGGCTTTTTGAGAAATAAAGTTATTATTATTAAGGCTCATTTTCATTGGTCGTTAGAGTCCGAATTCGACGTGCGAGAGATTTTTGCTCACGCATGCCATAGGAACCGCATGCGGTTACCGTTTTTATTAAGGCTCATTTTCATTGGTCGTTACAGCCCGCATTCGACGTGCGAGAGATTTTTGCTCACGCATGCCATAGGAACCGCATGCGGTTACCGTTTTTATTAAGGCTCATTTTCATTGGTCGTTACAGCCCGCATTCGACGTGCGAGAGATTTTTGCTCACGCATGCCATAGGAACCGCATGCGGTTACCGTTTTTATTAAGGCTCATTTTCATTGGTCGTTACAGCCCGCATTCGACGTGCGAGAGATTTTTGCTCACGCATGCCATAGGAACCGCATGCGGTTACCGTTTTCATTAAGGCTCATTTTCATTGGTCGTTACAGCCCGCATTCGACGTGCGAGAGATTTTTGCTCACGCATGCCATAGGAACCGCATGTGGTTACCGTTTTCATTAGGGCTCATTTTCATTGGTCGTTACAGCCCGCATTCGACGTGCGAGAGATTTTTGCTCACGCATGCCATAGGAACCGCATGCGGTTACCGTTTTCATTAGGGCTCATTTTCATCAGTCGTTACAACCCGCATTCGACGTGCGAGAGATTTTTGCTCACGCATGCCATAGGAACCGCATGCGGTTACCGTTTTCATTAGGGCTCATTTTCATCAGTCGTTACAACCCGCATTCGACGTGCGAGAGATTTTTGCTCACGCATGCCATAGGAACCGCATGCGGTTACCGTTTTCATTAAGGCTCATTTTCATCAGTCGTTACAACCCGCATTCGACGTGCGAGAGATTTTTGTTTACGCATGCCATAGGAACCGCATGCGGAAACCATTTTCATTAGTCGATGAACCCGAATACGGGGTACGGGAGATTTCAGTTTAAGCATGCCATAGAGCCCGCATGCGGTAACCGATTTCATTAGTCGATGGGGCCCGCATGCTGGATGTTTAATTTTCTTCAGCGCGTATGTATGAAGTATATTTTAGAGTGGTTGATAAATGGACGTGCAAGCTATGGATCAAAAATTAATTTTATGTGTAGCAATTTTATCTGTTTTTGACGTACCTGACACCATTGGCAAACTGAATCCCCGCACCGCGTTTGCTTTACATCGACCAATGAATTTCATTGGTTGTTAGGGCGGGGAATACCCGCATGCGGTATATCGACTGAGATATCGATGGCGCATTTTCACTAGTCGTTATTCCGTATTCGGGGACTCCCCGTATGCAGTATATCGACCGAGTTATCGACCAGTGAAAATGAGCCCTTATTATTATTATGTTGTATGTGTCCAGGGCGGGCGAGCCGAAGCCGGCGGCGCGCAAGTCGGACGCGTCGTTCGGGGACTTCGCCCACGCGTTCGGAGCGCCCGCGGCCGCCGACGGCTTCGCGGACTTCACCAGCGCCTTCGACGGCGCCAACGGGAACCAGCCACCACCAGGTGAGCACCATTTATTTATTTAATTTAATTTAATTTTACATTTGCTTGGAACATGGTTATGATGGTTGACAAATTTAAAAAACAAAAGTGTTCTCACGCTCCGCCAATACTCTGGCATGCAAAGCTTATGCTAAATTGTACAATTAATAAAAATATTACAAGATAGCGAAAATAATTATTTTACATAAAAAAATCATATTAAGAACTAGTAAAAATATTGATATTTGTCCAAACAAATAAATAAAACATTAAAAATTAAAAAACATAATTATTAAAATTTACAAGTCATAAAATTTAAATAAATTACATTACCCATCACACATATTTTTTTATATTATAAATAATTAAATTAAATAAGAATTTTGACTGGCCCGTTGGTGTAGTGCCTTCAGCTCCGCGGGTCGCGGGTTCGATTCCCGCCGAGGACCACATTTTCTATAAATGAATTTGTTGGTCTTTGAGCCTGGATGTATATTTGTATTTAAGTATGTATTTAAAAATATGTAAGTATATATTCACCAGTTGTCCGTCTACCATAACACAAGTATTAAGTTACTTACTTTGGGGACCGACGACCGTTTGTGTAAGTGTACCATATATTTATTTATTTATTATTTTATATAAGCACTGAACATTATTATTTTACTAGCTTTTACCCGCAACTTCGTTCATATAATACGTTGATCATAGATGACGCTTTTCAATGTCATCCTATTCATGTAGAATTAACAGAATTTCTACAGCCTACATCTTATTACTAGCAATCGCCAGCGGCTCCGCCCGCGTAAATACGATATTAATTTTAATTTTAGGTACCTACACATTTCAGCACCCTACATTTAAAAAAAGTGTTTAATCACAGGAGTTTTTTTTTTAATAAAAATGTTTTATAAATATCAATGGCCGTACACGCCATGCTAACCGTAGCATGACTGGTGCGACAGAGACAAAACTATAATGTTACGAGCAATCGCCACCGGCTCCACCCGGAAAGATTAAAACCGTAATATACTATTTTGATAAATATTTCATTTATTTTGATATCCAATACATTTCACTACATATTATAAAACCAAGTCGCATTCTTTGTTTGTCCATATATCCCTATGTATGCATAAAACTTTAAAACTACGCAACAGATTTTGATGCGGTTTTTTTTAATAGATAGAGTGATTCCAGAGGAAGGTTTGTACGTATAATAACATTCCATACGGAGTAGAGAAATACTGTAATTTTTGAGGTTTCTGTAAATCATTACATTTTTTTCCGCTTACATTGCAAACGCAGGCTAAACTAACTATTTGTAACTATTTGGCTGTACTAAGTATTTGTACACCTTGAAAAGGTCTACAGAAAAGTCCGCGATGGTATATGTCTATATCTTATGGATAACCCACTATAGCATTTTTTGTCATTTACTTTTTATGAAAAATAATGCCTTATGTTCAAAACAATTTTTATACAATACAGCATTAATCCTTATCCAATTAAGTACCTTAAATAAATAGTTGATTTAATATAGATCAATATGGCCGTTTACAGCATGTAATTTAAGTGAACATTTTCGGAGATATTACAGATTTAAAATGCCGTGAGGACGCCGCGCTTCGCCCTATAACACTTCGACTTTAGCAGCTATGTCCCTCTTTCAAGGGTTTGTTTAAAGACATTCTGTAATTAATTGTAAAAATAAAATACATAGGGGAAATGTAAAAGTAAATAAGTAAAAATGTATTATATGAGTTTAGATATTCAAAGATAGCAGGAAATCTTCTTGGTATAGGGAAAGGAAATTGTTTTTCTCCAAATTTAACGCTACGGCCACGGGCAGTAATGAATAAATCAAAACTACAGGATCGATTTTAATAATTTTTTTTACACTGACTGACATGGGATATATATTTAATACCCGTGCGAAGCAGGGGCAGGCCGCTAGTATTCAATAAATGACAAGCGACTTTCTCAAAAGTCAACCCATTTATTCTTTCTCAACTTGTCACATTGACGGCGACAATTGGGTTTGAAACTAGTCGGGCTCATCCGATAAAATAAGACGTGAGTATAGCCGGTTTCTATACATTAATGTCGAAAATTTATTATATAAATTAATGTTGTGTGTGTGTGTGTGTGTGTGTGTGTGTGTGTGTGTGTGTGTGTGTGTGTGCGTGCGTGCGTGCGCGTGCGCGTGCGTGCGTGCGTGCGTGCGGGCGTGTGTGTGTGTGTGTGTGTGTGTGTGTGTGTGTGTGTGTATATATATATAGAGTGGTACCGACGATACGACATTAATTTTAATCTTAATATATATTAGGAATCTCGGAAACGGCTCCAACGATTTTCCCGAAATTCAGCATGTAGGGTTTTGGGTGAGAAAAATCGATCTAGATAAATTTTATATTTTTTTTAAATGTCGTTTTATCCATGTTTCCGGGCTCTTAATTTTTTTTGTTATTTACGTTGAATACAATCACAATTTTTCGCTGTCAAACGTAAAGTCATGGTGGTTCATTTGGGGAACGGGCGGTCTAGAGAGGTGAAAATACCTAGGATCGAGCCCCACCTGCTCTATAATTTTTTCATTTTTCTTTTCAATTTTTTTTTTACATCATTTTAAAAATTCCCGAGCAAGGCCCGGTCACCCAGGCACTTAATTGTTAAACTGCTTGTTGAAAAATCTTCTTGTTCAATTCCAGCTGCGCCGGCTTCGAACTTGGATCTATTGAGCGAGCTGAGCGCCCCAACCCCCGCGCCAGCCAACCCCCTGGCAGCCCCCATGAGCTTCGACCTGGACTCGCTGTCGGGACACTTCGGGACCACGACCCTGACTCCCACTCTGCAGCCAACTGGTGAGTGTGACAGGTTTATTGGTGTCTGTAGATAACAACACTCTAATAATATATTTAGGGTTGCCAACGTTTTTTTGAATAAGAATCTAGCTGACCCGACAGATGTCCTCTCTTATTTATATATATATTTTTGATTATTCATTTATATTTATCTATACTAATATATAAAGCTGAAGAGTTTGATTGTTTGAACGCACAAAGTAAGATAAGTCCATTTATCGAGGAAGGCTATGGGCTATATAACATCACGCTACGATGAATAGGAGAGGAGCAGCAATAAAAAAGAGTATGAATTCCGCAAAATTTAAAGCTTTCCTTGCGTGCGCTGAGAAAATGGTGATAGTTATTCAAAAATCATTTATTACAAAATTGTTCCCCTCCAAAAGTTCTAAATAAAAGTCCACGACAGCATATGTCTAGCTTTGAAGGTTAACTATGGTTTTAATCTTTGGATTAAAAAATCATTAATCATTAATTAAATCTAGCGATTGCTATTTTATTTATAAGGTTTACCAACTAGAAATTTTAAACAGTAATTAATGCAAATTTTTAATATAAAAATATTAATTAAGCAGTTATTTTTGAGTTAAAAGTAGAAAGTAAGGGATATAAAAATAAACAAAAAATAAAATAATGTACCTGAAAACTACAGAACTATATAAACTATTACAGTAAAATGATCTTAAAAAAAAGGTAAAAAATAAAATGTAAAGGATATCGCATCGCAACAAGCACTTTTTGGAAATTTATCGAAATAGATGTAGTTAATTATTTTGTTACTTACATTACATAAATATTTAAGAAACTAAAAAAATACTAATTATTATTTAAAAAAAAATAGTACCTTTTACAGTAAAGTTGGTAACCCTAACTATATACATCAGTTATAAAAAAACTGTCAGTTATAAAAAGTTTGCTAATAAAAAAAGCCTACTATACTATTGAGGATTACATAGGTCAAAATGTAAACTAGTTATTAGAATTATTTTGAAAAGAACAACCGCCAAAATTGCGGGCTCTTCTCGGTAGGAACAGCTTTCCGAACCAGCAGTAGAGTTGACGATTCAAAAGCACTTGTTTACAAGTTTACTTCAATAAAGAATCTAAACACAAATCTCTACTTTAACGAGATATTGTATAATTTTCTATACTAGACTAATACTAACCGGTAAATAGACGACATAGCATCTTATAGTCGGTCAATTCCACGTTCATTATAAGACTGACTTTGAATACAAGCTTAATAAGTGCTTTTAATTTTAAATTTAAAAGAAACTATAACTAAAATAGAGACAATTAAGCATTAAGATACTCTCAATTATTCAAAATTGAATAATTTATAGAATTAGGCGTTACTTTGCGGAGATCCATAATACAAAAGTAATAATAAAATTATTTTGCTATAATACGCGATGAAGTAAAATAGAAAATATATATATAATGCTAAATGTAGAGTGGACAATCGGTTATCATACCTGATACATGCAGGAGTCGTAAAAACACATGCACAAACCTCCGCTGAAGCCTGGGCTTTGCGATTTTGGTCGTGGAGTCTATCTCCTGATGATGCTTCGGTTGCGGGGCGAAACGATTGTTGAGTTTGTGATAGTGAACGTATATAGTGCTTGTGTATTGTGGTGGCGGTGGTGGAGGTTTGTGCATGTGTTTTTTACGAATCCTGCATGTATCAGGTATGATAACCGATTGTCCGCTCTACATTTAGCATTATATATATTTTCTATTTTACTTCATCGCGGATTATAGCAAAATAATTTTATTATTGCTTTTGAAATTTTAAGAAACTTTCACATTTTCAAATATTTGTGTGGACATTAATGTAGTCAATTTAGATATGCAGTGCAATTGCGTATATAGGAGCGAATTTTATTGCTAATGCGAAAATATTCATTTAAAATTGAGGTCCTATTTGTATTATGCCAAACTAGCTTTTATCCGTGACTTCGTTCGCATCGTTGTCGTGTGATAGGTTGATAATAGATGACATCGTAATCCTGTAGAATTAACAGGATTTCTATATCCTATATGTTAATCCGTTGTATAAGGAATAATTGTGTCAATTTTCATCGATATTAGTTCAGCGGATTCGCCGTGAAAGAGTAACAAACATACATCCATACTCACAAACATTCGCATTTATAATATAAGCAGGATTGAATAATTGCTAAAAGGTAATTAAAATAAATAAGACTTTCACAAGACGTTATCGAAAGGTTTACTAAGGGAAAATAAAATGGGGGAAAATTTAAACAAGTCAAGTTAATGATATATTTTAAAGTATTTCCCAAGTTAAGCCATTTTTCTGTAGCTCAATTTCTCTACCCTCATTCTCACTCTCCCACCTCTCTTTCATTCTCCCGACTCTCTCGCTGTCAATGGTATAGCTAAGGTAAGGCGAAATATATACTAGTGGACTAACTTAACTCATCATCATAATTCTCCTGCCCTTACATATGTTGGGTCGGCACAACATGTTTTAAACATGTAACAAGATTCGGCTAGGTATTTTGTGACAGGCCGCCTACCTGACTCCAAATTACCCTAGTCGCCTTTTACGACACCTCTGTAAGAAACAAGGGTGGTATATTCTAATCAGCCGGATAAAACACGGCGTGTTGACTTACCTTAGTCGCCTTTTACAACACCTTGATAAGTAAAAAGTTAGTCTATTCTAATCAACCGGATACTAAATAGTGGGTCAACCTACCTTAGTTGCCTTTTACGACACCTCGATAGGAATCGAGGGTAGTCTATTCTACTCAGCCTTATACCACACGGCGGGTTGACTTACCTTAGTCGCCTCTTACGACACCTTGATAAGTAAAAAGGTAGTCTATTCTACTTAACCGGATACTACACAGTGAGTCAACCTACCTTAGTTGCCTTTTACGACACTTCGAATTCTATTCAACTATTCTATTCAACCGACCAGCAGGTCCAACTACTTACGAAAATTGCTCCGTAGTCTTGGTGTTCCAAAATCAATGGGCTCGAGGGTGGGCAAAATTTAAGGGGAGCCTTAAATCTTGGGGGCCTTGGAGAGCTGCCCGTATTGCCCTTCGATAGCTACAACACTGATCACTTTCCTTGGTATCTCTCTCTCTCAGCCTCCCCCTCCTCCCCCCCCCTTCCCCCTCTTTTTCTCTCAGCCACCTCCTCCCTGTCTCTCCCCTTCCCCCACTGTCCCTCTATTTTTATTTTTATTCTACTTATTTTAGAAATTATGTATCTATAGTCTTAAACGACACACAAGAAGCTTTCTACATGATTTCTTTAAAAGATTTCATTGAAATGCATAAACATTTGTCACAGTACAGACAGAATCTACTTCAATTTCTAGATGAAATATGTATGTTGCATGCTGTTATATTTATAATTGACAACATTTTAATTTCCTTAAAATTAGGAACCTTGTTATAATTTAACTCAAAATTCTCTGTATTGAAATATATATATATTTTCTATTAATTTTGATTCAGTATATTATAATATTTATTATTACAAAATTTTGTCAATTATACATAAATTGCGGTTTTTGTTATTTTAAAGTACGTACGCGTTAATTTGCGGAGTTCTATAAAACAGAAGTAATGAGATTATTACTTTGCTATAATTTGCGATACTGACTGGACTAATATTAGAGTTATTCCGTAATATCGGATTATAGCATATTACCATTACTTTCGTGAAAATCAAAATCAATGTAATATGTAGTACGTATATACAAACTCGGATCGCGTAGTTGTAAGTGTAGTGAGTAGAAATCGGTGTTCTTGAATCATCTCCTTTTGGGCACATTGAGGAATTCTTCCTTTCCAGGAGATCGGCGGCTGCGCAAGCGCCGCCACGCGCCCGCCCACCAGCGGCTGCTCGACAACGTCAAGCAGTTACTGGACATGCTGCGGTCCATCGAACGGATCAAGACGGAGGGCGACGTGCACCACGTGCTGGGCTGCTTCGACAGCGTCAAGCAGTACCTCCCCGGGCCCCTCACCGTCCAGAAACTGGCCGAGAGCGATCAGAAGATATTCACGACCGACGTGATCGATATTTACTCGGAGCTGCTCGGCTCCGTCGTCAGGATCCTGCTGCCTCACTGGCCATCCTTCAAGGACGAGGTCACGTACCTGTTCACTATCGAGGAGGGCTTCGAGATCAGCCACGAGATCCTGATCAATCTGTGCGGCTTCCTGAAGGAGGACCGGAATAACGCCGTGCTCGAAGCGCTCGCTTTCATCGCGCTGAAGCACACCAAAAGCGATGCGATATTCGCGTCCGTCATCGATCGCTCCCTGATGAAGTGCGAGCGGGGGCATAAGTTCGAACTCCATAACGAGTGGGAGAACTACGTTCAGATACTGATCACGTTGCCCGAGAGGGTCGCGAACAGGCTGAAAACCAAAACCCCCAAGGAGTTTTCGTACGAGAACTACTCGTACTTGCTGATGTACCACATCGTAAGATGCATAGACTACATGTCCGAGAGCAGCTTCCGTCAGGGCGATCAGTACGATTTGACTTACTTGTCGTTTTTGGTCTCGAAATTCGTGACGAATTACAGTTTGAGCGACTCCAAGGGCATCTACCAGCTGGTAGACGTCCTGATCGCGTGGACGGACAACAACAACGCCGACCAGTGCAAGTTCGTGAGACGGAGGTTGATTCAGACGCTGCTCAACCGATTGAACCGGCAGGCGATAGACAAACTGTCGCTCGTGCTCCTGCAGAGGAGTCCCATCAACTACAGGAATCGAGATCAGTGCATAAGGTACCTCCTGGGGAACAACATCGAGTCCAACAAAGATTGGTACGACATACTTACCTTCCGGATACCGTTCTCCGTCCACCCGAAGGACTACAGGGACACGACCATACCGGAGAATCTGATATACTACGTCTCGACCTGCAAGAACTCCCACGAGGTCCTGACCGAGTTGGTGCTGCGATTGACCAGGACGTGGGCCGACGTGCACTTGAACAACGTCATCAATATAGATCACCACATGCACACGTCGATTCTGCTCGTTCTGGCCATCAAGTACCGCGTGGTGATTTGGAGGCAACGCAAGAGCACCTGGGACTTGGAGGAAATAAAGAAGATCCTGTTCAGGGGCATGTCGAAACATTTGGGAGTCGTTTCTCCGGAGTTCAGGTGTGTCGGGATGGCTACCGTGGAGGTGTTGCTGAATTTACTCCTGGAAGTGGACGATTCGGATAGGAAGGCTGTCCAATGTTTGAATTTCCGTTTCGACGAACTGGGCCCGTCGTGCGTGGAAGTCAGCGATGTCTTGAAGGAAATACCGGAGAGGTGCCTCATCGACGAGAGGGTCAAGAAACCCGGCATTAACGTGAGGATCATCAACGTCAAAGCCATACTGGACGAAATCGCCGAAAGAGTATGCGACGTCATAGAGAAACCGGTTCAGAACACCATCGTGACTTGCGCGGTAAAGGGGCCCCAGCAAACCAAAGAAATCGTAAAAACGATCATATCGGCAAAACTGGACGCCCTGGGGAAGCGCCGCCAGGAGGAGGAGGAGCTGGACTCCGACGACGACTTGCAGCCGTACGACATGAGCAACGACGTCTCGGTCTCCACGAAGAGGAAGCCCAACTACTTGAGAGACCTTCTAGAGGTCATAAACGAAGGCAAAGATCAGGAAAGTTTCGAGGCCGCGTTGACTACGTCGGAGGAATTGGTCGACAGGCAGCTCAAGGGCGAGGACAGGCGACTGGCCGTCGAGCTTTTGGATGTCTTCATACACTTGGAGGAGAAATTCCACGTAGAAGGGTTCTACACGCTGAAGTACAACACTTCGGTGGCGATAGTCTGCTGCCAGCCCGAGGCGTGCGCCGAGCACCTGTGCAAGGAGATCCACGCAGACGTCGGCAGATACTCCATAGCGACCAAGATATTCATGCTGGACGTGTTCGCCGACGCGGTGGAGCGGATCTCCGGGATGACGAGGTGCGAGGGACGCGAGGAGAGGGACGAGCCGGAGCCGACCACCAGCACGGCCAGCGAGACCTCCCGGGAGGAGGTGTTGCGCCGGCGGCTGATCAAGAAGACCAAATACTTCCACTCCCAACAGCAGCACCCCTTCGCCAAAGCGACGAAGAACGAGTTCGCGGCCGTCTCCGACCACTTCTTCTACCCGCTGATAAGCGGCTTCGGCTACCGCCAGCTGACGCTGAGCCACCACAACACCAAGCAGGACATCGAGAACTTGCTGCTCCTGAGATATCTGTCGGCGGTCGGCACCGTCATAATGGCGTCCAAGAACTGCCCCAGGAGCCCGATCTACTGCAGGGAGATCCTGCAGATGGTGCTCTACCTGAGGTTCACTCCCGACCCGAAGATTCAGTTGTGCGTGATGTCGATCGTGGCGTCGATAGTGATGGTGCTGCCGGAGAGCATGCTGAAGGGGGAGTTCTATGACGTCATCATGGAACTGTCCTCGTGGCTGGTCGACTGCCTCACCAACGAGGACCTGGCGTACCGGATGGGCGGCAACGACTCCGAGGCGGTCGCCTTTGCCGCGGATGTGCTGCACTTGATCGAGGCCGCCATGCAGGCTTAAGTCGCGACTTAGAATACTATGTCGTGACATAATTCATTAATAACGATCGTTGATCTGATTGTGTCATTTCTAATCCGGGTTTCACGAAATTGTAATCTCTCAGACGCTATCTGCGCCTCGTGTTTGAAATTCTTAAGAGTTTCTATTGGCTATAATAACATGGTTGCACAAAATAACTTCAATTATTCACCATTCCCCTGCCCTTTTCCCACTCTAAGTGGGTCTTATCTAATGTAGGGTTCGTAGATGTAGGATTTTTTCGGAATTTTGTAGTATATAAGGAATTTTAAAATTATTTTGCCATAAATCGCGTTAAAAGAACCATTACGAAAGTACTACAGCATTGGAAAATTCATAAATATAATCTACGATAAAATTGCAAAAGATTAGTTTCAACAATATTGACACATTCAAGCGGTTAACAAAGCGTATATTTCTTTATCCACAGATTATAAACGAAATAATTTTATCATTCCTTTAGATTTATTATATTATGTAACAGTGTAACAGTTAACAGCAGTGTAATAGTTAAACACAACATACGCTTAGTATTAAAGTGGCCTAATTCAGAAAAATTGTTTTGTGGCAAATTGCAATAAAGCATAGGGTGGTGCCTACAAAACTGGTGAGAGGTAAATAGACCTATAACTTGGCAGAATCACTTATTTAACAGTTCGTTGCCTTATTTCATAGATGGCATTGATCTATCTATCTAATTGCGGGGACGCCCGTCGTTGCAGGACTGGTGGTCAGCTCCTATTCTGGACTATTCCACCCATTTCACCATGTTGGGATACAGGTGTCACTGCTGTCCCGACAGTGTCACCTGCTTCAATCTACCTGTTGCTTTTACAAACCTGATAATATCCCCAAAGGGTATATTTGCTAGGTATTATAACTTCAATTCCATCCTTACTTAGTATCTTCCATCTTACCAGCGAGTACATAGGGCACTCAGCCATAAGGTGATGACTCTTTTCTTCCTCTCCACACTCTGGGCACGTTGCTTCTTTTATTCTCATTATTGACAGGTGTCTGTTTGACAGGCAGTGCCCAGTTACAATTGCCACAATCTCCCTGCTGTGAGACATTAGCTGTTTTGTTTTCTTTGTGTCGAAAGATTTGAGGAACACTTTTGATTGCCTAAACGTTGTGTTTCTCCATCTTTTACTCGATTCAATTTCTATTCTTTTCTCTATAACGCGCTTTATTATTGTGTTTGCAATTGGAAGAAAAGATGGCATTGATAATTACAATGTATCTAATTAAAGTAACCCTAATTTTGAATTAGGTCACTTTAATAGTAATTGTGCGACATATTCGTCGTATAAAATATCTTTTCTCATATTCTAGGATAAACTCGTTGTAGCGTACTTAAGAATCGATGTACTTTAAGGTCAGATCGGGTTTAAAAAAAACCTTTTTTTGTGAACACTAATGTAAGTATTCGGTACATTGATATACAGAGTGGTGTCGACTATATGACATTAAATGAATCCATTGTTCACTTAAACGTAATAACGTAATCATCATCCTTCTCTTACCCTTATCCCACTCTAAGTGGGGTCGGTACAATGTCTTCTTCCATTCTCCTCTATCATTCGTCAACGCTGGTGCTACTCCTGTAACATGTATATCACTTTTTACACAATCCATCCATCTTTTTTTCGGCCTCCCCCTAGCCATACATCCATCCACATTCATATTTAAAACTCTTTTGGTCACATGATTTTCAAACCTCCCCATTACATGACCATACCAACTTAGTTTCGCATTTCTCATTTTTTCTGTAATGGACGCAAGTTTCAGACTTAATAAAGTACACTTAATAGAATTAAAAAAATACTTGGAACAAAATAGATATATTAACTAATTGACATCCAGCTTTTTAGTAATGGTTAACTAACCTAGCGCGCTTGTTCAAATAACAGGAGAAAATAATAACGTTATAGTTTTGTCCCCTTCGCACTTGGAACACACTAATGTCTCGGTCAAGGTCTTGCATTACATACGAAATTAAATAGAATGGGGTACGGTCATTCACCCTTCTATATCATGTATCTTTTATTCAAATCGTAAAATAATTCCTGTGGCTAAATTAACTGAATAACTTCACTAAATTAACTGAATTCTTTTATGTAGGTTGCTAAGGCGTGGAATCTGGAATTTAAATTATTGTCGTATGGTCTGTATCACCCTGTATAATACCCAAGGTATACTAATCATCGCTCAAAAGTGTCTTCTCTTAAGGTTGAAATTTGTTCCTATTTTGCCGCAAATTGTATTACCTTTCAAATAATGTCAATTGTACATCACTTGAGAGTTTTTGATATGATATTTGCATACTGTGTATCTTGGGTATAACATCAATGAATGTAAACATATACTTTTACTATATTATATGATATATTAGAGTTAAGTCTATTTTATAATGTCTCCGCCGAACTGACTTGCCTGTTTTTATGTTTATTGTCTTTGGCATTAAGGAATGTGTTGCAGGTTTATTATAAGTTTAAAACTGTTATGTTTTGTTTTAAGTTCCTATTAATATTTTTTTTAGTTTTTAACGTTATTTATATTTACGGGATTTATTTATTTTCGGAAATATATCATGCAATTTTCGTTTTAAGTCTTACAATTCGTGCGTTATCAGTGATAGTATGTTATAGAAATCGTGTGTAATGGCTAGGCTTTACAGTAAACACATTGAAATATAAAAAGACAAAGAAGTGATCAAATTACAAACGATAATGTCCGTAAATCTAATAATTAGTGCGGGATTAACGTAATCCAGTAATATGCATGAGTTGATCGATTTATGCTATTATTCAAAGGTTTTGTAGGAAGCTCAATTAAAAATGCTGTAATGTTAACGCGTTAAGTTACCCAACAACCTTTCAATTAATTTATCTACGCTGATACAATAATACAAAGATTATAAAACTGAAACCAAAATTACAAACATTACATACAGGCCAAAAAAAATTTTTTACGATACAGGTCTTGTATGGGCACCTGTATCATAATATAACTGTTTAATCATAACGTAACATACAGCTGGAACAAGGAGGTTGAACCTCTACCTTAAAAAAAGGTTTCAATGAACGAGTCCGCGGCGACGCAACACGCATGCGCAATCAATGTTTGCGCCTTGGCGCTAACATTTGACATTTAAAAAATCTTTACAACATTTAAACAAAGTTTGGTTTTTATTAATATTGTTTTACGTATTATAGTATTAGTATATAAAGTAGTGTATGACACTGTACATAACTTGGTCCTATAACACTCGTGAGATACTATAAAACACTCTCGTGTTATAAGAACCCTTATTATGCAACAGTATCATAATCTATTATTCAATTTCACCAATAACGATTGAAGTCGGAACGCACTACTCGTCACACTTTACAATTTTCACAATTACACAACTAAATTTCTTCTGTTCGACATCTAAATAATTTGAAATTTGATTGAATGATATGCTTGCATCAGATAATAAAGTCTACTTTTTCCAGCTATTGAGCTAAAATCGTCTCATTTAAATAAGATTCACCACTACAATCTCAACAATTGTTTCGCCCAGACGATATCGCAATCGCTTTGCGATCTTATCGTAGAGTCCCTTGACGATGTTTTGGTTATGGGGCGAAACAATTGTTGACATTGTGGTGGTGAATGTGTGCAGTGCTTGTGTAATGTTGTTATTGGTGGCGGGTAGTGCATGAATTTTCCAAATATGATGATCAGGTATGATAAATAATAATAAACTCTACATTTAGCATTACATATATTTTCTTCTATTATTATCGCGGATTATAGCACTTTTTTGTAATTTTTTGAGTCGCAATATAAGCTATATAGGTTTTTATATTTTAGATCTTTAAGTTTTAGAGTTTATATGTGTTATATTTTTTTATTTATGCAATAGATTCATAAAAAATTATAACGCTACATTTTTGTGGACATTTCGTTTTAGTTTATTTGTCTGTGTCCATTTCTATTGTCGCTGGTCAGTTCGGACGCAGACTCCAGTGCATTTAATCTCACATGATATGTAGTTGTTAGTCTGTAATCGTTATAAGTGTCGTGTACTCAAATATTTCATTGCTATTTGTCTGTACTGCGATCTGAGATTAAACTTTCTTGGTGTCGAATGAACTTTTATTTAACTGCCTGCGTGGAAAGATTCAAACCGTAATATCATATTTTGATAAAAATGTTTAAAGTAAGTTAACCTTAAAAGCTAAACATATGCTGTCGCGGACTTTTATTAAGAACTTTTAGAGGGGAACAATTTTGTAATACATGATTTTTGAATAACTTTCACTGTTTACTTAGCGCACGTAACGACAGCCTTAAATATTTCCGTTTTCGTAATATTTTTTATTGCTGCTCATCACATATTTATCTTACCTATCTCATATAGCGTATAGCCTTCCTCGATAAATGGACTATCTTACACTGAAAGAACTTTTCGAATCGGTCCAGTAGTTTTTGTCATTAGCGCGTTCAAACAAACAAACAAACTCTTCAGTTTTATATATTAGTAGTATAGATGAATGAAATATAACTAGAAAATATTCTGCATGCAAATCAATTTATAAACAAGTGTTTTTGAATCGTCTTCTGAACTCTTCTAGGTGGGGAAAATTGCTCCTTGCGCTTGCAGTAAGAAACTCGGCAGTTGCTCTTTTCAAAATATAATTCTTATTACTAGTTATATTTAATCATAACTAACTTCTGCTGGGTCGAACAGTAACAATATCTACGCATTTTTATCATTTATGTAATCTTAAATAGTATTATTTTTGTATCAGCCTCCTTTAAATAGTTACTTTAAACTCCTGTAATAGCAGTTAAAATTGTTTAATTGTTACTTTTAGTTTAAAAATAGTTAAGGGTCTTTTTTATATAAATTATGATATTGACCCAAGTGGCATATTATCCTCATGTCCTTATCCCACTCTAAGTGGGGTCGGCACAACATGTTACAAACATGTTGTCATATGATTTGGCTACGTACTTTACGACCTCCCGCTTGCCTGAAATCAACTTACTTTAGTCGTATTTTCGACTCCATGGTGAGAAAGAGGGTGGTCAACTGTTACTCAACCGAATACCACACGGTGGGTAAACTTACCTTACTCGCCTTTTACGATACCTCGGTAAGAAATGAGGGTGGTACTATTCAGCCGGATACCACACGGCGTATTGACCCAAGTAACATATCAAGGTGTAATATGAGATCCTATCACAGTATCATACTTATGTAAGTTCAAAGAAACAGTAATGCTCTAAGAGCCCCGTGAACTTAATGTATTTTATAAAGCTGAAAGTTCAGCACGTGTTTCCAACACAGGTATGAACGATGAACGATTGCGAAAGTGAGAAGCTTACAGGCTGCTTATTGTCCTTATATGTTCCTTTTTTTGTTTATTGAACTCTGTCCCAAACAGGCCTCCAACCGACGCCAGCTGGCCTCCTCCAGCCAATGCCGACGACGCAACAACCGCAACCGACGAACAACAATCAACCCAAGGTTTCCACAAAACTTGGCGCAACCTGGGCCGATACTACTGGAGCCATTAACATCGACGTCGACAACCTTCTAGCACCAAGATCCCCAAAAGCCGGCCCAGCGCCTTCGATAAACCAACTCAAATCAACCCCCAACAGTCCAGCGCACAGACCAACACCAACATTGGCGCCAATGAATTGGCCAACCCCGTTAAACAACAATTTCCAACCCAACATCCAAGTCAATCGGCCTTTAAACCAGGAAAATTTGCTCCAATGATATTTGCATTTGGCAGATATTTGCCAAAGCGGTTGAAACGGCTCCAGAGCGATGGGGACTTGGGTGTGAGCGGGACGGACGTATTTAAACTGGCGTGCGAAAGGGATGGTTGCGGACAATTTATGGTCACTAGAAAACAGTGCTACCCACAATCAAATCTGTCATACTCATTTAAATTTGTGATCTTATTAATTTATAATGAGTTTTTCATTCTGTAATTAGGCGTCTCATATGACACTATAGCTCAAAAACAAATGCATTTATTCACAGATTAATAATTAATATAATTCCCAAGATTAATTTTGACAGTCTCTGTATATTGAGACAAAAATCCGTTAATATGGGGGTAGGTCCAACTTTTTGTAGGCCTTATGAACAATGGGACACCTAATTGATTTATTTTCGGGAAAATTATTGGATCACGAATGTAGGTTGTGTTAGAACCCTAAATTAAATTCAAAGCTTTTATACATTTAATATAATAACGTATTAGAGAGAATTTCGTGGATATATGAAATAAAGAACTAAAATCACAATATATAGTTAATTGTCATAAGTGTATTAATAATTTTTCTCAATTTTTTTCATAAATATTTTGTATATAAATAATCTTTTAAATTTTTTTTTATACAGTAAGAGTCCAGTCTCTCAGACAGGACAAAATTATAGTGAATTTTTAACAATTTCAATCTTAAATATTAAAAATATATATTATTTTATATGTTTACTTGAATGTAAAATATTTCACACTTTAATTCTGTAACATTTAACTAAAAAATTAGCTGATTTAAATTTTTTTTTTAATTCTTGAAGTACAATGCGTCGTCTAAAATTGAGACAAAATTGGCTTGATATAATTCAAGTTATTTGTTAAAGACAAACAATATCTCTCTTAGTACGTTATCGATCACAACATTCCATGTCGCCCACGATGCCATCGCTCTGAAGCCCAATAAAATGTAAATGGTGGGTTTATAGTTTTTATACGATTTTGATATTAAAGGAGTGTTTAGTTCGGAACCCGCCGTATTCGATGTACAGAGGTGCATATCAGCGTATATCACATGATATTATGGTGTTAGGACTCTACCCGTGATTGTCTATGGTGCGGTACTCTATGGTCTATGGGAGCTGTCAAAATATTTTATTACAACCTCATTAGTATAGTCAATATTTTTCTATTTAATCTGCATTTATTTGTATTTGTATACACGCACACTGTTATATATATATATATATAATATACAGAAATTACGTTTTTCTTTAATACTTATATCTAATTAATTACAATCAATAATCACGTCTCTTAACAAGCGGGTTGGTGGGTGATAAGTTCATCATATAATACTGATATCGCTCCTATTCATTACCATAGTATTTATTTTAAGATTAGATGAGTTTAGCAAATAGGGAGACAAACAAAGACGCGCTATCTCCTTACACCCATATTACTATAAAACAATACAAATTTACATTTAAAAAAACATCACAAATTAATTTCCATCTCGAAGGTGCTATTGTGAAGTCATAGACAATCACAGTTGTAGAGTTATGTTGTTCAATTTTTTTTGTATATGTGTAGTTAGTGTTATAATTATTTTTCTTAACGTAAATATGTACAGGATACTGTATTTATAAAATTAAATGAATACATTCTGGTGGATAATATTTAAAATATTCTGACTTAAGACTTTTTTAATCTGTGTTACAAAAAATTATAATAAGATATCATGGACAAATATGTAGGGATTTTTATAGCATTAAAACTAAATGTTTAAAAATTAAAAAGTACTTTCTGGTTTATTCTTGATTTCTACACACAAATAAAAATATGAGATATTAGTAGTAAATTATAAAGTAACAGCTAAATGATTTTAAGACATCTATCGTAAAATTTAACAAATTAACGTGGTATACCAATCCATTCTTTATAAAGAGGGCAAATATATTGTCCATTTTGTCTCGTCTGTCCATCTAAGGGGTTTCAGTTAATTCCATCATCAAGACCGAGTAAAGTCTGGGTTTCAGATACGGTAAATAATTTCACAGACAGACGTCCTGTCTTAAATATTTAAGTGTTTTCTTTAATTTCCGCTAAATTTTGATGTTTTTCTTTCATAAGAACAAAAAACAAATTTTGATTCAACAATTTGAAATTAAATTTTGATGTTTTTCTTGAAAAAATTTATGGCCAAATGTATGAAATGATGTAACTGTCACTGACATTTATCGAAAAGTTATGACACTTTCCAAAAATTTCTAAAACAAAGAGTATTTTTCCACTACCATCTATGCTCACTTTATCTTTGAGAAAAAATGGTATAAAGTTATATTGAATGGGTTGTGATATACGTCCTAATACCATATGATATCAATGTAACATGTCCAAACTTGCTCAAAAGCTTGTCCTTTACTGTATAATTTATTGTATAATTCAACACAAGTAGGTATAAATTAACGTATCTGAATATACTAACTGAAAAAAATCACAATAAATCTAAATAAATTGCGAAATATGAAAGGTATCATTTTTTAACATTAATTTACTAAATATATATATATAATTAGATCGATTTCAATTAACATTGAACATAGACTAAACAGTCTATGTTTACGACGAAAAGTAGTTCTCTTGGTCAGATCAAATGGATTTTGCTGTTAGAACTACCTTATCAACAAACCTCTTTTGAGAAATGGCTAAAAATTATATCTTATCTCCTATATACATATATAATATACAGACTGGTGCCGATTACACGACATTAAATGACTGGTCACTTAAACGTGTAATACTTTACTATATTTCGTTTTAAAATTTAAAAAAACATCTTTCTTTGAACAAAACAAACAACTTGATTGGATTTGTTAATAATGGTTGATTGACGTTACGCGGCGCGATTGTTCAAAAAACAGGAAAAAATAACAATTGTTTTGTCTCACTCACACTTAACTATTTAGTTTTTAGGTCAAGGTTGTAATAGCGAGATAGAGTACGGTCATTGATCTCTATAAATCATGCTTATTAAAAAAAAACCTAAAATATTTAACTGTTTTTTTTATGTCGGGTGCTAAGGCACCTAAAATTATAATTAATGCCGCATGATCGGTACCACAGTGGATGTTAAAATTCGCAATAATTAATCTACACATTTCATTTAACTTGTAAACCGGTATGTAGACTTAGATATTGTAATGAATTAATATTAATAATATAAATATTTTTATACCCGTTTGGATCGTAGCAAACATTATCTATTAGTGTCAAAATCTAGTGTTATATCGTTGTAAGTGTTATATATGTTATTTTAGTGTCGTTTGGTGCCGCGCGACTTGACAGCGACATGCTATGCTACTGTCTTTGAATGTCACTAAATATTAAAGCGACTAAGTTATTTGCTTTCTTATAATGCCACTTTATGTTTTTAATCTATGCCCAATTATTTCTCTATCAGGCATAGAGAATTGAATAGAATAGTTAATTAATCTATTCTAACCTGACGTAGAATAACGCATTGTTAAAAGTTAATTTCTTGGGTTTTGTCCTTCAAAGAAATAAAATATTGTATAATGCAAATATTTTGTATAAATGACTGATTTAAATAATGCATCAATAATTATTATTATAATATAATTTTTAATATTAATTAACAGTACGTATTTTGTATCAATAACTGATGTAAAGATTTTGTATTATATGCTCATACCAATATTTTGTATCAGCAAGTGATATAAAGATTTTGTATCATTTGCTCATACCAATATTTTGTATCAGCAAGTGATGTAAAGATTTTGTATGATTTGCTCATACCAATATTTTGTATCAGCAAGTAATACAAATATTTTGTATCAGTAGCTGATGCAAAAACGTTACGTTAATACCAGATTTAGACAGACTAAAGTAGTTATACAATTATTTTGTTACAGTTTTCGTTAAAAAAAACTCTCATTATAATAAAACGAACCTTAATTTTGTATGGATTTTTGCAAAGCATTTCACATTTCTATAAATTATTTGACTTGAAAAAAAAAAACCCAGTCGCGCGGCATCTGACGACATGTTAACACTTGTTAAATAGGAACGGTACAGGTGGCACCAGATACTTGTATACACGTAGGGTGTTTATACAAACATTGTAGTACTTATGCTATGTATTACTTGTTCTTATTATTTATTGTATCAGTAACATTTTAATTTTTTAATATAAACAAATTATGCTATTTTGTTTTTTAATTAGTTTCTGTAACAAGTTTTTGATATTTCTCCATATTTCTTGAAACGTATGTTGTGAAATGTGCAGCTGAATTATTTTTAACGGCATTTATATGTACAGTCAGCATCAAATATATTGTACGTTATTAATTTAAAAATGTCTAAATATTCATATTATATTATAACAAAAATACTAAGGTATTTTTGTTAACTTCGTCCCAATAATATAGATAAGAAAAAAGTGTTTAAACTTATGATTAATTCATTTTGAATACACTTAGAACAATGAAAAATTATTTGAAATATGGGTTAATTAAAATAACTTTTCAATGTGAGTAGACTCCCACTTCTGAAATATAAAACTGGCCTTCACTGTTACGTATATTTGAATGTGACTGTACTAATATTTTTATTTAGAATTAAAGCATTTTGCAACAAATGTCTGAGCACAGTGTAATGTAAGGCCTTATTCATAAAAAACATGATAACCAAATATTTAGGTTTAGCAGTAATTTTCAAAAAAATATATCGCATAAAAAAAAATCCATAATTATATTAAATATTTTTGCATCTTATTATATAAAAAAATAAATACATTTTTTACTTACTTTTGTATCTTTTGATGCTATTTCATTCCGACAATGCATTTATTAAATTGAACGTCATTTTATGAATAAGGCCATTAATATTTAGTTTATAAATGAAATTATTTGAAAAATTTATAAGGGTTAGGTTACATCCAGATATGTATTACGTGTGAAATTCCTACGCATTATTAATAATTATATTTAATTTATTAGAATTTATCGTCGTTGTATTGGGAATGGATTTAGAAATCATTATCGGGACCAAAGCTTATGCATATAATGTAATGATTCACCAGTTTCACTTTTTAACTATAATATTAAGTGAAGACAGTTATTACCAAATACAATTTATAATTAGAAGGTATCAGTTTACTCAGTCATGTTAATATCTTAACTCAAACCTCATTTATATATTAATTAATTAGCTAAACGTTATTTTTTTAGCAATGAGATATCATCATCTCCCTGCCCTTATCCCACTCTAGGTGGAGTCGGCTCAACATGTCACAAACATGCTGTCACATGATTTGGCTGCATTTTTACGACCGGCCGCCTGCCTGACGTCAACTTACCTCAGTCGTATTTTACGACACCTCGGTAAGAGAGAGGGTGGTCTATTCTACTTAACCGGATACCACACGGTGGGTCAACTTACCTAAGTCGCCTTTTACGACACCTCGGTAAGAAATGAGGTTGGTCTATTCTACTCAGCCGGATATCACACGGCGGTTTTTTTTTTTAGCAATGAGATAAAAGTCCACTAATTAACTTTTCAACTGTTTCCATATCTATATTGATATAACTATAACACTCGATCTGTTCGAACGTGTAAAAAGGACAAACTAACAAGCACTTTCGCTTTTATCACTGTATGGATTTTAGCTTGTCTTAATAAATCCTTTTAAATAATAATATTTCATCGTGTCTTTCAACATTTTAAGATAATAACTTGCGACACTACAAAGATGTAGACAACAAGAGTTGAGGCCGTGACTAACTAAATGAAAATATTCTGAGAAATTCAAAATTCTGCAGTTCTGATCTCTAGAAAAATTAATAAATTGGGTTTTATTATGCAAAAATGTGTTTTAAATTTTTAACACACCTTTTATGTGCAACGTAATGGAATAAATTTAAATTTTCACAAATCCACTAAAATATGCTTTAGCAGTTGATTTCAAAACCGTTCCCAATATAAACTAAACTAAACTAAACTATTGTGTTGTCTTCTTTTTTTTAATACATTTAATTTTTTACTATAGATTATGCTAAGTGCTAATTACAAGGTGGGTTTACTTATAGCGTATTTATACAAAGCCTTCGTCAATATTTTAAAGGCGTTCTATAATTAAAGTTTAGGAAATAAAGTATTTTTTTTTTCAATTTATAAATATAAATTTCAATAACTTATCGTCATTTAAACGTATTATTAATAATGATTTAAATAATTAACGAGGTGCGTAATGTAAACCCACCCTTATTTTTAAAACCGAGTCTCTAGTTCACAAATCTTTATTTCTTTACACATTTTGCATGAGTTTTTTTGATGATGATTTTGATTTGAAATGAACCCATGTTAAGCTGTCTGAGTAATTCCAAAATTATATTTTCTTTACATATGTCGCATTATTACATTTGACTGCAATTTTTGAAATAAAAGAAAGGGAAGGAACCTGCATATCGTTAATTTTTGTGTTTTGTTTCGAAAACTTTCGGAGACTCGGCTTTACGTAGTTCTTCCAACGATTAGAGATTTGAAAGCAATAATATATTTGAAATTTTATTTCTAGTTGATTTATTAGATATTTTATCCTGTCGGTTTGTACGGAGTGTATGCGATGTTATGTGGCAACATTTTATTCGCACAACGTTGACGCCATTTTTTTTATTTTAAGTTAAAACGCGCTATAAACTATCTATAGTTATAGTTTTTCCCAGAAGTCAACCTGAAAATTAGGGAAAAAATAAGGGAATTTCTGACATCTGAACTCAAACTGGGGTATTATAGTGTCATAACTGGTCGATTTCTCACATGAGGATAAAGATGGAGATGGTGACAAAATTTAACTTTGTATTATAATAATACTGTATCAGATTTTCTTTTCCTGAGTGAGTTGAGTAAAATTAATTAAATTTGTCAATTAATTTTTAATTATATAGTTAATTTTTAATTATCTAATTAATTTATAATTAATGAATTATTCTTTATTTGAAAAAAGTTTATAGCGCGTTTTAATTTTTTATCTATAACTGGTTAATAGGCTACTAGATTGTAATAATTTTGTGATTAATATTCGTTTAGTAAATGTATTTCAATCTTCAATGTACCTTCTTGTATATAAAATTAGAATTTGATTTTTGGAGTGAAATTTTCGGGATATAATATTGGTACTGGGAAGGATAGTGTACGAACAGACAAATGTGTATTAATAAATGTAATTATAATATCTTGGTTTTTCATTTTATTCATATTTCTTGTTTTCGAAAAGGAAAATTACATATTAAAACAAATTGACTTGAACAAAGTAATTGTTACACCTTGTCTTTTATAAAGGGATAGATTGATCCGTCTTCTATATAAAAATGAATGTTTATATAACCTTATAGACTCAGAAACGGCTGGAGCGATTTTAATGAAATTTTTAGACATTCTTCAGCACATGTTCCCGTAAAGTTTAGTGGTAAAAGAGACAAATTTTCTTCAAACTGGAGTTCTTTTCGAGGAGAATTTGAAACCAGACAGCTAGTGCAACGTGTGGCAGTTATTATTATAAATTCAAAAGTCTGTCTGTTTTTCTTCGCTTACATTTTATCATTATTGGTCGAGCGGATTACCGCTCGACCAATAATGATAAAATTCGATACAGTAAAACCTGGTGAATTAGCTGAAAAAATCCAGTTTTCCTAGGGGATAAAAAGAAAACAATATTAAGTATTTTTGCTAATAATAGCCTAATTAATTAACAATTCAGTATTCAATAATAGACAACTTTGTACCACCATATTTTTACACCATAGAAAGCGGTAATTAAAAAACAATATAATTCATTAAAGCCTTTAATTTGTGAAAAATTGAGCGAATACAAAACTAATTCTAGCGAATCTTAATAAAGCTTAATTAATACTTTTACTTTAAATTGTCGTTATCACTTACAATCAAATTAAAATACAATTGAAATACAGTTAAAATATTCTTATTACAATAAACTCATTAAAATAATTACGAGGCGTTTTGTTAATGATATAATAAAAAGAAAATAATTACTCGATATTCAGTCTTACAAAATTAATTTTAGTTAAGACGGCATTAAAATATTAAGTGGAATGAGTCACACTTAATCATTTCCAAGAATACAAAAACATTTAAAAATGGCATTATGATTATTACTTAATAATTAATGGAATTAAAAATTAATTAAAAAAAATTAAAATAATGAAATTATAATTATAATTGCTATAATTTTGTAATAATGCTCGTTTATTTTTTTTATTTATAATGAATACAAATTTAGTTTCTAACTAGAAATTATTATCAAGCGTAATAAATCCAATTAATTATGATTATTTCAATTATTAAAAGAATTTGTGAATTATTTCAATTATTCACTAATAATTAATTGAATTATTAAATTATAATCGGCAAATTAAATGTTTAAATTACGTTCAATTAGAAATTTATAATTTATGACATATCACTTACATATAATATTAACTTCAAAGGCAAATAGGTTCTCCTACGTCTTATTTGGTCTTTTCTAATAAATTGACACAATTTATTACAGATAACTACTTTTACAACTATAGAAAATTTGTACGGCAACAAGACACCATGGACATTCGTCGTTGCATTTATTTAATAAAAAGGATATATAATAAAAATACATTTAACTATTTATTTCTGAAATATGTGGAATTACATTGAAATAAATATGCAAAATTGAGTTAGAGATAAAAATACCCAATCATTCTAAATTTCACGTGATTTTCATATTTTATTCTAATGTCCAAGAAATTTATCCAGATTTATATATAAAGTGATAAATAGGTAAACAGTGCATTTATTATTAAATATTAAGGTTTGTTTAATTTGTGAAATGGAAAGTATTTTTTTGAGATTCTATTTAATTAAGTAAAAGACACTTTATAAATTGAACACTTTATAAATTGATTAATCGATGTTTTTTGTTAAATGAAACAACTGAAATGGCAAAGCTGCGGATTCTCGATGGTGCTGTAATGTCGAAACTTGTCTCACTGTATTTAATGGTGATCTCACAATCCTACCATTTGTTTAGAAAAAGTAAACAATAGGTAATAAGGCGTTCGATCTTCTTTTCTTATTGCTTTTTTCAAATATAATATTACTTGATACATATATCTTGATACAGAAGATATTTTCCCGTAACGAGCAATTTATCTATAAAGCGTATATTTAAATAGCTCAAATATAGCGCCTAGACGTCAGTCGACGTAATCAGCACGTTCTAACAACTAAGCCATCACAGCTCATTAAAGTTATGTAATATTATCACTTTGAACCCTGGTACAATATATAATAATTAACAAAGCGTTGCCGCCAATTGAGATAACATCATACATGGTGGAAGAAATTTAATTTAATAATTAATTTGATTTATGTAGGTAACATAAAATTATTTGACTGTCATCTTTCTACATATTTTCTCAATTTATTAATTACAAATTTATAAATTACCAATAATTTGAGTAAATTTTCTCCGAAATATTCCTCAGAATTATACTCTGATTTTTGGTAATACAGAATATGCTATGTATTAATACTTCAGAATAAATCTAAATACATGAAATTTTAATTTTGATTAATATTTTTGGTAATTTCAGATTAACAAGATTTTTTATTTTTAAATAGCAATTTTGAATACAGATTCATCTCAATATACGGAAACGTAATACGACAACATCTTGCAACAAATGTCCCTTTAAAAAAGGTTTCTTTGCCCCAGCCTTACTCTCTGTCGACTTTAAATAGCTGGAATAAGTCTTGGCTAATCCGACTTATAAAAAATATAAACGAAAAGTAAGACTACGTTAAGAAACATTTGTTTCAAAAATGTTTCTGTTATAAAAGATGTTGTCGTTAAATATATATTTTTAACTGCAATATTATTACAAGAATATACATCTAGTTTTTACTTATCAATTTATGTATCCAAATTGAAACTTATTTACGTTGAGAATAGTTTAATTACGTAAAAGATTTTAAACGTGAGATTTTTTTATTAGGAAATAGTAAAAAGCGTTGCAATACGGTGGAATAATTAAAGATATAATTATGTTTTACTTTAATTATGTATTAATTAAGATATATTTAAAAATAACTTCATACGTCTTGTGTAAGGAAGGTTATTTTAAAATTAATATAAAACAGCACAACACATTACGTTCTGGAATCTAAAGAAATACTTACATTTCTATTCAGAAGTAATAGCGATAATTGCAATTACATGCGAATTGAATTTGAATAAGCATTATTAATATTTGTGCGAGGTGACTTTATTTTTTTTTTATTAATTTATTTAGAATATTACAATCACAATCACTTCAAAAGATTAATACTTAAAAATACTGATTTCAATTAAAAATTATTAAAATATTAATGCATAAAATTAAAGTTAAGCTGCCATGAAGAATTAATCATTCTAAAATTCATAATTAAAAATTAATTTTAAAATCGTAATTAAAATATTACTTATAGATGAAAAATATTATTCCATAAATAATTTAGTTATTCGCATTAACTTGGAATAATAATGAGTAATTTCTTTTTTTTTTATGAAATTATATTTTAATAGTGTTAATTAAATTATTATTTTGTATTCATTTATTAAATTCTCAATGCAATTTTAGCATTTCATTAGAAACATTCTAATTCAGTACAATTATATTCATAAATCAATTTAAATAAATAGATTGATGACAATTATTATTCAATTAATAATTTTAATTATCTACTGGTTTAAGAGTGATTAACATTAAACATCAATTATAAATTAAGGTCATATTTTATGAATACGATTCTTCATTTATAGCCATTATTATGAAATTTTTTGTGTTGTCAGAGAGATGAAGTAAACTTATCATCTGTATTTGGAGAAGTTATTGATTGAGTTTCACTAACAGAATAAATTTTAGCTATGAATTGAGATTCACTGGTTTACAGAAATAGTCTCATAGCAATTAATTTAAATTCCCTGATTTACAGAAATAAACTCATAGCTATAAATTGAGATTCCCTGATTTACAGAAATAAGCTCATAGCTACGAATTGAGATTCCCTGATTTACAGAAATAAACTCACAGCTATGAATTGAGATTCCCGGGTTTACAGAAATAAACTCATAGCTATGAATTGAGATTCCCTAATTTACAGAAATAAACTTATAGCTATAAATTGAGATTCCCTGATTTACAGAAATAAACTCATTACCATCATTCATAACAAACCTACAGCTATAAAGAGATTAACGATTTTAAAACTCACTCATTCTTAGCAATTGAGATTTAATTAAGTCTATTTGTGTTAGGAGAGATTCACTGGTTTTTCTTAATAAACTAAAATGTTGTAAATGTTTTTTTGTGATTCAATTAAAGTTATGGCTGCAAGTTGTCACCTCTGGCTTTTGGATGGCTTCAGCGGTCCTCGTTCAGCCGGAGGTCTTTCAGCGCGTACATGACGCCGTCGTCGAAGGTCGCCGCGACGGTGTAGTTGTTGGCTAACAGGACTTGGGTTGTCTTGTTAAGGGCAACGGGGTCCGTCGAGCGGAAGTCGATCACCTGCCGTAAGGTCTAATGTAAGGCTTTTTTTACTCAAACAAAAGATTGCAAATTGATGAGATCATCATTCATTCTCCTCCCCTTGTACCACTCTTAAGTAAGGTCGGCATAATATGTTACAAACATTTTTTTTAAACAGGAAAATATCCTTTATGGGTACCGCCGCCCGACGGGGGCAGGCGACGGTTATGTCGGACTCGCACCGACAAAAATAACCTGTGTGCTCCACCACGCTGCTGCTGGCGGGGATAGGGTACCTATGAAGACATTGCCTTCCATCTCCGCCAGCAGCAACTCTGTAGCCCAGAGTGCGCCCCCTCTGAGTTGGGGCCTCTAAAAGTGGCCCCTCCCTCTGCTGGACAATGCATCGGGAGCACCAGATGCATCGACCGCCGCGGGGACCTTATAGGGCGGGCGTCCGATTAACTCCAGCTCAATTCCTAGGAGGAGTCCTATTCCAGAAGCGAGATATCATCAAGCTCACCCTCAGACCAGCTCTATTACAAGGAACCTATTCAGCTCTATTCCAAGGAACCTATTCCAGAAGGGGGATATCATCGCGCTCACCCTCAGGGCCAGCCGGCGGTAGGGCAGCGCGGCCAGCGCGTGCGGCGCGGCGGGCCCGGCCAGCGCCGTGTAGTGCGCGCGCGCCGCGTCCGCCGCCAGCAGCACGGTGAGCAGCGGCAGGCACAGCACGCGCGAGCGGAACACGCCGCCGCCGCCCTCCGCCTCCTCGTAGCTCACCTGCAGGACGACACACGCGGACACGTGACACCACACCTTTTAGACCGCACTACACTCCACACATCGCACTAATGCTGCACACCCTACACCGAACGTAAAGTCACATGCCACCCGGGGCGACAAATTTTACTGCTCAATATAATCTATAAAGCTGTGTCCTATTACTAAACTTATATAAAAATCCGAGATATCACTCGTTATAGCAATTAGGTGGTCTTGAAAACAAATGCAAATGCTTTATAAATATTATTGTGGACAAATATGTAACTAGAGAGAGATGAAAAAGAGATCGCATTATATGAAGAATAAAGTAACATTTTCTACGCTTATACATAGTACATATATAACCCTATTCTTCGAATAGAGCGATATGGTATGAAGAATGATACATGTATATAAAAGTAGCAGCACCAGATTTGAATTAAAGGTGAAAATAGGAGAGAAAAACATATTGTGCTGACTGCACATAAAGTGGAATATTAGGGCAGCAGTACCCAGGAGGATATTAGACTGTGATTACCTCTCTGGGATGGTCAGTGGGGCTGAGGCAGGCGTGGAGCGCACGCGCAGCACCCCGCAGCGCCAGGAAGTCCCTTGGGGCCGCTCTGACGGCTACCCCGCTCCAGCCGCGCACGGTCTCCAGGTAGGCAGCGGTGGGGTCGCGACCCCCACGGGGCAGGAACTCCACCAGTGTACCGTTATACTGGTAATATTGGAAACTATTGTCTGAACGTGCTTCTAAATTTTAATCCAATTAAATTATATAAATAAATTCTAACACATTGTATATTGAAATCATAAGCGAAGGAAGTACTACTGCAATCTTCAATTTTTGAAGTGAAAACTTCTATGTAGGATTGTGGGATGAACCAGATCAGCTGTCACTGTCGGCTATCAAATACTCATTAAGGTATAGTCGGCTCAAATCGACTAAGAAAGTAACAGAGATATAGTTAATGTGTCTCTGTAACACTTATACTGAAAATATTTTTTAAATGTACAATGGAATATAAAGTAGAATAGAAAAAAATATTTATTTAAATAGTAATTAAATAATTTTGGAATTATTCATTAATAATTTATTTATTTTTTGAATTATTCAATTAATTAATTATTTTGTGAATTATTAATTATTGAATTATTCATGAATTAATTAATTTTTGAATTATAATTAATGAATTTTCGAATTAATACAATACGAATGCAACAATGTGAGTTAAGCAGAAATTTTGCAAAGATTCATCAGTCTTATTATTTTTATTTATTTGCTTCTCCAACAGCATAACATATTTAATTATCCAACAAATATCCTCGATATTTTTTGATTAATTATGTAGTAACAATTCTAAAAGAACCTCAAAAATTTAGAGAAAAGTGTGTGGTATCAATATACAACAGTCAAAATATGTTAAGTAAATAATAAAATTAGAAATCAAAAAAATGCTATTATGCTAGCTACTTAAACACTAATGACTGTGCAAAGCCATTAAAGTCCTGTAAGTTTGATAATCTTTGATCTATCGCAGATAGTGACCACTCACCATCTCGCCCAGTATCCTATCCAGTGCCTGCACTCTTGGCGTGGGAGTGGGAGTGGGGGGTGGCGTACGTGGCGGTCGCGGCGCCAAGTGCAGCTGACGAACATAAGCTACCAGCGTCGGGGACTCAGCTGGAATCCTCGCGAGCTCATAGTCCCTAGACATGTTCAGACGGAACTGCTGCGCGCCCAGAGCTAAAAACGATTTTCAACTCTAAAACATGGAAAGCTTCAGATACCTAAAGTATGACACAGTCCATGTGAACAAAGTTGCGGGAAAAGCTGGTATTTAAATATATTTAAACAAAATCTCAACAAAATATAAATCAACACTTCTTATTGAAGTGATAGTAAAATACACATTTTTTTATTAACTTTCACCGTTAACTACGTACACAAGGAAAACATTACATTTTGCCGTTTTCATAATATTTTTTATTGCTGCTCCTCTCCTATTCAATTTTGCAAGATGTTATATAGCCTATAGTCTTCCTCTATAAATGGACTCTATTACACTCAAAGAATTTTTTAAATCAGTCCAGTAGTTCCTGAGATACAATCAAACAAACAAACTTTTCAGCTTAATATATTAGTATAGATGTAAGAAATCATATACTTTTCATTTTGTAAATATTTAAATACATTATTAAAACAATAAGTTACAAAATGCTATAGATAGTTTAATAAATAATAGAGACTTACCAACTGTATCCATATATATAAGTAACACTGTCATCACAGTGACAAAAGTCAGCAAGAATAGAACGGCTGGCAAAAGTTTCCTATACAACTCATTGGGTGGAGTTTTTGTAAACGAGGGTATGCTGAGACGAGACACTGGTGAAGGTGTCACTGGTGTAGGTGGTGTTATCTTCACTGGTATGGGTGAGGGAGTGATTGTTACATCTTTTGTTTTATCCGATGTCTCCGGTTCAGGACTCTCGGGTAATTGGTTTTCTTGAATTTTCTATAAAAGAAAGATTAGATAAGATATTAAATTACATTTCTAGAGTTCCATCAAAATTGGGCTTTGTTTCCTAGGCTAGAATGACAACTGTAGTGTTTATAAACTAATGATGTATGAATATAGTACAGGCTCAATCACACACTAACAAGTAACAACATGTCACTTCACGACCACTCTCACCAAGGGCTCTTGTGTTACTGTCGTGATACATCATAAGACTGTATGTACCTTTGTACTAGTGTGAGTTAGTATGATTATATTCATGTATGTATTACATGTATGTCTTGCATATTAATGTACAAAGTACATTACACACGTCTCAACCCACATACACTACAAAAACTAAGTTGGAAAATACAGTGTTGATAAATCCCCTACAAGACTTTCAGGATCCAATCAGAGAATAAATATTACAGAGGACAACTATAACTTGAATAAGAAAAGGAAATATTCTTTGAACTTTACATATTCTTTCAGACAGATAAAATTATAAAAATAGGCATAACCCTTAACTGTTAAATATGGAGAATATTTAACACTAATCTAATTACAGAAAAGATGAGAAGTCCGAGACTAAGTTGATATGGCCAATAATGGATTATGTGGCCAAAAGAGTTTAAAATATGAATGTGGATGGATGTATGGCTAGGCCGAAAAAAAGATAGATGGATTGTGTAAAAAGTGATATGCATGTTAAAGGAGTGGCACCAGAGTTGACAAATGATAGAGCAGAATGGAAGAAGACATATTGTGCCGACCCCACTTAGAGTGGGGTAAGAGAATAATGATTTAACACCAATGTAATATATAGTCTGTCAACAATAAATACCATTATCTGTGCATTTCAATCAACATAAAATTACCATCCTAATTAAACATTGTGAATGTGATTTGTGATAACAACAGCAGAAGAGTCCAGTTGTGGCCTACTATCATATTTATGAAATATCTGCTCAAAAGGATGTTAAATACATAGCCTAGTCTTGCAGCGCCTTTAACTGCTTAACATCACCAACTAAGGCATATGGACACTTTTATAGGGGATATAAAAATTTTATGGTTTTTTTATCTCAAAAACGAAAAACAAAATAATCATACTACAGAATAATATTCCTAAAATTACTATAATCATTTATAGTTCCATATAACGCTGAGTGGTTTCCGGCGGAATAGAATAGTACCACCCTCATTTCTTACCGAGGTTTCGTAAAGGGCGACTAAGGTAAGTTGACCCACCGTGTGGTATCCGGTTAAGTAGAATAGACCACTTTCTTTCTTACCGAGATGTCGTAAATACGATTAAGGTAAGTTGACGTCAGGCAGGCGGCCAGTCGTAAAACGCAGCCAAATCATGTGACGGCATGTTTATAAAATGTTGTACCGTCCTCACTTAGATTGGGATAAGGGCAAGAGGATGATGATTTATAGTTCCATAAAATAATAGTAATAGTATACATAGTATATATTATATAGTATGTGATTAATAATTACGTAAAATAAATTATTTAATACTATTAACTTAAGTAGTAATTATCAATCAACTATAATATTAAGTATGTGTATTACAATTTTGTCATATCTGCTAAATATAAATAAATATATATAGCATTCCGTTCCATATTAAAAACAAACACATTCATTGAACATTATAATTACCATGTTTCTAAATATTACGTAAAATATCACAATAATTTTTCATGATCGAAGCCAAAATATAACACATGCGAGATTCGACAGGTGCAATGCGACAGTTTTTTTTTTCATCGTTTAATGTTGTAATTTATGGTAATTACGTTCTTACACAAAGAAGTTTAAATTTTAAATTTAGTTAAGTTTCTTAGAAAGAAAATTCCACTGTAATACTTACCTTTTCAGCCATATTATTTATTGTTTGCTTGGCTTTAAATACGAAACTTTTTAGTGTATTATTATAATAGAAATATTCATTTGTTACAAGCCACTATAACCACGTCCAATGCATTTAATTGTAAAGATTACAAAGAACGTAGCGTATACCAAATTCTCACAGTATTATTAACTTTACGACCCATAAAATAATAGAAACAATCGGGAAAACAACAAAGCAAATTATGGTTTGTGAATAAATTGAAATAGCGTGAGTCAACAATAGACTATAGAGTTTTAGAGATGTGAGTTTATGATAGAATCGATATTCATCTTTAATCGATTATACTTAAATTAGCCTGAAAGTCATCCGAAATATTTCTTTTATGAGAATTAAAACATTTTCATTCCATATTTCAAAAAAAAAAATTGAATTCAACCTATTTAAAATTTTGAATGTCGTCAACTTTAAAAAACCGTATAACAATTATTGGATCTCATTTTTCGATTTGTCTGTCTCTCTCTGTCTCTAAATATCCTATCTAGATACGCTTATAATCCTAGCGGCTTTTATGCTGCTTTTCAGCATTACCGGTTGAAAGAAAAAAAATCAGGAGTAAATCCTAGTATCAACGATAGCTTTTAGTGTTGCACGAACTTTCTATCCTCTAAGGTGGAAACCTTTGAGATAAGCATACTTAAATTTACACTCTCCCTGTATCCCGGATACAGTTCCGGGAATTGTTTTTGACATGTGAGAATTTCATCGCCATTGTTTGTATTTCATGCATTATAAAGTAATAAATTCAATCTCTTTTTTTCACGTGTTTTATACATTCCTTTTTATACATTAGCCCATTTTCACATGATTAGTGTATTTCCTTTATGACTTTCTAGGGTGGAGCCGGGGTTGTCTGTAACACAGGTCACTTAGTGCAGAGATCTCTCACACCACTTTTATTTGTACCCTTAAGAATGACAACATTACATTTGTTACTTTGTGTAAAGAGAATCATTAAATGATTTTTATTATTCATTAATATTGCGTCCTCGTCAAATTAATTTTTTCTTTACGTCAACTCAATTTGGAATTAAATAAAAAACGTTTTATAATTTAGGAAAATGTATTTATTGTCAAGTCTAAATACTTAAAATTAAAAGCAATTTATTCTCGAATGTAAGTAATGGATTTTTACATAGTGGAATTAACTTACAATTGCATACACATATACACTAGGATTATAAAAAGCGAAGACAAATAAATTTATAAGGATTAGATTACTAAAAATATCAAAGTTTATTCAAATATATATCATAAAATAAATGTAACTTAATCAGGGGTGAAAATTGCTTACAACTTGTGATATATTATAATGCAACTGGGTTAATGAACTTATTATACTTTACTTATTTAAATGGTTCAATAAAATGATGGTCAAAGCAAGATATCATATAGTAATTTATTTTCATTTAGATTAACTACCTAGTATTATACTATTAATTAAAATTGACCGTTTACTTTTAAAAATAATGTAAAAAAATCGTAAAGATATTCATTAGTCGATACGTAAAAGATAAATATCTAGATCACATAATATTTTATATAATTAATATAAAATAATTTTTTCATAGTACAGAAAGTACTTCAGGGTTTTCGAAAGACACATTTTTGTAAAATGCAGGTATTCGTATCTCTACTACAAGCTTCTATTAATTAAAGAACTATTTGTGCGTTGTTATTTTGTCCTTTAAAGCATCAATACAATTTATTCTCTTATGTACCGACTCTTGCAATGCTATTATTGTCGCATAAAAGATTTATGATAGTTATTATAAATTTGCATATTCTTACTTGCAAATATTGACGACAGATTTCGTAACAAGCGGTCATATTGATTTTTATTAAATTTATTTTGTACTAGATATAATAAAAACTTATTTTATTCTGTGTAATCGATGTCATCTAAAATTTTCTAAATACCTATGAAAAATGCAGTATTGTTATTCGAAATACGTTTCAAAATAACTATTGAATAATATCACATACTTATTTTTATATTTTCTATGGAATAAAAACAATTGTTTAACGCCATTGCTCAATAAATAAAAATAGCTAACTATGCCTTTTAAAATTTTGTAAGGAAACAACAAGAATTACTTATAATTTATCTAAAATATTATATTATATAACTTCTATTAAATTTCTTGAAATTAAATATGTGCATCAACAACTACAACTACTTAGTGTAAAATTATTAGAATTACATTCTAAATTTTATGATTTACATATACAGGATAAAATTTTATAATTTGAATGTCTAAAAAGTACATTATATATATATATATATATATATATATATATATATATATATATATATATTGTTATGCAATTCATAGTAAGGTTATATAGGACATTTGGCTTTAAAATTTTGTTATGAACATCCACCATAAAGTAGTAATGCTTATAAATATATAATACCATTTATACTCAATAAATGTAATTTAATTTTTATTTATTTAAAAATAATTTAACATCTAAAAAATAATAATATCATTTTAGGATTTTTTTACACAATAGAAACACTTATGCTCTATTTGTATTAGAGATTAGAGATAATAGGAATGTGAAGGAAAAACATATTTTATGTTGCCAATTGACAGATTCGAAATTCAAAATATTATCGTGATATATTAATCCTGTAAAAAACTGGTAACACCGTGAACACGAAAGTAATACCAGTTATATAATTCTCTTAAATATTTTTATTAATTACGTAGCACTATTATTTGAAAATTTTTATTTGATTTTATTCTTCCTGATTGCGAAATCGAAAAAAAACTCTGGGCCACTAAGTTTATTTTTCAGTGTTGTCTTTACTATCGATATAAAGAACATCTCTATTTTTTGCTTATCTGTTCTTGGCCATACGTTTCATTCGGTAAAAATTGTTCAAAAAATTGTTCAGTAACGATACATTAGTATTTTCTATTAGTATACTAATTTTAATATAAAAATTATAAAAGTATACGAACTTGTTCAATATTTTGATAAATTCAGATAACCTCTACTGCTTTTTTTGTTGTCAAAGCACAATCTCTACGTACAGAACTACTAAAAATTATTATTGTCATAATCGCTAAGTCCGTGAATATAATTGAGTCTTTACATCTTTATTCATCAAGTTTCTGTCATAAACCTCTGATAGCTAATTTTTCTGCAGAATAAAATTGAAAATATATTAAATAATGAAGTAACTAGAGTTTATTTGCACTGATCAATACTTTTTAGCCTTGCCTATAGGCACAATCAGCAAGCATTTAAGCCATAGCCTAAATAATTCTAAAACTTTTAATTCTGATAGAAATGTTTGGATAAGGAAATTCATCTTGAGGAAAGGATCATAGAGTTATTATAGATTGGATCTCGCTTTTGTTCCTGTTGAGATAGTTTGTTTTTTCTTATAATTATTATAGTCCCAAAGTAAAAAATATAAAATTTCACTATGGCCATTTGCATAAGACCTTTCTGATAACTTAGCTAACGATAATTCAAGGCCCAAAAGGAAAAATTCCTTGCTTATTGCTTGAGTAATACTTCAAAGGGCACTATGTCATATTCCGCAAGGATTTCAACTATAAGAGGTTTATAGCATTTTTTGAACGAATAACTGAGTTTTAAAATTATTACAAAGATATATATTGTATATAGATATATAAAGAATATTACCATGTATAATTTACAGCAATTTAATGCTGTTTATTGTCAAAACACACACAGTATGAGAACCTTAAAAACTATAAATATAAGTTTACAATAACTTATTGTCATATTAAATTGTACCTAGTTATTTATAATAAGTATATTAAAACCTTTATTTATACAAAGTTATGAGGAAACTTCCAATAAATTATAAACAAGGTTTTTTCGTATTAACTTTACCCGCTTACTTTAAAAACAACAAGCTGTACTAGACGAATTTTGTCTATAATAGTGTCTTAAGGAGATAAATGTATTAGACCAGTTTAAGCAATTTATATTATTCAAGGAAAAAAAAAAATGTTTAATGTTTTATTTTTTATAATATTATTCTATAAAACGTTCAACGTTTATTTATATATTTCATTGTTACCAATGCAAATATGCGTTCATTTATGATGTGTTCAAAAATGTACTTTAATTCTACAATAGCGCCAACCTTGTCAAAATATTTCGATAGAATTTTTAATCATATAATTTAATTAAAATTAATTCTCATTACTTTCATTGTCCATGGACAAAAGATGCATATAAAAGTTTCAATTAAGTTGTTTTAAAGCCTTAATTTTAAATGTCAGGTTTAAAGAGTTCGCATTGTATAAATAATATTTTTTTTAGCCAAAACCGTTACGGACGTAGGCAGCTGTGTGGTTTAATGCCAGTCCGCATTATCAATGGCGGGTATTAAGAGTTTTTTTTACTAAAGTTATGATATTGAAGTGATAAAATTATCTGTTGAAATCTATATACAATAAGTTTTTATATATTACACGTGAACATACGTGGTCAAATGTTTCTTTATTACATAAGTTGTTAAAATGTCCTAATAAATACTAAAAGTGTACCCAAATTCTATAATATGTATAAAAGACCCAAACCCTTATTAAATGACTGATATGAAATTGATATTAAGATTGACATTATTTTTTTTTATATAACCTGTACAATATAAGCGAGCCCTGTTGTGTGATAGATCAATTCCTTCCAAAAGAAAAATATATACAAAACAAAGTATTTTTTTCACATATTAACAAATATTTGGTTAAAATGGAAAATTAAGTCTGTATTTTTAAATAACGAAAACTTTTCTCAATACTAAATACTTATATACCAAATATTATTTTAGCACGATTACTTAATAATCATAAATTAAGTCTTGTAACAGAAGTTTAAGTTTTTCGATATAACAGATTTAAAATATTTTATCAAAAATTAGACTCACCAAACAATAAAATCAATATAAACCTTTGCAAAATAATTGATTATTCTATTTATTGTCATTAAATAGCTGTTAAACGCATTAAAAAATATTTTGAGGATTTATTGGCGATTTGCCCAGTAAACCTAAAATGAAATCTCGGCCAAAAAATTATAGCTACACGAACGTTTTATTAGTTTTAGTATAAATAGTCAATCGATGTAAATTATTCATCTAATACCAGATTCATTTGGCTAACCTAAGCGATTAATCATAATAATTAGACATTCTGTCTAAAAATGTATATACTTAATATTAAAAGATTTGTATAACTGAATTACATTATTTATATATTGAATTAAAATTCATAGTATTTAAATTAAACCTCCTATAAAATCGTATATTTATAGGCCTATTATAGAATATATCTTTCAAAAATATTTTATTACTACGTCTATTAAAGTCTAATTATTGTCAAAACCATTTAATTGTTTCACGTACTATTAATCAAATCTAAATTTAATTTATTGTCCGAATTACTTTATTGTACAATCCTTCCTGACCTATGGCCAAGATCCCTTTTGTCTTACTTTTCCTTATGTCACTTCTACTCCCTTTTCCTTTCCTTCAATATAAATTATTCGTAAAATGATCACATTCCTTAAATGTTATAATTAAAACTAAAATAATTATGGCCGTATTTATAAATAAAATATGAGCTTCATATGACCAAATTGAAATTGGACATACCACATTACAAAGCGCAAAATACGCTTATTTTTATACAATATTTCGTTATTTAGGTCATAAATTACAAAAAAATATGGTCTTAAATTTGATTCATCATAAACATTAAAACACGCATAATAATTGTCTTTTAAAAATGTTTCTTAATTATATTCTTTATTTTATTTTTATAGTGAGACGAAAATTTAAAATAACTCCGATATATATTGATTGAAAAATGCAATGTTTTATTATGTTAGAAGAACGTACGATTCAAATATTAATGCTGGTTTATTCTTATAACATCCTTCATTATTCCTACCAATCCGTATACGTTCTACAGTGAGGTGGATTTAAGCAAGTCTTCTCTTTAAAGGAGAGGTCAGCGGTGAGAGTGTAAAAAAAATCGATAATTATAGTAATAGATTATTTTAATAAAATAATCCTCTTTTTCTAAATAAAAAAGATAAAAATATGTTTTTTCCTGTTTTTAAGATAAAATATTTATTGTTGGATGAAACCAATGTAGCCAAACTACACATTTTAATCCAATTTTACAAACACCTCATCTGTTATTTTTTAAAGGTGATTGTCCACTTTAATTATCCTTTATTATAATTAATTAATATTAAAAAAAGGCAACTTCTCAAAAAGTCAGAAAAATATATATTATTTTGATACAATTTTAATTAAAGGGGAAAAAATCGATTATTTATTAATCGATTTTTTCTATTTCACGTCCATCCCTAGTTAGCGCTGTCATATTAACTGACAGTTTACCGTTCGGAAACAGATTTATGCATTGAAGCGTCTAATAATCTATTTCTTTTATAAATATGACCATTTACAAATAAATTGTGCTATAGATAATTGTATATATAGGCCTATATCTATCAAATATCTCAGTCAAAAATATTTATTGTCATCTTATAGAGGTCTCTTTGTTATAGAAAACCATTTATAGTCAAATTTTAATTACAAATACTTTTATAAACGTCTAATAAATATCTGTTAATTTATTGTCATTATTTGCATAGTTTTTGTAGTGTTTAATTGAAGGATACAAGAAGAAAATTATCATATGTTCAACTTCAACCACGGACAAATTTAGTTTTCTATTAGTTTACTTTGTTATAATCTTTCAAATTTTTATGTTGCCTATACGTCAAACTAGTATATAAATTATGGAATAAAAAAGTTGTTCTCATCTTCAAAAAAACTACTATAATCGATTTTCAATCTTGTACCCTTCATTTGTACATTTAAAAAATGGTAAGCAATAGCAAGACCAAAAAATATTAATATCATAACAAAAATGCCTCGTTTCAATATAATAAATATTAAATATATATAAAAGAATTCATTCTCAAATCCTCTTGCGTGTCAAACAGAGCTCGCTGTGCGTTTCTGAACGTTTTTACCTGAGAAGTGCTGCCAAAATGACGAGCATAATTAAAGATGGCGACAGGAAACCCGTCGAGTTGACGATAGCGCTTTTATCCCCGGGAATGTGGATCGTTGTCCCTGGATCTACTACGTGTATTTTCCATCCGAGGTTATTGTGTGTATAGCACTGGAAATAAAATTTATATAAAAAAAGCGAAAGTCTGTCTGTTACGGTTTTACCGCTTTACCTCTTGACTAATTCCTTTTTTGGAAAACGATTTAGGGATAGGAATACCGTGTGGTATCAGCAGAGTAGAATAGACCACTCACATTTCTTTCCGAGGTGTCGTAAAAGTCGATTTAGGTAAGTTGATCCACCGTGTAGTATCCGGCTGAGTAAAATAGACCACCCTCATTTCTTTCCGAGGTGTCATAAAATATGACTAAGGTAAGTCGACTCGCCGTATGGTATCCGGCTGACAACCTTCATTTCTTACCGAGGTGTCGTAAAAGGCGACTAAGGTAAGTCGACCCGCCGTATGTTATCCGGCTGAGTAGAATAGACCACCCTCTTACCGAGGTGTTGTAAAATATGACTAAGGTAAATTGACATCAGGTAGGCAACCGGTTGTAAAATACGTTGCCAAATCATGTAATAACATGTTATCTTTAATAGAAGACCAGATAGGTTCAGTAGTTCCTGAGATTAGCGCGTTCAAATAATCAATGAATCAAACAAACAAACTTTTCACCTATATATATTAGTAGAGATAGCTAGTTAGTAAAATAACGGCCTGTTATGCGTATATGAAGAAACATGGTCATTTGAGGGGGTTAGAATCAAACCTAGCTATATCCAAAATAATTACAATTGAGTAAAATTAAAATTTTTGTTTTATGTGTTTAATTCTTGGAGTTTCGACAAATAAAAAATATTAAACACAGATTTAATCACTGTGAATTTAGGTAATATCAATCTTTACGTTTCCTGCAAACTGTGATACAAATATTTACAAATTAGCTGAATTTGATTGTGACTTTAGGATTTAGCTTTTTTGATTTTGATCATTTGGTGTAAAGTGCACTCGTATTTTTGTTCTCACCTGATAGTAGACGAGGTCGGGTGTTTCGTGGGCCACGGTCCAGTTGAGCGCGGCCGGCTCGCCCTGGTTACACTCCAACTGCAACGTATTCATGTACTCCTCGAACGTGTTCGACGTCGCCGACTTGTCCGTGGTCTTGTGGGTCCATTCGCAGTATCTACCGACTGTAAAGGGGATATCATTTTGATTACAAGTCCAAACAAGCTACAAACTTGTCTCTTTTTGTCACTAAAATGAGACATACAAACATTACGTACAGGCCAAATATAAAAAATTAAAAAGTTTTATTACGATACAGGTCTTGTATGGACACCTGTATCACCTGTTGTCCAGCTGGACCGAGGAGGTTGAACCTCTACCTTTAAAAAAAGGTTTCAATGAACGAGTCCGCGGCGACGCAACACGCATGCGCAATCAATGTTTGCGCCTTGGCGCTAACATTTGACATTTAAAAAATCTTTTCAATATTTAAACAAAGTTTGGTTTTTATTAATATTGTTTTACGCATTATAGTATGAGAGTAGATAAAGTAGTGTATGACACTGTACATAACTTGGTCTTATAACACTCGTGTGGTGCTATAAAACACACTCGTGTTATAAGAACCCTTATTATGCAACAGTATCATAATCTACTATAATTGTAGAGTGAAAAGAAGACGCATAACATAAAAGAACGGAAAAGAAGAAAATGTACGCCTGCAAAAATAAACGCTTAATTAAATTATGTGGGCTTCTCCCACGTTCTCTTCCTGTTTCTCTCCGTCTATGTGTTTGCTGTGTTAAAGGAAGAGTTATATAACTTACCAGCAGTAGGGTAAGGATATCCCTCGTTATCGTATGCAACTCCGGCGAACACCCGCTGCTTCCTCTGGTCTTCTTCTTTCTTCTGTCCGAAACCACCTTCTGACGAGTCGCTTATATAGAACGGATGGAATCTGGAAATATACATAAATAATCATTAAAATCCAAATCAACCCTCAATTTTATTTTATTTTAACAGGAAAACTTAGAACGATAATAAATACATAAAAAACAATAGGAAATACCAAGCTAATAACAAGTTTTCACAAATAGATTTTGACTAAAACAAAAACAACTCGCTTAGAAATAAAATTAATACCAATATAACAATTTGATCGCCGTGTGGTATCCGGCTGAGTAGAATAGACTAGGGTGGTCTATTCTATTTCATTTCTTAGGTCGATAGGTAGGCGGTCGATGCATCTGGTGCTCCCGATGCATCGATTAGCGGAGGGAGGAGCCACTCTTAGAGAAGCCCCGACCCAGAGGTGGCGCACTCTGGGGTACAGAGTTGCTGCTGGCGGGGATGGGGGGCAATGTTTTCATAGGTACCCTATCCCCGCCACCAGCAGCGTGGTGGAGCAATTTTTCGCTGTCAATTGTAACTTCATAGGAACTAATTTCGGGAACAGGCGGACTAGAGAGGTGAAAATTCCTAGAATCCCCACCCGCCAAATTATTTTTTTAAAATTATTTTTTCATTTTTTTATACCTTTAAAAAAATTACCAAGGCTCGGTGACACAGGTACTTACTTTTTAAACAGCATAGGCGGAATAAATTAAGTACATACTTGGCTGGATTGGTCCTATCATCCCCCCCTTCCACCAGGAAGATGTACGACTTCCCGCGCTCCACGTAGATCTCCGGGATAAGAAGATCATTGATGTACCACGCGATGCCCCAAGATGGATGGCCTGGTGGTATTTATGGTGGTTATGAACTGTCTTATATCTTCAAGTCATAAGACAAATTCAAAATCTTTATATTTAAATGAGTTAATCTTGTATATATATATATATATATTTTCTGATTCTCGAAAACGGCTCCAATGATTTTCCTGAAATTCAGCATGTAGGAGGTTTTGGAAAATTGATCTAGCTAGGTCTTATGTAAAAAAAATATTGTTTTATCCCTGTTTTTGGGCATTAAAAAACACTAACATTTATATTGAATTGAATTTTCGCCATTAGCTGTCAAGTCGACCTAGCTTATTCAGATAACGGGCAGCCTCGAGAAATGTGAATGCCAAGGATCGATCCCCAACTAAATAATTGTTTTTTCTTTTTTTTAATTTTTTTTTTTTGCAAAATATTACCGAGCGAGCTCGGTCACCTAGATATTAATCTTTATTCAAGTAAACGTGTAAAAAAGTGCTTTTGAATCGTCAACTCTACTGCTAGTCCGGAATACAGCTCCTACATTCGTTCTGTATTCTCTAAGGGAAAATTAAAATCTCTTAAAATCTATAGGAGATGTTTTTCTTTTTTTTTTCATAACAAAACATACATTCAAAATCAACATCAATCCATTCAATAATTTCCAATTTTGTAAACAAATACAAGAAATATATTTCGAAAACTTATAGAGAATTTTCATAACTCTATATATGTAACGGAAGGAAAAAGGAGCGGAAATTGTAGCATAGAGACGTGAAGATAGCTGTGGCGAGGTGTGGTGAAGGGCGGAGAGGTGCGGTGCGGTGAGGTGTGGAGAGGAGGGTGGTGGACGTAGTCGTGATTTTTGCGTTGATTTGTTAAAATATAATAAATTGATTGATTTTTTGAGGAAATCTTTTCTTATCTATTTCGAAAAAAAGGAAATTACCATTGTTATATGTATTTATAATAGTTACCGTAAGGAAGAAATCCATTGGTGATCTCATTGTCTGCATGAAATTATAAACATATACAATATAGATTATAGACGAAAAACACTGTTTTTTTTTACTTCCGCTTATAAAACCTTTTCTCTCATAATAACTCAATAATTAACACTACAAAAAATAATTAAATAATTACTGGAATAAGGCGTTATATAAGTTATAAATAAATATATGTCGGGGTGGAGTCTTGAGAAATAAAAACTCTTCAAAAGTCTTAATTAATTCAATTCTTAACTTCTGGTCTAGGTACGCCAGATAAAGTGAGCGTACATACATCGTCATATTTCTCTTTCGCACTGCTTCTCTCACTCGCAAATATAAAATAGAGATTTGTATTCAGTACTAGCGATCTGCCCCTGCTTCGCACGGGTATAAAATATATAGCCCATGTCACTCAGTGAAAAAATTATTAAAATCGATCCAGTAGTTTGATTAATTCATTACTGCCCGTGGCCCGCACGCGTCAAATTTGGAGAAAAACAATTCCCCTTTCCCTTTACTAAGAAGATTTCCTGCTATCTTTGGAATATCTAAATTCATATACTACATATTTAATACTTATTTATTTTTATATTTTACCCTATGAATTTTATTTTTACAATTAATTACAGAATATCTTTATATACAACATTCACAGCTTCCTTGTCATTAAACAAACACTGGAAAGAGCGGCATATAGCTGCTAAATTCAAAGTGCTATAGGGCGAAGCGCGGCCTCCTCAAGGCATTTTAAATCTGTAATATCTCCGAAAATGTTTACTTAAATTACATGCTGTAAACGGCCGTATTGATCTATATTAAATCAAAAATATATTTAAGGTACTTAATTGGATAAAGATTAATGCTGTATTGTATAAAAATTGTTTTTTTTAGGCATTATTTTTCGTAAAAAGTAAATGACAAAAAATGCTATTGTGGGTTATCCATAAGAGATAGACATATATCATCGCGGACTTTTCTGTAGACCTTTTCAAAATGTATAAATACTTAGTACATCATTTTGATAAATTTCGTAGGGTTTAGCCTGCGTTTGCAATGTAAGCGGAAAAAAATGTAATTATTTACGACATCGCATTAGAAACCTCAAAAATTACAGTATTTCTCTACTCGGTATTGAATGTTATTAAACATGCAAACCTTCCTCTTGAATCACTTTATCTATTAAAAAAATCGCAAAATCTGTTGCGTAGTTTTAAAGATTTAAGCATACATAGGGATATATGGACGAACAAAGAATGTGACTTTGTTTTATACTATGTAGTGATTTCAATATTGGTCCAGGGGATTACCCGTTAAAATGTGACAGGCACGTACCAGTAATGGGGGTGTAACCCCTCTTTCCACCGGCGGGCCCGATCCTAGCTGTGAAGTTGCTCACCCCCACCAGTACACGCGCAGGCCAGGGTTTAGGTCCACTCGCATCCAACTCGGCTAGACCGATGCAGTTATTGTCGTTCTGTATCAAAAGCAATGAAATTTATACTGATATCTATTCAAATTCAAAATTTAGCGTATAATCATCACTATCCCACACTAATTAGAATCAGCACAACATGTTTCGGCTAGTTATTGTACGGCCGGACCTACCTGACGTCTACTTATCTTAGTCGCCTTTTAAGTAAGAAATGAGGGTGGTCAATTCTAATCATTGACAAGTTGATAGTAGCGGGCAAGGAAAACGACTTCATGGCCGGACACCTAAATTAAAATACTTAAAAACCTAGTCTCAAATACATGCTCTTGCTTATTCATGCTCTGGACTTCAAAGTCAAAGACTTACTAACAGGGTTTCAAAGTCTAATACTTAATAACACGGACTTCAAAGTCTTACACTTACTAACACGGGCTTCAAAGTCTTACAGTTACTAACATGGGCTTCAAAGTCTTACAGTTACTAACACGGGCTTCAAAGTCTTACAGTTACTAACATAGGCTTCAAAGTCTTACAGTTACTAACATGGGCTTCAAAGTCTTACAGTTACTAATATGGGATTCAAAGTCTAATACTTACTAACAGGGTTTCAAAGTCTAATACTTAATAAAACGGGCTTCAAAGTCTTACACTTACTAACAAGGGCTTCAAAGTCTTACAGTTACTAACATGGGCTTCAAAGTCTTACACTTACTAACACGGGCTTCAAAGTCATACAGTTACTAACATGGGCTTCAAAGTCTTACACTTACTAACACGGGCTTCAAAGTCTTACAGTTACTAACATGGCCTTCAAAGTCTTACAGTTACTAACATGGCCTTCAAAGTCTTACAGTTACTAATATGGGCTTCAAAGTCTAATACTTACTAACAGGGTTTCAAAGTCGAACTTCTAATTATATGGGCTTCAAAGTCAAGTCCTTCCTGCCAAGACTACAAAATCAAGCTCCTACCAGCTTTGTGTCCAAAGTCAGGCTCTTACCTGGGTTCCAAAGTCCAACTGCACATCATTCCTGGTGGTGTCCATGAAGGAGTGGGCGTTGGCTTCGTACAGCAGGTTCAGGGGGCCGAAGGCGGCGATCACGGACTGGGATCTGGTCGTCAGGATCTCCTTATCTTTGTTAGGTTCGGTGGCAGCGAGCGGACGTCGGTACGTGATGGTAGTTATGCCGTTCTTCTGGCTCCCGGACACTAGATAGACAATGTGTACGTTATCTTTGATATTTAAATGAGTTACTCTTGTATGTGTGTGTGTATATATATATATTTAGAATCTGTATTATCTCACTATATATATATATATATATATATATATATATATATATATATATATATATAGTGAGAAAAATCGATGTACACTATTTTTGTTATAAATTATCAAGTCAGCGTAGCTTATTCGGGGAAGGGGAATGAAAATACCTAGGATCAAGCCCCACCCCCATTTTTTTCATTTTTTTTAAGTTTCTTTTTTTTATTTTGTAAAAAATTACCGAGCAAGGCTCGGTCAATCTGGTACTAATAAGTAAGCTACAACGATGTCCGCGTCAATTTATGGTTTGAAAAATTCTCTTATATTAGCATACCGCAAAGATTTCTAATATGGGATCCTCATTGCAATTTTGTATTCAAGTTAATCACCAGAAAAAAAAACTCAATCATCTGTTTTTGCAAAATGGGCCCTTAATCATGAGGTCTTTATGCAGGATACATAAATGCATGCAACGCTGCATTCTTGACTTGAAACTAGGCGCGTTCACCCGAAATAATAAGATAAGAGTTTAGTCAGTTTTTATACATTAACTATGAATACCACCGATAGTCTAAATTAAAGGAAAACATTTTGAGGAAATCTGGATATATGTAGAGAATTCTGGTTATATATGTCTACCAATCGACATTGAAGTGACCCCCACTTTACCCTCGTGTCTAAAAAGGAGGGAGGAGGCCTACGCCCAGCAGTGTGATTATACATACCTACGACCGCGTCGTTGCTTCCGCCGAGCCTCGCATCCGGACATACTCCTAGTTCACCATCGCACTGCGCCAGATGGGTTATGGTATAGTCTGATACCCTGGGTTTGTTCGATCTGCAACAATAATTCAACTTCAATTAATTGATCAACTATTAACATTATCTTTTATTAACCCGGAGGTTCTGTTTACTGCTGATTTTAGCAGACACATCAATTACAACCGTTTTTTTTATAAGGAAAAGCCCTTATTAATCACAAACTGAGTTTCGTTGTAATTTATTGAATAACCAGATTTTACCCGCGAGTTGGGTCATCTCGCTTACTCCCCGGGTGGGGGTAAGCGAGGTTTAGGCCTCGAGGATATCCTCCTTTCCCGAGCTGTTCCTCGCAGGCAGTAGTGCCTGGGCTATTTTGGGGCTGCCCAGGTCTCCTAGGTGACCTAAGTGATGTCAAGTTCGGTGGAGATGTCTGGGAATGGTAGCTCCCAGATTTCATAGTCGTCGTCAGGTCTGTCAGACCGGGTGGTGTCATATTCGGTGGTAAAGTCTAAGCCGATGGTGTCGCTCTGTCGCCCATCGCGTCGTTCGCGTGGACTGTTGTCATGTGATAGGTTGATAATAGATTCTGCTTTTCAAGGTCATATTCCTGTGGAATTAAAAGGATTTCTATAGCCTATATGCTATTCCGGTGTATGAGGAATAATTGTACCAAATTTCATCGACATTGGTTCAGCGGATTCGCCGTGAAAGAGTAAGAAACTTTTGCATTTATAATATGGCCTGACCTTGAGCGGCACGCAACAGAAGAAGACAATGACATTCCTGTTATGTCTCTCTCGCACCTTACTATTTAGTCTTCAGGTGAACGGTATGTTTTGTATTATGTTGTTTGGAATGCCGTGTAAAAGTACGATCATTACGATAAACCGTTTTTCGTTTTTGAAAACTCTAAAATAATTTCTAAAATGCTTTATTGAATTAACTGTTTTTTTAAATTTTTGGTGCTGAGGTGTGTACCTACCTACAATTAAAATTAATGTCGTATGTATCGTCCTATATAGGCTTGAAATATACAAATTTAATTGATATTATTCTAGCGAATTAGTCTAGCAAGATAATTTATAGAAGTAGGCGTTACTTTGCGGAGATACACTCCACGACATATGCTATATATAGATAAGCGATTTTGTCGTGTAGTCTATCTCCTGATGATGCTTCGGTTATGGGGCGAAACGATTGTAGAGTTTGTGATAGAGAACGTGTGTAGTGTTAGTATTGTGGTGGTAGTGGTGGAGGTTTGTGCATGTGTTTTTACCAGGTATGAAAACGGATTGTCCACTCTACATTTAACATTATAATATCTGGGTGACCGAGCTTCGCTCGGTAATTTTTTACAAAAAAAAAACTAAAAAAAAAGAAAAAAACGATTATTTAGTTGGGATCGATCCTTGGCACTCACATTTCTCGAGGCTGCCCGCTTACCGAATAAGCTACGTCGACTTGACAGTTAATGGCGAAAATTCAATTCAATATAAATGTTAGTGTTTTTTAATGCCCAAAAATAGGGATAAAACAATATTTTTTTTTACATAAAACCTAGCTAGATCAATTTTTCTCCCCCAAAACCTCCTACATGCTGAATTTCAGGAAAATTGTTGGAGCCGTTTCCAAGATTCGGAAAATATATATATATATACAAGATTAACTCATTTAAATATAAAGATATATTTTCTATTTTGCTTCATCGCGGATTATAGCAAAATAATTTTATTATTACTTTTATATTCTAGCAAGCTTTTTATTTTAAAATACTACATACATGTGTCGCCATTGACTTTCGCTTTTTACTTAATAGCAACACAGTCATGAAACAAGAGTATCGCGCCTTTTTTTAATTCCGGTGGGATCTTTATATTGATAAAATGTTTCCGTAACCGTCAGTCTTTGGTCGTCATTCAAGAGAAGTGCATCTCGGAACGGGAATTGTGGTATTTCTATAATATCGTGTTATTGTATATAGTGTGCGTTAACAAAAGTTCCTAACAGGAACTATTGATACCACTCCACCTTGCAGACCCCAATTTCACATACTAATTACAGACGAAACAGCTTCTTGTTACGATCATCCGTTGCATTCAATAATATTTCCAACGAGCATAAAATAGATCTTTTTTGTACTAGTGTTGCATCTAAACGTAAAGTTTTGAGTACTGACTTTTTCTCATCGCACCAGAAATAAGTTTAATATTTATAAGTTTTTATTTATAAGCGAGTTGTTTTAGTTTTAGACAAAATTTATTTTGTGAAAACTTGTAATTGGCTTATTTTATTCCTATTGTTTTGTGTATCTTTAATATCGCTGTAAATTTTCCTGTAAAAAAAAAAAAAAAAAATTTAATGCTTAACTTGACAAGCCCATAATATGCAAAACCTTACCTAGTGTCCCAATAGGCGACCACCACATCAGCGCCCAGCATTGCCGCACGGCCCTCGGCTCCGGACAATCCGAACGACATGTATTGCTCCTTCCGTAAGCGGGCCGACAGGGTTATCTGGACGTGGTCACCCTGGAATCATTAAAAAAGTATGACAGATAGACAGACAGACAGATAGATATGTCTTGGCCACTGGCAAGAGGGTTTTTAAAAATGAAAGAGGATTCCACGTTTCATTCTACCCTGTATATTCCATACAGGGTAGAATGAAATGTGGTATTAAATCAAAATAATCTTTACTCAAATAAGCTCTATCGAGCACTTTTGAATCGGCAATCAATATAATTAATGAGGCTACAACTGGTTCGAAATGCTGCTCTTACCGAGAAGAACCAGAAAGAAACACGGTGGTCAATCTTTTAAACATTTTCAATTTTACATAATGAAACCGCAGTCCTGTATTAAGCTGAAAGGATTTTCAAATCCAGGCTTTTTTATCATACAAATAATCTTCAATTTGGTGTGGCGTAACATGGATACATTACGCCAACTGTTCAAGCAATTCTGCGTAAAACGTTAAAACGAAACGTCAACCCGCCGTTTTTTAAATATCAAATTCGAATTTTGACCGATGCGCTAACTTTTCGCAATACATTGTATATACTTCCCGCGATACTATTGTACAAATACGCAAATTAAAGTTTAAACCACTCAAGTACGCCTTTTACTTGAAGACCAACATAACTCATGGACCTTAGTAAATATCCATATTAATATGAGAAGAGATTTTGACTATCCTAAATGCGAAAGTTTGTGAGTATGGATGTATGTTTGTTAGTCTTTCACGGCGAATTCGCTCAATCAATATTGATGAAATTTGGCACAATTATTCCTTAGACACCGGGATGACATTATAGGCTATAGAAATCCTGTTAATTCTACAGGAATAGGATGATATTTAAAAGCGCCATCTATTATTCTATCACGCGACAACAGTCCACGCGAACGAAGTTGCGATTAAAAGCTTTTAATAATTCATTGGTCTACATCATGTTTAAAACATGTTGTGCCGACCCCACTTAGAGTGGGATAAGGGCAGGAGAATGATGAAGTAAATCACTTAAGTTATAAAAGATAAACTTTTGTGTCTTTTAACACTTCACGCGTAAAAAAAATAATTCTCATAGAGAAATATATATTGGAGTATTCCAATTGATTACCTTTCCATATCGCTCGCTATCAATGGCTTGTAAATGAAAAAAAAATAAACTAATTATTGAGTTCAAATACAAAACAATCTATTATCCGATGTAGAAAAATAACATGTTCATTAAACTCTCTGATAATGAACTATAAACTATTATAACTACTAAGTACTCCACTTTCTTTCTTATATTCTTATATTTTGATGTATTCAAAATGACCAATTAATTTAAATTTGAAATTCTAAACGGGTCTGAATTTATTTCTTTGAGGGTACTTCGTAAAAATATACGTTGACATTTTTTATATAATAGTATTTTTACAATCACAGTTTCATATTTACCTGAATTTCCCATCGAACTTGTAGCCGCTTATCCAAAATTTCCTTACAGTTATTAGATGCGCTGAACGGAGTCTGCGATGTTGTTGAACTTGTCTGAAATTTGTCATGTTTCAGTTACATCAATAATTGTTTTGTACTTTATTATAACAGTGCATAGAATCTAAGTTACAAATGTAAATTAATGAACTATGAGTACTAATACTTACAAATAAATTCCTAGTCAGCTTTTAAATCTTAAAAGTTAGAGAGTAAAATAATTGCTAATTGCTATTTTCTTTAAACCAGTATTGCAATTACGGAAAATAATTATTTGCTATTTTTAAGCCAGTGTTGCAATTACAGAAAACAATTATTTTTTCGGTAAATAATTTTTAAATAACATGAAAATCGGTTCACATATATGTATATTTTTGAAGATATTTAAAGCATGAGTATATTAAAAAGGCATGTTAAAGTCTAATATTTTATTATTTTTATTATATATAAAGATAATATAAATTTTCGAAAATAGATCAACCGATTTCTAATTAAATGTGTATCATTAGGTTTAACAGCAAGAAAAAGAATACTTCTTAACTCAATAGGTGAAGTTGTCAATTTATGAATTTTTAAACATTATAAGAAATATCTGGATGACCGAGCTTCGCTCTGGAATTTTTTACAAAAAAAATTAAAAACTTAAAAAAAAAAGAAAAAATAATTATTTCGTTGGGGATCGATCCTTGGCATTCACATTTCACGAGGCTGCCCGCTAACCGAATAAGCTACGTCGACTTGACAGTTAATGACGAAAATTCAATTCAATATAAATGTTAGTGTTTTTTAATGCCCAAAAACAGGGATAAAACAATATTTTTTTTACATAAAACCTAGCTAGATCAATTTTTCTCCCCCAAAACCTCCTACATGCTAAAAATTCAGGAAAATCGTTGGAGCCGTTTCCGAGATTCCGAAAATATATAAACAAGATTAACTCATTTAAATATAAAGATAAAATAAAAAGCAACGAATATTTTGTAACGCGAAACTTATACTACCACAGGTAGAATAGATTCAGGCTTTGAATTATTTTTGAAAGAAAGGGTTTTTAAAATATTTTGAATTTTTTTTGTATATATTCGCAATTTTATATAGAAAAAGTCGTACATGGATAGTCTGTGCCCTATTCCATATTAAATTAAGATTTAGATGCCATAGATATAGACTATTATTTATTTTTGAATAGATTGATAAAGAGCAATAAAGTTCAGTGATGTAATATTATTTTGTAATATTCTTCTTTTGTAATAATCGTTTGTAATATTCTTTGTTTTACGTGATACTGGCACAATGATTTGCGCCCAATTTGCGCTGTACAGACCATACAGCTATATAATTATAATAATAATATTAAAAAAAAATATACATTATTGTAAATATCAACTTACCGGATTATACCACCAAGCGGGCTGTAAGTAAAAAGCAAAGTCCCGGGAAAGCGTGGAAAAAAATCGCACATTCCTTGGTTAGTAATAGTTATTTATTATCATTATTGTATTAACAAATATATAATAAAAGATTGGAGCACAGACAATAAGATTCTAAACAAGCATTAAATAAAAAAATAAGCTAAAATTTATTCCCTCAAATCTCAATTGGTTTCTTTATTAAATTAATTAAAAAATTAACTTAACTTAAATTAACAATAATACATTACGTAAAATAAATTATTGCAAACTGTTAAAAAAATAATGAGAATATTATTTTGTTATAATACGCGATAAAAGAAAATATATGTAATGCTAAATGTAGAGTGTGCTATTCGTTCTCATACCTGATACATGCAGAATTTGTAAAAACTCATGCACTACCCGACACCGATGATACAACAATACACTGCACATATTCATATCTCCTGACGATGCTTCGGTTACGGGGCGAAACAATTGTTGAGATTGTGGTGGTGAATGTGTGCAGTGCTTGTGTATTGTTGTGTTATCGGTGTCGGGTAGTGCATGAGTTCTGACAACTTCTCCGTATATCAGGTATGAGAACGAATAGTACACTCTACATTACATATATTTTCTTTTATCGCGGATTATTCAGAAAATAATATTTTCATTACTTTTGTATTATGGACCTCCGCAAAGTGACGCCTGATTCTATAAATCATGCAAACTGTTAACAAAAGTTTTATTAAGAAATTCTATAATTTATGGTTCAAGGTATTAATCAAAAATTAAACCAATCGGATATTGAAGGGTAAAAAGGTTTTTTGGGCTTAGTAATAAGTTTTTGTGATTGGTTAGTCGGTTTTCTTACTGGTTTCCTTTTCATCTGAAAGCGAATGAAAATTATTGAAATTTAGTCAGTGAGACATTCCAAGCAGGCTGTTATGGCATAGACAAAAAAGTATAACAAGAACTAAAGCAAGCAATAACTTTTGATTGTTTATTAATTGAATGATTGGTCTGTTAGTGTAGTTCACAAAGACGCTGCCTTCAGCTGGGTGGGTCGCGGGTTCGTTTGCCGCACAGATCCAAAATGTTCTGAATACAATTTTTCTGCTGTTCTATTATTCGTGATAAGAGCAACCACTGAGTTTCTTGCCAGTTCTTATCAGTGGATGACAGCGTTCCGAACTGGTTGTAGATTCGATCTTGTAATAATTCTAAATTATAATTAATGAGACGTGTTAAAACTTGCTCGATCCTGTTTTATAGGTTGCTAGCAATCACCAGCGTCTCCGCCCGCGTGGAAAGATTAAAACCGTAATGTAGTCCTTTGATAACCACAAAATGGTTAAAGTTGTATAACCTTAAAAGTTAGACATATGCTGTCGCGGATTTTTATTTAGACCTTTTAGAGAGGAACAATGTTGTAATACATGATTTTTGAATAACTATTACCGTTTACTCAACGCACGCAAGGAAAGCTTTAAATTTTGCCGTTTTTCTACTTTTTTTATTGCTGCTCCTCTCCTATTTATCTTAGCGTGATGTTAGCCTATAGCCTTCCTCAATAAATGGACTATATTAAACTGACAGAGTTTTTCAAATCGGTCCAGTAGTTCCTGAGATTAGCGTGTAACAAACTCTTCAGCTTTATATATTAGTATAGATCAGGGCTTCTTAAACTTTTTATATAGCGACCCCCTTCAAGCTTAGGAAATTTTAAACGACCCCCTCCTCCATATAATGAAATATATATTAATCGTAGATGTAGATGTAATATCGCACTATTTTACAACGTAAATAACAGTTTTGCATTGCCACTTTTTTCAAAAAATAGTTATAATAAAACTACAATAGCATTTTGTATGATTTATATTTATATTTATATTTGTACGTAGTGTGTAAACTAATTTTAAAATTTTGTTTATAATTGTTGTAAACTAACCAATCTTAATTTTATTAAAATCTATTTAATTAAATTTAATGAAAAGGGGTAATGAAGGAACTTAGGAGGAGAAATATCAATAAATTTTGTTAGAAAAGTTCTTTAAAGGACAGCTGCAGCCATGTAGTTGTATCAATAATGATTGAAAAGTATCAAATCTTTGCGACGCCTTTTGCTTTTAGTAGTCTAGCGACCCCCCTGGGGGTCGCGACCCACAGTTTAAGAAGCCCTGGTATAGATAATCTGACGTCATAGCCGTAAACCGTTTGGTGTATCCCATGTTTTGTAATATTAACCTGTCATCCATCACCAAAGTTACTTTGGGTGCAGACGACCGTGTTTATTGTCCCATATATTGATGTAAACATTGAGTCGTTCATATAACCCACAGAACCTCGTCAACCTGCCGATATTTACTCACAGTTATCTTCGTCTGGCCCAAAGCAGGGGGCACATCTAAGTCCTTAGGTATGTAGACATGGCCGAAGTTATGCCTGTATTCAACGCACCACACCGCGAGCCAGTCCACGTCGTATGCTGTCAGCTTTCCCGGTAACACGATCTCTATATCTTCACCCTGGTAACCTCGGAGGGGATTTAAGGAGTTCATCTCGTTGGGTACCTAAAAATCATGTGTATAATAAACAAAGATGGAACCGACATAAGCTTGCGGTTCCTACTTTGCACCTTGCAAAGGTACGTAAGCCGTTTGCGGGTTGGAGTATAAGATTCATAATGAAATTCCGCAATCAAATTCAAATTCAAATTCAAATTCAAAATATTCTTTATTCAAATAAACTTGTAAACAAGTGCTTTTGAATCGGCAACTCTACTGCTGGTTCGGAAAGCTGTTCCTACCGAGAAGAGCCAGCAAGAAACTCGGCGGTTGCTCTTTTAAAAATATAATTCTTAATACTATTTACATTAAGTCGTTACTGTCTTGTACAGGTTCAAAGAGAGCTATATCCACACATTCTTATCTTCCAAATAATCTTCAAGAGTATAGTAGGCTTTCTGTATCAGCCTCTTTTTAACAGTGTTTTTAAACTGATGTAATGGCAAAGCTGAAATCAATTTTAGCTTTGCCATTACAGCAGTTTAAAAACACTATTAATAAAAGTCTAATACAGAAATATTATACTGTTGAGGATTACTTGATAAGAATGTGTGGATATAGCTACTCTTGGACCCTGTTCAATGACTAAATGTAACAAGTAATAAGAATTGTATTTTTAAAAGAGCAACCGCCGAGTTTCTTGCTGGCTCTTCTAGTTACAAACAACTTTCCGAACCAGCAGTAGAGTTGACGACTTGAATAAACAATATTTTGAATTTTACTTCACTTGAGCCTCTTGACGTTGATCTTCTGATGATGTTTGGGTTACAGGGCGAAACAATCGTAGAGATTGTCGTTTATATGTGTAGCGTTTGTGTAGTATATTGTTGGTGGCTGTATCTTGTGATACATGTAGTAACTAATCCTACACGTATAAGATTTGCTTCCTACACTTAGTATTACATAGATTTTCTTAACAAACACGGATTATTGTAAAGTAAATGTGTGTAGTGCGTGCCTGTATAGTTAAATAGCGGCGGTTACTATCCCACTGCTGAGAATAGGCCTCTGCCCTCCGTTTTTGGAGAGAAGGATTGGAGCTAAGACCTACCACGCTGCTCCAATGCGGATTGGTAGGTTACACATATCTCCAGAATTCTCTAGAGCTATGCAGGTTTCCTCACGATGTTATTCTTCACCGAAAAGCGTGTGATAAATTGCAATTATCATTTAGACACATAAGTATTACTAGAAAACACATCGGCGCCTGCCCGGGGTTGAACCCTAAACCACCTCGACGGGGGAGCACGGTGTTACCGCTGGGCTATCACAGCATCTGCCTGTATCGTGACTGTATATCTCTGTGGTTATGTGTGAATTAACATGTGACGTTTCTAATACCTAAATGTTAACTATAGTTTTTTCATTAAACGGTAGGAAAATTTATCGATGCAAGAGCAACAAGGACGTAAAAGTAACATTTCATTCATTTCAAACTGGAAATGACTACAATAAGTAATTGAATTTCCTTTTTGTTAACGATGACTGGCAGCACCTGTTATACAAATTAAATTAAATTTGCCCACAATACCGCACTTACTACGTCGGTACGTAATAAACGAAAGCGTGTATCAACTCCCAAGCACAACCCAAGTTTACTTTATAAGTATCATCTTTGGAGCAAGCAAATTTCCTACATAAATTTATAGAATACGGCAAAAGTAATAATAAAATTCATCATCCTCCTGCCCTTATCCCACTCTAAGTGGGGTCGGCACAACATGTTATAAACACGCTGTTACATGATTTGGCTACGTTTTTACGACCAGCCGCCTGCCTGACGTCAACTTACCTCTGTCGTATTATACGACACCTCGGTAAGAATGAGGGTGGTCTATTCTACTAAACCGGATACCACACGGTGGGTCAACTTACCTTAGTCGCCTTTTACGACACCTCGGTAAGAAATGAGGTTGGTCTATTCTACTCAGCCGGATACCAAACGGCGGGTCGACTTACCTTACTCGCTTTTTACGACACGTCGGTAAGAAAAGAGGGTGGTACTATTCTATTCAGCCGGATACCACACGGCGTAAAAGTAATAATAAAATTATTTTGCTATAATCTGCGATGTAGTAAAATAGAAAATATATATAATGCTAAATGTAGAGTGGACAATCGGTTATCATACCTGATAGGCAGGATTCGTAAAAACACAAGTACAAACCTCCACCAACCCCACCACATTACACAAGCACTACACACATTCACAATCACAAACTCAATCGTTTCGTCCCGCATAAAATAATTAATTAAATTAATATCATTCATTATTCAATTTTCGTTGCTTTTGCATTCTTGTGCAAGGTTGTCTAAATCAACGCATTCTTACAATCTATGTAATCCTAATAATAATTGCAAGTTGGCTTTCTGTATTACTCTATTTCTAGTTCGAGTATTTCTGTATTGTAATACTTAATTTTGAAATAGTGACCGAGTTCTGCTGGTTCTTCTCGGTAAGAGCGCCTTTCCGAACCAGTCGTAGATTCATTGTAATTTGACGATTCGAAAGTGATTTAAAGAATTAGGCGTTACTTTGCGGGGAGATCCGTAATACAAAAGTAATAATAAAATTATTTTGCTATAATCCGCAAGCTTGTTACACTTGTTCGCAAACAAAATAAAATAAATGGAGGGGTTGAACCGATTAGTATATAACTAAGCTTATTTGGGCATTGCTTCGATTTGCGATTTTGGTCGTGGAGTATATCCCGATGATGCTTCGGTTGCGGGACGAAACTATTGTTGAGTTTGTATTGTTAGTGAACGTATATATTGCTTTTGTATTGTGGTGGCGGTGGTGGAGGATTGTGCATGTGTTTTTACGAATACTGCATGTATCAGGTATGATAACCGATTGTCCACTCTACATTTAGCATTATATATATTTTCTATTTTACTTCATCGCGGATTATAGCAAAATAATTTTATTCGAATTTGTATCAGCCTCTTTAAAATAGATTTTTTTAACCGAAAACTATTATTGATTGTGAAATTTTATCTTCTTTTTCTTGTGCCTCTCCAACTAGCGAAGGTTAACCGTCAGTGCTTGATACTCCTTTCTATTATATTATGTCAAGACTGACAGACAAGGGATATTTAGTGCAGTGGTTTCCCGTTGCCTTCTGCACCAGTCTTTTAGGGATTATTAGTCCCAAGGTCACTGAAGCCTCTTCCAACAGTTTGCCCAGTTGGGTGTATGGATATACCGCCATTGATCGGTCACCCGAGCCTCGTCGGTTGTATAGCAGGGGGTACCACGTGCAGGTGAGGTTGACAATTGGGACCGACTAGTTGTTAGTGTCGTTTGCCCCCTAACCCCCTGTGAAATTTTATAATTTCTTACAAACAATTTTTTTCTGATAATTGTACTTACTTTAGTTCCAAATGAATTCGGCTCGCTTCCGTTTCCGACCCAGAAGTAAGCATCAGGTCCCGCTCCATCATAGTGCAGGTTGGGAATGTAGAAAGTCTTCGCGTCCAGGACGCTGATGTTGCCAGAACGAAGACCGTGTGCCAGCCGTTTGAACTCTGGCAACACTCGTGGCCGCGGTGGGTCGAGACCGGTTGGTATGAATACATCACCGAAATTCACCTGGAAACGTTGCAAACCTATAGTAATTATTACAAAAAATATTTAATGAGGGTATAAAATATGAAAAACGTGTGGCTTGTAGTTAAGAGGGATGGATAAAGCCAGAAAGTCAGTCTCTTATTGAAAAAGATTTCTTCGCTTTAATAAAATTCCTAAAAACATAAGATTTAATTGGTCAATAGAGGTTTAAATTAAGTGTAAGGAATTTGCTTTGTTAAATAGATTGACCGCCGTTTCTTTCGGATTCTTCTCGGAAAGAGAAACATTCCAAACCAGTTGTAACTTCATTAAATCTAATTGATCCTTTGTGATTCTCCCTTTTTATTTTTCTCAATAATGTTTTTTAGGTTGATTATAATTTTATCTTAAGACTAGTTCATAAAAATTGTTATCTATTTAGGTACACCGTTGCCATCTATAATTAATTTTAAGGGCTTATTAATACAAAAGTGCTAGAAAAAGATAATATGACAAAAGAATATTTTTCTTTAAATATAAAAACTGTAATACGTAAATAAGTTTTTCATAAAACTGTTATTTAAATGCTATATCTAAAATATCAAAATTATATAACGATATAAAAAACTTCAAAAGTGATATTTAGGTGTTAATACTATCAGTAACTATTTATTTGCTGTTATTATTAAATACATTCTAAATATTTTTTTGTATAAATATTTGTCATCATGGCCGCCGCTGTCAAACTTTGGCGGGAAGGACGCGAGTTGCGCGCGGCCCTGATCAATATTTCATTTCGTTTACAATTCATTCTAAATTGCCTCTCCTAAATACCTACTATTTTCCATTTATTTATGATCGTTTTTTTATTACTTCAGTAATATTAATTTATTCGACTTTTGTTAGTAGCGAATGCAGCTGTAATGAAGAATGCACGGGTTAATATTTTCTTACTAAAAATTATTTTTATCGCCGCGTTGTATCCGGTTAAGTAAAATAGACCATCCTCATTTCTTACCGAGGTGTCGTAAAAGGCAACTAAGGTAAGTCTACCCGCCGTGTGGTACCTGGCTGAGTAAAATATAACACCCTCATTTCTTACCGAGGTGTTGTAAAAGGCAACTAAGCTAAGTCAACCCACTGTGTGGTATCCGGTTTAGTAGAATAGACCAACCTCATTTCTTACCGAGGTGTCGTAAAAGACAACTAAGGTATGTCTACCCGCCATGTGGTATCTGGCTGAGTAGAATATAACACCCCCATTTCTTACCGAGGTGTTGTAAAAGGCAACTAAGCTAAGTCGACCCACTGTGTGGTATCCGGTTTAGTAGAATAGACCAACCTCATTTCTTACCGAGGTGTCGTAAAAGACAACTAAGGTAAGTCTACCCGCCGTGTGGTATCTGGCTGAGTAGAATAGACCACCTGTTCTTACTGAGATTTCTTAAAACACGACTAGGGTAAGTTAGGTAGGTCAGGTAGGCGACCGGTAGTAAAATACGATTTCACGTGATAATATGCCGACCCCACTTAGAGTGGGAGGATGATTGTCTACTCTTATCCAGTTACCGTGAATCTCCTGCACCAAACGCTAATCCACCTGATGTCTCTCAGCCGCTTCCCACCCGGTAGCCGCAGTAGGATGTCGGTGTTAGTGTGCGCCGTCAGCACGGGGGGATCGCTGGAAAATATATACATTATTAATTATTATTTATAATTCTTCATAATAATATAAAGAATTATAAAACTATAGGTGATGTGTATAAGTTAGTGTATAGGCAAAGTAGGAACCGACATAAGCTTGCGGCTCCTGCTTTGCGCCTTGCAAAAGTACGTAAGTCGTTTGTGGGTCTGGGTATAAGATTCTATAATAAAATTCCACAATCAATTTTAGCTTTGCCATTACATTAGTTTACAAACACTGTTCAAAAGAGGCTGATCCAGAAAGCCTACTATGTTGTTGTTGTTACTGTTGAGGATTACTTGGAAGATAAGAATGTGTGGATATAGCTCGCTTAGATCCTGTACAAGACAGTAATGACTAAATGTAACTAGTCATATAAATCATATTTTTAAAAGAGCAACCGCCGAGTTTCTTGCTGGCTCTTCTCGGTAGGAACGGCTTCCCGAATCAGCAGTAGAGTTGACGATTCAAAAGCACTTGTTTACAAGTTTATTTGAATAAAGAATATTTTAAATTTGAATTATTAAATTATTTTTTTAAACAGCTAACTGTCTAACGTGTTAACAATGATAATCCAAATATTGTTATAAGAAGAAGTAATAAGTAAGGTTCTAACTAAAATTAAAGATATAAGTCATTTCCTATAATCGGCGTTATCATAGATAATAATTCCATAATCATTTCTACAGTAAAGAATTTTGCAAAGTAAACGACCTACTTCTATTAATTATTTAAAGGCTCAGTCCCTTAACGGGCGACATTGTGAATTTTTTTTTGTATTACCCTCCTGCCCTCATCCCACTGTAAGTGGGGTAAGCACATGTTATAAATATGTTGACACATGGGGGTCGACACAACATGTTATAAACATGATTTGGCTACATATTTTACGACAGGCCGCCTGCCTAACGTCGATTTACTTTGGTCGCCTTTTATAGTCGAGGTGCGGCAAGAAAAGAGGGTGGTCTATTATACTCAGCCGGATACTACGCTTTAAATTATAAATTTTAATTTTAATTAAATTACATATTATAAATTACAATAAATATCTGGGTGACCGAGCTTCGCTCGGTAATTTTTACAAAAAAAAAAAGAAAAAAAAATTATTTAGTTGGGATCGATCCTTGGCACTTACATTTCTCGAGGCTGCCCGCTAACCGAATAAGCTACGTCGACTTAACAGTTAATGGCGAAAATTCAATTCAATATAAATGTTAGTGTTTTTAATGCCCAAAAATAGGGATAAAACAATTTTTTTTAACATAAAACCTTGCTAGATCAATTTTTCTCCCCCAAAACCTCCTACATGCTGAATTTCAGGAAAACCGTTGGAGCCGTTTCCGAGATTCGGAAATTATATATATATACAAGATTAACTCATTTAAATATTAAGAGATACAGTGTTACAAGTATTTGTAACAACACTTATTCAAATATATGTAGGTTATTTGTTGGATTATTAGTTACGTGATGCTGTTGGAAATCCGAATAAATAAATAAATATATAACTTTAACAAATTAGATACTTCAAAAGAAAATTGAACTTGATTTGTCAATTGTAAATTACTCTTACAAGCAGAATCAGCGAGTTCGTTCATGTATATAGAGCCCAAAGCGGATACATTTTAAAGAAATGTCATTAAAATCTGCGGAAAACGGGAGAAACATAATGCTATTAAGACCGAGGAAACCGGAATATAGGACATTATCGACAATACGCCTTTTCACACCATTAAAAAAGTTCCTTTCAATATGCGAGCGGGAATTTAAGAAGTTTGGGAATGCGGGAATTGTTTGAACTTATTCCTACTTCAGTATTTTACTTTACACAACCAGGCGGTATGATGAACGCTATTTGTATGAATTATATTCAAATGTAAATAATTTATTCATGTTATTTAAAAAATGTAAAATAAAGCATGTGGTAATTAAATTTAAATTCATAATATTCTATTTTCAAGTAAACTTGTAAACAAGTGCTTTTGAATCGTCAACTCTACTGCTGGTTCGGAAAGCTGTTCCTACCGAGAAGAGCCAGCAAGAAACTCGGCGGTTGTTCTTTTTAAAATTTAATTCCAATAACTAGTTACATTTGTCATTGCTATCTTGTACATTAGTATTGCAAAGTAGCTATAATTATTCTTTTCATTTATGTAATTCGCAACAGCACTGTAGGCTTTCTGTATCAGCCTCCCTTTAACAGTGTTTTTAAACTGCTGTAATGGCAAAGCTAAAATTGATTGCGGAGTTTTGTTACAGAATCATATACCCAAACCCACAAACGATTTACGTTCTTTTGCAAGGCGCAAAACAGGTGCGGCAATCTTATGTCGGTTCCTACTTTGTCAATTATATACATCATCTATCGTTTTATAATTCTTTATATTTTTATGTACAAAAAGAATCATCGGAAATTTTTAAATACTTAGAAGAGCTAACAAGAAACTCGGCGATTGCTCTTCTCGGTAGGAACAGCCGAACCAGCAGTAGAGTTGACGATTCAAAAGAACTTGTTAGCAAGTTTACTTAAATAAGGAATATTTTTTATTTGAATGAATGGCAACCCATAAAAAAATTTATCAAATGTACAAAATGATATATTAAATCATTTTAATTCGACATATTTTCGTATTTATTTTGTAAATTAAAAAGAAAGAAGCCCTAAAAATGAGTATAAAAAAGATGTTTAATTTTATCTGTGAAGTCCCTTTGTTCAATTGTCACTTCGTCTCACATGACAAAGGAGGGTGATATTTAATTTTTTTCTATTTATAAAATGATTTTATTCGAGCAATGACCCCCGAATTTGCTGCCTAGAAATTAAGATACGAATATACGTTTTATTTTATTTTATCAAGTGAAATAATTAATTTTTATTTTTATAGACAAAGGAACCTTATACATTATCATAAAATTTTGAGCACAATATGTAAAAAGATGAATTTGAGAGAATTTAATATACATCTTAGTTAATGAATACTTTGTGGCTAATTTTGTCAACCTAAAAGCAGAGTCATAAAAGATTTATTAAAAAGTTAAAGTAATTATGTACTTCGTATTATTTTAACAAAATTATATTTCCATTTCTTTTGTATTATAGACCTCCGTAAGGTAGAGTCTAATTCTGTAAAATATTTTTTCATTGAATACGCAACACGTTTTATATTCCTATAGACAGAAATCATTAAAGTAAATAAGCCCTGGACATGCGATGGTATTTAACATTTTAATGGGTTAATGGATTTTGCTGATACAATTTCACTTATGGCGACACGCTTTATATCGTGTATTTTTTTTCGGTCTGAACTTAGTTACTATCCCAGTTCTGGGAAAAAGGCCCCCCATCTCGTCTTTATTGAGATGGGTTGGAGCTTCGATGCATGATGATTCAAAGCGGATTGTTAGGTTATACATCTTGTAAGAAGTCTTTAATGATATCCTCGACGAAAAGCATGATATCCTAAACGAAAAACATTTGGTACATTACAAAAAGCAAACATAAGTTTAGAAAAAAAAAAACTTATTAATGGCTGCCCGGGATTTGAACCCGTGACCACTGAGAAATAAACACACGTTCTCATAATTTAGCTATCACAGTTAACTATTCAGTGTACTTCCTGGGTAGTTACTTGGCCATTTCATAAATACCAGATGATCGCTATTAATTATGACTTACTGACTAAAGTAAAGTAAAGTAACGGCCTGTTATTATCCTTTGCTGGGCATAGGCCTCCTCTCTACGTTTTTGTAGAAGGATTGGAGCTAAATCCTACCACGCTGCTCCAATGCGGATTGGTAGGTTACACATATCCCTAGAATTCTTTAGAGATACTCGTAAACTTTCCTGCCGATGTTTTCCTTCACCGCAAAGCGTTATAATAAATTGCAACTATGATTAAGGAATTAGCACTGGTTCGGCGTGGTTCTCCAACCAAGAAGAATCAGTAAGAATTCAGTCTTTTAAAAACTTCAATTTACATTATTAATCTGCAGTTCTGTATGAAGCTAGAAGTCAAAACATTTTATTATTTATTATTTATTTATTGTGATGATTTGCTAACGTCACTATTACTTGCTGATTATAACACCTAGGTGAAGCTATTATTTGTGACTTACAGGGTATTTAATTGGCCATTTTACTGCAGCGGATGATTGCTATTAATCATGACTTACAGAGCAGTTATTCGGCCATTTTATGACTACCTGATGGTCGCTATTAAGTGTTACTTACCGGGTGGTATAGTCCTCAGGGTACGGCACTAAAGTGCCTTCGGGTGATGGCTGGTGGGTGTCCCCGACCCAGAAGAAGGCGTCTGGCGCCGTTCCATCGTACGCAAACCCTCGTACAAAAACCGTGCTTTCATCCACCGCGTACACGGTGCCGCGTATCCCGTGCGCGTACTGGGTTAGCCGGCCGATGATTCGCCCAAAATAGGGTTCGGGGCGCTTCGATGCGGTCACATCTGGGAACAATTCAAATTCTAAATATGCCTTATATAAGTAAACTTGTGAACAAGTGCTTCTTCTTCTTCCTGCCATTATCCCACTCTGAGTGGGATCGGCACGACATGTTATGAATATACTATATTAAATACGATATTTACATTTTTTTACGATAGAAATAGGGAAGCGTTTTTTCATACGCCTCTCCGCACCTCTCCTCACCTCTCCGCACCTCACTCATCTCATCCCCATTATTACTTCCGTTACACATGTTGTGACATAATTTGGCTACGTTTTTTACGACTGGCCACCTGCCTGACATCAACTTACCTTAGTCGTTACGACACCTCGGTAAGAAAGAGGGTGGTCTATTCTACTTAACCGGATACCAAACGGTGCGTCAATATACCTAAGTCGCCTTTTACGACACCTCGGTAAGAAATGAGGATGGTACTATTCTATTCAACCGGGTACCACACGGCGTTTGTGAACAAGTGCTTAAGAATCGTAAATCTTTCTGATTTAGAAAATTGCTTGTACCTAGAAGAGCGAGCTAGAAACTAGGCGGTTGCTCTTTTCATAATATAATTCTTATAATTAGCAACATTTCGTTATTGTTCTCTTGTGCAAAGTAGAGTGCATACGTACAGTATAGTACGAGTGTCTGTATCTGCTTTCATTTCACAGTTATTTGTAAATAAAAATATAAAATGAACAGAGCAGTGGAGCTATAAGCAGGCCTGTTAGTGATTACAAAAAAATCAATGAAATACAATAATATTCACAGGTCGTTCAGAATAAATGAGAGAGAGGCAATTAAAGTATCTGATCCCCGGGGAGTTCTAGAACAAGATATAACATGATAGAGTGATTCAGTCTAACAGTTTCCCAGGATATTATCCATATTCCTCGTGGGGGATACAAATGAGTATCGAAATGCGGAGACAAAACTGTATTCATGTACGCGTCGGGGCCGAGGGTGCTGAGACGGGGGCGGATAGGGTTGCCACGGGGTTAAAATAACAAAATAATCATTTATTTAGACTATCGTAAGTAGTGATCAAATCAAATAAAAATAATCTTTATTCAGAAAAGCTTTTTCAAGCACTTTTGATTTGTCAAGGATCATTATGATTAATGAAGCTACAACTGGTTCGGAATGTTGCTCTTATCGAGAAGAACCAGACAGAACCTCGGCGGTCAATCTTTAAAACATTTTCAATTTTACATTATTAAACCGCAGTCTTGAACGAAGCTGAAAGGATTTTCAAATCCAGGCTTTTTATCATCCAAATAATCTTCAATTTTGTAATATGCTTTACGTGTAAGTACATCTCTTTTACTTAATTTAAACCTATCTGTAGACTGGTCTAGTGTGGATTGCGGAATTTTATTGTAGAAGCGAATAACGGGACTCACGTTGCCTTATATTATAGATAGCCCGTAGGGCTCTTTTTTGAGCAACAAATTTGTTTTCTATGTCGGCCGCTTTGCCCCACAGCATTATTCCATATATCATAATGCTGTGAAAATAAACAAAATAACCAAGTCGCGCTGTTTCATAATCAGTTAAATGCCGTATTTGTATATCAGCGTAAGCGGCTGAACTAAGTCTACCTGCGAGAGCAGATATATGGGTGCCCGACTGGAGTTTATCATCCAAAGTGAGCCCCAAAAAGTGGTTTCATATATTAGTGTACGCCGCAGCTGCAACCAGGAAAGGTCGACCACGAATCATACACGGAACAAAAACGAAAAACCCTCGCCAACCCTAACATCACCCTAGCTCGGCACAATCTCGGGGGCCCGGCATGTCAATCAAATATCCCTTAATGGCGAGGGTCTCGGGAGTTATTAGATAAATACGTAATCATAATGCGAACGTGCCCGCCTAAGCGGTAATCACTCGCGCAAGATTATTTATATATGGGACTTCGTACCATTGTACATAAAAATATAAAGAGTTATGGAACGATAGGTGATTTATATAATAGATAAAGTAGGCACCGACATAGGCTTGCTGCTGCTTTGCGCCTTGCAAAGGTACGAAATTCGTTTGTGGGTTTTGGGTATAAGATTCTATAATAACATTCCGCAATCAATGTTAGCTTTGCCATTGCAGCAGTTTATAAACACTATTAAAGGCTGTTGAGGCTGATACAAAAAGCCTACTATACTGTTGAGGATTATTTAGACGATTAGAATGCGTGGATTTAGCTACTGTCCGACCCTGTACAAGATAGCAATGACTTAATGTAACTAGTTATAAGTATTATGTTGAAAAGTGCAACTGTCGAGTTTCTTGCTGGCTCTTCTCGGTAGGAACAGCTTTCCGAACCAGCAGTAGAGTTGACGATTCAAAAGCACTTGTTTACAAGTTTATTTGAATAAAAAAAATTGAATTCAGTTGTAGATTATATAGTTAAGTAAGCCTGGTATTGTCCCAGCGGTGGGCAAATACTGCTTTGGGGAGCAGGATTGGAGCTGAAATCCACCACGCTGCTTCAACGGATTAGATTATAAATATTCAATGATTTTATTGAATTGTGCAATTTTGCTCGGGATGTTATTAAGTGAATAATTATCGGATATTTTATGTGTTTGTGTGTGTGTTTATATTTATATCCTTAATTTAATATTTACTATATATTCCAAAAATTAGAAAAGAAAAAGACTAAATGATGATGCATATTTTTGAAGAATTCCTTAAGATGATAACCTATTTATAAAATGTGAAATCCAACAATCAGGATTTGGGAGATGAGGTTTTGGGGGAGAAAAATCGATCTAGCTAGGTTTTATTTAAAAATCTTATCCCTGTTTTTTGCCAATAAAAAAATTATTAACATTTAAATTAATAAAACACTATTTTTGTCATAAATTGTCTAGTCAGCGTAGCTTATTCGGGGAACGGGTGGTCTCGAGAAAGGAAAATACCTAGGATCGAACCCAACCTACCCAATATTTTTTTCTTTCTTTTTTGAAGTTTTTTTTTTATTTTGAAAAAAATTCACGATCAAGTAGGTATTATTCTTTATTTAAGTAAACTCAGTAGAAATTTTACAAAAATTTGTTAAGTAAATTTTGAGAAAATCGCATACATATAATGCATTTTAATATGAAACACTATTTTTGCCGTAAACTGTCAAGTCAGCGTAGCTTATTCGTGGAACGGGTGGTATCAAGTAATGAAAATACTCAGGATCGAGCCACACCTAGTTAATATTTTTAATTTTTTTTATTTTGTAAAAAGTTACCGTTAACCAATATGTAATGTTGTCGCCAATGACTTTCGCTTTGCATTTTATAGCAACACCGTCATGAAACGAGTATCGCGCCCGTTTGACTGGAATAGTGGCAACACTGTGTCGTGTTGTTTCCGGTGAACTCCTTCTATATATTGCTAAAACGTTTCAGTTGCATTCAGTCTTTGTTCGTCTTTCAAGGGAAGAGCATCTCGGAACGAGAATTATTGTATTGTATTTGTATTTGTTATAATTGTTATTGTAGTGTGTGCGTTAACAGTAATAAGTATGTAAGCGTTTAAAATTCATTAATCTCAAATTCTGCGATATATCTCATTAATATTCTAGAATGGAACAGAATTTATTTGGGATATTTCATCAAATTCCATTTACCGTTTTGATAGAGGGGAGAGTACGTGAGTCTGACATGATGTATAAATTTTACCCTCCACGAGGGTTGCATACTAATTTCGCTGAACGAGGAAGTTTTTTCTAGAATTGACATATACATCATTTTCCTACCGCTACTGCTCAAATAACTAGTCAAAATATCTGAAAACATGTTTTAAACATGTTGTTAGATATTTTGACTAGTTATTTTACGCCTTTAGTATAAAGCTGCCGGATACCACATGGCGTACACATATGTGTATTTTTTTTCGGAATCTCGGAAACGGCTCAAAACATTTTCCTGAAATTCAGCATGTTTGAGGTTTTGGGGGAGAAAAATCGATCTAGCTAGTTTTTATGTATATATGTTATGTGAAAAAACCATTTTTATCCCTGTTTTTGAGCATTAAACAATACTAAAATTTATATTGAATCTAAAACACTATTTTTGCCATTAACTGTCAGCGTAGCTTATTCGGGGAACGGCGATTACGATTTTCTCAAAATCTACAGAACGGATTTTTGTACAGTTTTTACTAGAACATAGTACAATACTGGCAAAAGGTTCCAGTTAATAGTACAATACGGTTTTATGTTTATTGCGGTTAAAAAGCTCGCCAGCTGGTAGCTTTTGTCGCGTGCGCCGCGTTAACCGGCAGAGATAAACTAAAGTAATGTAAAGTCCGGAATAGCAGGTTTCCATGTCTTATGGCTAGCTCACAATAATTACTTTTATGTTGAAAAATTTTGAACAACCGTGTGGTATCCGCCGGAATAGAATAGTACCACCCTCATTCCTTACCGAGGTGTCGTAAAAGGCGACTAAGGTAAGTCGACCCGCCATGTGGTGTCTGGCTGAGTAGAATAGACCACCCTCATTTCTTACCGAGTTGTTGTAAAATACGACTAAGGTAAGTTGACGTCAGACAGGCGGCTGGTCGTAAAAACGCAGCAAAATCATGTGACAGCATGTTTATTACATGTTGTGCCGACCCCACTTAGAGTGGGATAAGGGCAGGAAGATGATGTTGATGATGACTAAATTTCAGCTCAATTGGACCCCGGGAAGTGGGTCATATTCAAATTGTAAGATTCCATTTTCACATCGCAAGTTGAATATATAATAAGCTAAAAATATAATAAGCTAGTAAGTAAGTAAGTAACGGCCTGTTACTATCCCACTGCTGAGAATAGGCCTCTTCTCTCCGTTTTGGGAGAGAAGGATTGGAGCTAAGACCTACCACGCTGCTCCAGTGCGGATTGGTAGGTTACACATACCTCCAGAATTCTCTAGAGATATGTAGGTTTCCTCACGATGTTTTCCTTCACCGTAAAGCGTGTGATAAATTGCAATTATCAATTAGACACATAAGTTTTAAGAGAAAAACTCATTGGTATCTGCCCGGGTTTGTACCCGTGATCGTCTCTAGAGATTCACACGGTCGCACCGCTGGGCCATCACAGCTTCATAATAAGCTAAAAATGAATGTAATTCTATCATGGATTTCCCTTATTTCAGCATATTATCCCATTGCGTTCCAAACACGGGAAATGTGTAGTTGATCGATGGGGATTAACTTGGGATATGAGACCCCTTTAAAGATTGCGAACCATGGCAAATCGAGAGGGTGGGTCGTTAGAGGGAATTACCTTTGAACGAGACATTTTTGTACTCATTTAAAATAAAAAAGTAAAATATTGGACTACAAATGGCTATCCGTCCCCAAAGTAACTTAGTATATGTAATGTAACGGCCTGTTACTATCCCACTGTTGGGCATAGGCCTCTTCTCTCCGTTTTTTTTTTTTTGGAGAGAAGGATTGGAGCTAAGACCTACCACGCTGCTCCAATGCGGATTGGTAGGTTACACATATCCCCAGAATTCTTTAGAGATATGCAGGATGTTTTCTTTCACCGAAAAGCGTGTGATAAATTGCAATTATCAATCAGACACATAAGTTTTACTAGAAACCTCATTGGTGCCTGCCCGGGTATGAACACTAGACCTCCTCGAAAGAGGCGCACGGTGATACCGCTGGACTACCGCAGCTTCTAAGTAACTTAGTATTGTATCCTAATTCAAAATTAGGCTTAACCGAGTAAGATACATTTATCCTCCTGCCCTTATCCCACTATGAGTGGGGTCGGCATAACATGTTATAGACATTTGGTCACATGATTTGGCTACGTATTTTAAGAACGGCCGCGTGCTTTACTTCCACTTGGACGTATTTCACCACATTTCGATAAGAAAGAGGCGGTCTATTCTACTCAACTGGATACCACACGGCGGATCAACTTACCTTAGTCGCCTTTTACGACACGTCCGAAAGAAATGAGTATGATCTATTCTACTCTGCCGGATACCACACCGCAGATCGAATTACTTTAGTCACCTTTTACGACACCTCGTTAAGAAATGAGGGTGGTTTATTCTATTCTGCCGGATACCACACGGCAGATTAAATTACTTTAATCACCTGTTACGACACCTCGTTAAGAAATGAGGGTGGTTTATTCTACTCTGCCGGATACCACATAGCGAGTCGACCTACCTTAGTCGCCTTTTACGAAACCTCGGTAAGAAATGAGGGTGGTCTATTCTTTTCTGCCGAATACCACATAGCGAGTCAACCTACCTTATTTGCCTTTTACGAAACCTCGGTAAGAAATGAGGGTGGTCTATTCTTTTCTGCCGAATACCACACGGCAGGTCGAATTACTTTAGTCGCCTTTAACAACACCTCGGTAAGAAATGAGGATAGTCTGTTCTACTCAGCCGTGGAAATGAGGATAGTCTATTCTACTCTATTCTACGTGATTATTTCAAAGCCATCTTATGGCACCTTACGAACTATTAAAAAATAGTTTTCTTTTTCGTCCAAGCTAAGATTCTCTTTACACTCCAATTCCATTTAAAAAAAGAGGGAAGAGGATTTGGCTCGTTTGGTGCTTGTTAAAAGTAAAAAAACTTTCAGTTTAACGTGTTTTTTTAATCCGCTGAATTCCCCGCGGTCCATCTCACAGCATCCTAACAGAATCCCGTTGAATATGCACCCTCGCAATACGTCACCAAGTGGTTGGGGTGGCAACTGGAATCCATTACCATAATTGTGTGAGAATTTACAACAGACGAAGTAAAAGAAACTCAATTGTAGAAACTTTTTCATTCCAAACCATACTAAATTGTATGTTTTATAGTTCAAAAGTAAGCTATCGCCATTACATCAGTTTAAAAACACTGTTAAAAAGAGGCTGATCCAGAAAGCCTACTATACTGTTGAGGATTACTTGGACGATAAGAATGTGTGGATATAGCTCGCTTAGACCCCGTAAAAGACAGTAATGACTAAATGTAACTAGTCATAAGAATTATATTTTTACAAAGAGCAACCGCCGAGTTTCTTGCTGGCTATTCTCGGTAGGAACAGCTTTCCGAACCAGCAGTAGAGTTGACGATTCAAAAGCACTTGTTTACAAGTTTATTTGAATAAAGAATATTTTGAATTTGAATTTTAATATTATTTTGCTATAATCCGCGATAAAAGAAAATATATGTAATGCTAAATGTAGAGATACATGCAGAATTTGTAAGAACTCATGCACTACCCGACACCGATGACACAATAATACATAAGCACTGCACACATTCACCATCACAATCTCAACAATTGTTTCGTCCCGTAACCGAAGCATCGTCAGGAGATAGAATCCACGACAAAATCGCAAGGCGATTTGCGAGTTTGTAGTTGAATAGTACACTCTACATTTAGCATTACATTTTATCGCGGATTTTTTCTTTTATCGCGGATTATAGCAAAATAATATTCTTATTACTTTTGTATTATGGACCTCCGCAAAGTAACGCGTAATTCTACAAATTATTTTATAGTTTTTTTTCTACCTTTTTCAAAAAACCTATTGTTTCCTCCATGTAGTATCCGGCTAAATAGAATAGACCACCCTTATTTCATACCGAGGTGTCGTTAAAGGCGACTAAGATAAGTTGACCCTTCATATAGTATCCGGCTGAGTAGAATAGGGCACCTTCTTTCTTATTATTGGCAATTAATATAAGTGGTCAAAATTGAATTCAAAAGTCGGTTACATTTTTTTTTTAAGTCGGTTACATAAATTCAATTGAAACATATTTCTCCTGCCCATATCCCACTCTAAGTAGAGTCGGCACAACATGTTTAAAACATGTCACACGATTCGGCTAGGTATTTTACGACTGGCCACCTACCTGACGTCAATTTACCTTAGACGACATTTAAGACTCCTCGGTAAGGAAGAGGGTGGTTCATTCTGCTCAGCCGGATACCACATGGTGGGTCGTATTAACTTAATCGCCTTTTACGACACTTTGGTAAGAAAAGGTGGTCTATTGTACTCAGCCGGAAACCACACGATGGAAAAAACAAATTAACAATCAATTGCTCAAATAAGCGCTTTGTGCCACCTTTTTCGTATATCTTCCGTTTATTATTCTATCATTAAGAATTATTTATAGTTTTAAGTTCGATCTCCTATAAAAGTTTATTTTAAGTTTTTTTTATTATATTTATTTTCATATCCAACTTACACTATTATGTTGTAAGACCGTTACTAAGTTAAAGGATCTTATTGTGTTAATTCCACTGTCTCATTAAGATAAGGGGCGGCACCCCAATCAGCGAGTGATATATTACGAGGGTGCGAACTTGTCTAAAATAAAAGCTCGAGCGGCCGAAAGCTTGAATCCTGCCGAAGACAAGGTGCAAGTTTTTTGACGTCAGTCGGCCGTGGCTTCTTGCCACACTTCGGCGTGATGACAGTCATGCCACCAGCCCTCCACTACATGTCGCCCTAAGCCGTGGTAGAGACTCACAGGAGGCACCCTTAGGACGACATTCCCCGACTCTAGTAGAGCTTCAACAGCGTGATGACTAGTCACAGTCATACCACCAGCCCTTCACTACACGTCGCCCTAAGCCGCGGTCCGGAATCACGGGAGGCACCCTTAGGACAACGTACTTCGACACCAGTAGAGCTTCTTACAACAGCATGATGACTAGTCACAGTCATACCACCAGCCCTTCACTACACGTCGCCCTAAGCCGCGGTCCGGAATCACGGGAGGCACCCTTAGGACAACGTACTTCGACACCAGTAGAGCTTCTTACAACAGCATGATGACTAGTCACAGTCATACCACCAGCCCTTCACTACACGTCGCCCTAAGCCGCGGTCCGGAATCACGGGAGGCACCCTTAGGACAACGTACTTCGACACCAGTAGAGCTTCTTACAACAGCATGATGACTAGTCACAGTCATACCACCAGCCCTTCACTACACGTCGCCCTAAGCCGCGGTCCGGAATCACGGGAGGCACCCTTAGGACAACGTACTTCGACACCAGTAGAGCTTCTTACAACAGCATGATGACTAGTCACAGTCATACCACCAGCCCTTCACTACACGTCGCCCTAAGCCGCGGTCCGGAATCACGGGAGGCACCCTTAGGACAACGTACTTCGACACCAGTAGAGCTTCTTACAACAGCATGATGACTAGTCACAGTCATACCACCAGCCCTTCACTACACGTCGCCCTAAGCCGCGGTCCGGAATCACGGGAGGCACCCTTAGGACAACGTACTTCGACACCAGTAGAGCTTCTTACAACAGCATGATGACTAGTCACAGTCATACCACAAGTCCTCTACTACACGTCGTCCTAAACTGTGGTCCAGCCTCACAGTAGGCACTCTTAGGACGACGTTCCCTTACCCTAGTTACTAGTGGAGCTTCTACTTTCTGCATTGCGCAATCTGGACGATTCATCTGCCCATGTTAATCTTTTCAGGGTATCACGAGTTCAAAACAGTTTTAATTGACTCCTAGGCACCTGGAGAAGTTCCACCCTTACGTCCACGAAGGCGCACGGAGCACTTCGCGTCTTCTTTCTCATTGCGCACAGCAAGGAAATGGAATTCTCTTCCGGCATCTATCTTTCCCAGTTCATTTGATATTGGTATCTTTAAAGCTAATGTGAATAGGCATCTTCTAGGCAAGCGCGCTCCATCTTAGGCTGCATTATTGCCTAGCATCAGTTATGATTGCAGTCAAGCGCTCGCCTATTACGGAATAAAAAAAATTCAGGGCATAATGAATTCTACTACATGCAAAGACGGTCTGGTCGACTAGTTAATATATATAGAACACGGTTGTCATGGCGTGCGCGGTGGAGTGGAAAGGGGGTAAACACAAAGGGCCGCCGACGCTACGCTGACGTTGAGATTTACTCATCTCGCCCAGATTAGATACTTGTATAACGCATCTAAATTGCTTTCCTTACACTGGACACGTTCTATTCAATCGGGAATAATTTTCTATAGCTTGGTTAGAGATTTGACTTTTTATAATGGGTCATTTGTTCAAACTCTGGATAAGAACCTATTTTTTTTAGATTTTTATTTATAAATCTTATGTTAACTTTATACATATTTTTTTTTTAAATATATTTTTTTATATATGAGACAATTAAACACTTATCTGTCCTTGAAATAATTTATTACTTGTGTTATGGGTGACTAATTTAATAAGATTGATAATTACATCACGACCTCTGTTTAAATTGTAGTTAAAGGCTACAACTATGAAGTGTAGAAGTGGTTTCCAATAAACTTATATAATTTCTCCGTCAGCTTATATCGGCAGGGGGTTTTAATCCCATAATCTCGTCGAAACACTCGGAGCGAGCTGTTTATATCTAGCTCGTTCCAAGGAATGGCATTTACATTGTTTAGTGATGAATTTTATATCTCTATACTACATATAGACATTCTTTTACATTTATACATGGTGGTACGACCGTACGACATAAATTTTTAATTTTAACAGTTAACTCAGTGGAATAATTTAGCTACAGGAATTAAATAACGTTTTTTTGTAAAATAAACACGATTTTTAGAGATCAATGACCGTACACATCAACCTGGCCTAAAAATTAAACACATAGTACCTGGGTGACCGAGCCTTGCTCAGTAATTTTTAAAAGGATGAAATTTTTTTTTTAAATTGAAAAGAAAAATGAAAAAATAATATGCCAGGTGGGGCTCGATCCTAGGTAATTTTACCTCTCTAGACCGCCCGTTCCCCAAATGAACTACCGTGACTTTACGTTTGACAGCGAAAAATTGTGATTGTATTCAACGTAAATTTAAAAAAAAATTTAGATCCCGAAAACAGGGATAAAACGACATTTTTTAAATAAAATTTATCTACATCGATATTTCTCCCCCAAAACCCCTACATGCTGAATGTCAGGAAAATTGTTGGAGCGGTTTCAGAGATTCTTAAAATATATATATACATACAAGATTAACTCATTTAAATATTAAAGATATATAAAATTCATCATTAATGATCCAGCGGATTAGCCGTGGAAGGAATACAGACAGACTTTCACATACCTAGTATTAGCACGGATTGTTGTTATAAAGGTTCTTATTTACTTTTACTCAACCCGCGGTATCGAGCCGCGATTGTGAAAACATAACAAACAAGTGAAGCGATGACGTAAACTGTTTATGTCGTAAGAATTAGATAACTCTTTGTAAATCGACCCGTTAGCGTAGTTCTCAGTGACTGCCTTGAGAAGTGGATCGCGTGTACGACTCCCGGCGAGGGCCAACATTTCTATAAACAATTTATATTTATTTATTTATAATAATTTTCTGGGGTCTGAGGTTTATTTATTTATTATTTTCTTTTGAGGACAGCCTTATGTCTAAAAAGTAACGGCCTGTTAATATCCCACTGCTGGGAATAGGCACCTCTCTCCGTGTTTTCGTGGAGGAGGTTTGAAAAGTTTATCTTCACCGAAAAGCGTGTGATAAATTGCAATTATCAATTTATATATTCTATCATCATTTTCATGACCTTACCCTACTCGACATGGGGTCGGCACAACATTTTATAAACATGCTTTTACATGATATGGCTAGGTATTTTACGACCGGTTGCCTGACGTCAACTTACCTTAGTCGCTTTTTACGACATCTCAGTAAGAAATGAGAGTGGTCTATTGTAGTCAGGCGAATACCACACGGCATTTACTTAAGACGCTTTTTACGACATCTCGGTAAGAAAGAGGGTTATCTATTCTATTCACTCTAGTACCACACGGCTAACGGCGGGTCGACTTACCTTAGTCCCCTTTTGCGACAGCCCGGTAAGAAATGCGGGAGCCTAATACCAAACGATGGGTCAACTTAACTTAGTTGCCTTTTACGACACCTCGGTACGAAAGAGGGTGGTTTATTCTAAATGTGGCAAATTGTCCCATATATTTAAAAAAATGTTAGGTTAAAACATTAAATACCCACATTTTCATACTTTAACAAAGCTTTAAAGTTTGAATAAGACTAACGACGTGGTTTCTTAAGCTAGGTCAAGCGATAGGCCTTCTTAAAGCTCGTTCACATTCAAAGTTTTTGACTGATTATACACCTATACTGCTATAATAGATGCGAAAGTCTGTCTGTTACGCCACAAGGCTTATTTATTAAGGCTTATTTGGGTTTAGTAACTCAGTCTGTCTGTCTGTTACGCCACTAGGCGTATTTATTAAGGCTAATTTGGGCTAAGTAACGGCCTGTTACTATCCCACTGCTGAGAATAAGCCTCTTCTCTCCGTTTTTTTTGGGGAGAAGGATTAAACGTTAACATAGCGTCAAACAAAAGTAGAGGCCTGTTACTATCCCACTGTTGGGCATAGGACTCTCTCCGCTTTTGGAGAGAAGGATTGGAGCTCAGACCTACCACGCTGCTCCAATGCGGATTGGTAGGTTACACATATCCCCAGAATTCTCTAGAGATATGCAGGATGTTTTCTTTCACCGAAAAGCGTGTGATAAATTGCAATTATCAATTAGACACATAAGTTTTACTACAAAACTTATTGGTGCCTGCCCGGGTTTGAACCCTAGACCTCCTCGATAGAGGCGCACGGTGCTACCGCTGGGCTACCACAGCTTTATTTAGGCTAATTTATTTTAATTTATTTTTCACGGTTTCCCATGTTAATATTTCTTGTATGTGGGAAATAGATTTTTAGGCAATAGTTTAAGTTTTAGTTAAAAAAATGTTAACAATAGTTTAGTACTACATCATCCTCCTGCCCTTATCCCACTCTAAGTGGGGTCGGCACAACATGTTATGTAAACATGTTGTCATATGATTTGGTTGCGTTTTTACGACCGCCCGCCTACCTGACATCAACTTACCTCAGTCGTATTTTACGAAACCTCGGTAAGAAATGAGGGTGATACTATTCTATTCAGCCGGATACCACACAGCGTAAGCAGGTACTATATGTGTGTCCGAAACACATTCTAAGGGTAATCTAGTTATTGAACTATGATTGCTCAATAAAACTTGACGACCTTTACCTAGATATAAAGGCCTGATGCACCTGATTATATATGACGGCAATGACTTGTCACACAAGATTTAACAGATACCCAGTAAACCAGTTTATAAAAGTACTAGCTTTAGCCCGCAACTTCGTTCGCATTAACTGTTGTCATCCTATTCCTGTAGAATAACAGGCCTAAGTAAAAGTAACGGTCTGTTACTATCCCACTGCTGGGCATAGGCCTCCTCTCTCCATTTTTGGAGAGAAGGGTTGGAGCTAAGACCTACCACGCTGCTCCAATGCGGATTGGTAGGTTACACATATCCCTAAGATTCTCTGAGATATGCAGGTTTCCTCACGATGTTTTCCTTCACCGAAAAGCGTGTGATAAATTGCAATTATCAATTAGACACATAAGTTTTAATAGAAAAACTCATTGGTGTCTGCCCGGGTTTGAACCCGGGCAGACACCAAGATCGTCTCTAAAGATTCACATGGTCGCACCGCTAGGCCATCACAGCTTTTTTTTATTATTAACAGGCCTATATGTTACCAATTTCGATTTTGAAATGATTTTGCTTTTGATTTTGCTCTTAAAATACTAGCCAAATCATGTTACGACATATTTATAACAAGACCCCACTTAGAGTGGGATTAGGGGAGGATGAGGATATATATGTAGACTCTCCTTAATAGACTTATCAAGGAGAGTCTACAAGAAATAAATGTGGACTGTATGTAGTCTAACATACAGTCCACATTTATTTCATGTTCGCTAGGGTTCAATATAAAATTTTTCATTATCCAAACTTTGTTATTCCAAAATTACTTGTTATTCCGAAACTCAACCAAAAAATCCAAACAACAAAGTATGGCCGGATCTTAGCTATGTAGGTACTTGTATGTTTGCGTAAGCTGCGTGAGATTAACCTTGCGGTCTGTTCGTCATTGCGCAATGCAATCTAATTTGAGGACAGCCGGCACTTAAAGCGTATATAGACTACCGAACATGTTTCGAACATATTCGTTGTGCGGTTCGCTCTAGACATTATGACACAGAACTACAGATCGTTCGGTCCATAGACAATATACTATATAGGTTCAGTAGTTCCTAAACTTGCAGTGATAGCTCGTTTCATAGTATAACACGTAATTTGATTAAAAAATAAAAATCTCTTCAATAAAGGAAGGAATGCACAAAATATTATCTTAACAAAAAATAATATTAGTCATATGCAACTCAATATCTTAAACTTATATTTTTTACAAGTATATAATCAGAACTGCTATATATACTAATATATAAAGCTGAGTTTGTTTGTTTGATTGTTTGAAAGCGCTAATCTCAGGAACTGGACTGATTTGAAAAATTCTTTCACTGTGAGGTAGTCCTTTTAACGCTAAGATGAATAGGAAAGGAGCAGCAATAAAAATAGTACGAAAAGACAAAATTTAAAGCTTTCTTTGCGTGTGCTGAGTAAACGGTATTAGTTATTCAAAAATCATGTATTACAAAATGGTTCCCCTCTAAAAAATTTTAAATAAATGTCCGCGACAGCATATGTCTAGCTTTTAAGGTTAATCAATAAAACAATTATTTAAAATTTTTTTTTGCAGGTAATGTGCTGCCCGTGGAAACCTGAATAGTGGCTGAATCGCCGTTCAGTTCAGTCATCCATACCCAAGTATGAAGTTCAAAACACAGTGTATTTTTTTCTTCGTGACTGACTATTATCTTTAAGTACATATTATAAAAAAAAAGTCCATATTTCCGTATGTACGCATAAAACTTTAAAACTACGCAACCTATTTTGATGCGGTTTTTTTTAATAGATAGAGTGATTCTAGAGGAAGGTTTGTACTTATAATAACATTCAATACGAAGTAGAGAAATACTGTAATTTTTGAGGTTTCTGTAAATAATTACATTTTTTTCCGCTTACATTGCAAACGCAGGCTAAACCCTACGAGATTTATCAAAATGATGTACTAAGTATTTGTACACCTTAAAAAGGTCTACAGAAAAGTCCGCGATGGTATATATCTATCTCTTATGGATAACCCACAATAGCAGTTTTTTTCATTTACTTTTTACAAAAAATGATGCCTTATGTTCAAAGCAATTTTTATACAATACAGCATTAATCCTTATCCAATTGAGTACCTTAAATAAATTGTTGATTTAATATAGATCAATATTGCCGTTTACAGCATGTAATTTAAGTGAACATTTTCGGAGATATTACAGATTTAAAATCCCGCGAGGAGGCCGCGCTTCGACCTATAAGTACTTCGAATTTAGCAGCGACCGGAGGCGCAACTAAATGTCCTTCTTTCAAGTTTATATTGTCTAATGGTAAGAGAGCTATGAATGTTGTATGTAAAGACATTGTCTAATCAATTGTAAAAATAAATAATATCACTACATAGTACAAAACAAAGTCGCATTCTCTGTCTGTCCCTATGTCCGTATATCCCTAAGTATGCTTCAATCTTTAAAACTATGCAACAGATTTTGATGCGGTTTTTTTTAATAGATAGAGTGATTTTAGAGGACGGTTTACATGTCTAATAACATTCAATATGGAGTAGAGAAATACTGTAATTTTTGAGGTTTCTAATGTGATGTCGTAAATAATTAAACTTTTTCCGCTTACATTGCAAACGCTGGCTAAACCCTACGAGATATATCAAAATAATGTACTAAGTATTTGTACATCTTGAAAAGGTCTACAGAAAAGTCCGCGTTGGTATATGTCTATCTCTTATGGATAACCCACAATAGCATTTTTTGTCATTTACTTTTTACGAAAAATAATGCCATACTTTATACAATACAGCATTAATCATTATCCAATTAAGTACCTTAAATAAACAGTTGATTTAATATAGATCAATATGGCCGTTTACAGCATGTAATTTAAGTGAACATTTTCGGAGATATTACAGATTTCAAATGCCTTGAGGAGGCCGCGCTTTGCCCTATAACACTTCGACTTTAGCAGTTATGTCCCTCTTTCAAGAGTTTGTTTAAAGACATTCTGTAATTAATTGTAAAAATAAGAATACATAGGGAAAATGTAAAAGTAAATAAGTAAAAATGTACTATATGAATATAGATATTCCAAAGATAGCAGGAAATCTTCTTGGTATAGGGAAAGGAAATTGTTTTTCTTCAAATTTAACGCGTGCGGGCCATGGGCAGTAATTAATAAATCAAAACTACTGGATAGATTTTAATCATTTTTTTTACACTGACTGACATGGGATATATATTTTATACCCGTGCGAAGCAGGGGCAGGCCGCTAGTTAATATATAAATGAGTTAATCTTGTATGTATACAGGGTGTCCCAAAACTCAACGCCAAGTGGCAAGTGTTGTAACATTTTGAAATCCTGAAAATCATGAAAATCGTTGGGCCGTTTCCGAGATCCAGAATATATATATATATATATATATATATATATATATATATATATATATATATATATATATATATATATATATATATATATATATATATATATATATATACATAGTATTCAAAATCCGGGTTCGAATCCCACATGTCATCGCCGCCTTTTATTTATATCTTTTTTTTATACTTTTTTATATCTTTAAAATTAAAATAAAACCCAGGTACTTATCTTTATGGCTCTAACAGTGTAACCGGGTAGGACACGCGAATACAGAGAGAGAATATAGTTGTATGGGTCCGGGCGAACCATATTCGATCGTCTATTTAAGTTTTAAACGTCGGTCCTCAAATTCTGAATCTATATGATGTTTTGTAACAGACGACCGTTTGACTCCAAACATATCTGCTAGAACTCAAATCTTTTGATAACGTTTAACTATATAATCCTCCAACCCTCATTCCACTCTAAGTTGTGTCGGCACAATATGTTATAAACATGTTGTCACGTGATTTGACTACGTATTTTACGACCGGCCTGACGTCAACTTACCTTATTCGTATTTTATGACACCTCAGTAGAAATAAGGATGGTCTATTCTACTCAGACGGATGACAAAAGCCGTAAGGTAATAGCATTTTACGTTGAATTAACTTAACGAACAATTTAATTATTCTGTTATCTTAAAGCGTGTAGTTCTTTGATTGTTTCACTTACTTGCCTAATCCCTTTATTTGTTATAATATACATTTACCGATGACTTAAATATTTTAATTTTTATTATAAAGAATATTAGCATTTAGGAAAAATGCTTAATAATGCGTGGACGTAGCTTCTATTTAATCTTGTACAAGATAGTAATGACTTAATGTAACTAGTTATAAGTATTTTTAAAAAAATAGCAACCGCCGAGTTTCTTGCTGGCTATTCTCGGTAGGAACAACTTTCCGAACTAGCAGTAGAGTTGACTATTCAAAAGCATTTGTTTACAACTTTACTTGAATAAAGAATATTTTGAATTAGAATTTGATTTTCAATAGCAAAAGTGTAACAAAATGGCTGTGTAAAGATCAATCAGCCAACGCCATTTGATTTAACGTTTACCAAATTGTATCTAGAGTTCAATAAAGGTACAAGTGTAAACTGCGTACATAGATCAATCACATTCGCCCCAAATTGGGTTGAAATTACCCAAACTGTATCTAAAGTTAAAAAAAAATGGCAAAAGTGTACCACAATCGCTGTGTTCAATCAATCACCTTAGTCCCATATTAAGTTGAGATAACCCAAAATTGTATAGAGTTCAAAATATATCCAAATGGCTGTGTTTAAAGGTCATTCACCTTAGCCCCATATTGAGTTATAATATCCCAAATTGTATCTAGACAAATATAATCAACTTACCCGCGTTCAGGACGAGGAGTATGGCACAGAAGTGCGGCAGCGAGGCGCGCGGGGGCGGCACCCTCGACCCCATTGGACGGTCGCCGGGGGCGGACTGCGATATAATAATACAACCTCCGGGATAAAACCTCCTTGCTGCCAAACTTAGTCCTGAAAGCCTCTTGCTTCTGGTGTAAAAGGTCTATACTCTGTGGTCAGTTGGCGGGCTTTTACTTTTCTCTGTTTGCTCTTTTTTGTCTGTGATATAACTTTGACAGCTCTGCGGTTTCGTTGAGTGAGCACTTTTTTGATATCACTTTATAATTCGAACTGAAATATAATTAATATACAATCGTAATAAATCTCCTAACTTGAATTTTGACTGTATTAAACCTCCATGCTTTCAAACTTTTTTCTCAATTGCCGGGGGTATTTTTTTTTCTGTCATTCCTTTTAGCTCTCTGTGGTTTGAACTTCGACAGCACTGACTTTTATAATTGCTTTTTATTTAATCTGTGTTTGCATTCACTTTTTTTATAATTTAAAGGAGATTTGGTTTTGTTTGTCCGTGCGACACGTTCACACCGCACCGTTCCGCCAAACGCACTGGCACTTTCCCTTTCTACATGGTCACCTTTCACTTTTTTACTTATCGTCTTATCACTATATTATTGTCGACATTTCAAATGCAGTCTTATAGAATAATTGTATAATATGTTTGTTTCGGGCTGCAACAAAAAAATTAACTGTTAAATTAAAGTACCTGGGTAACCTAATGGTAATTTTTAAAATGTTGTAAAAAAAATTGAAAAATAATAGGGCAGACCGCCCATTCCCCAAATGCACTACCATGACTTTGCGTTTGACAGCGAAAAATTCTGATCGTATTCAACGTAAATTTCAAAAAAAATTTAGAGCCCGAAAATAGGGATAAAACAACATTTTTTTAAAACTTATCTATATCGTTTTCTCTCCCCCAAAATCCCCTACATGCTGAATTTCAGGAAAATCGTTGGAGTCGTTTCCAACATTCAGAAAATATATTTATATATATACATAAAAGATTATTTCATTTAAATATTAAATATTTTAAATAATATTTAAATAAACATAATTATTAAAGTTCATACGATCATATTTATTAAATTGTGTATTTAAATGTGTGTGTGTGTGTATGTGTGTGTGTGTGTGTGTGCGCTGTTTGTGTATGAGTTGTGTTTGTTTATGTGTTACTAATATTATACGAAAGTTTGTGAGTATGGATGTATATTTTTAACTCTTTCACGGCGAATCCGCTGAACTAATATCGATGAATTTTGGCAATTACACCGGGATAACATATAGGCTTTACAGCCTATATGTACAGCCTATACGGGACATATAAAAATCCTGTTAATTCTACTCGAATAGGATACGATTGAAAAGCGCCATCTATTATCAACGTATCACGCGAATGTTGTCGCGGGTAAACGATAGTTTTTTTATAATGCTGTTTTATGCACAAAATTTTTATTGTTAATTGCGAAAAATGTAAAGTGTATTACTTATTTGCGTAGATTATTAATTAAATTAAGTTAATTAGTAAATAACACTGACCTATAGTAACAAAACTCTAACTTCTGCCTATGTATTTTATTACGTCAAGTTATTCTATTTTTGTTTACGTTACGATACGATGACGTCACTAGTTCTATTTTAAGAAATTTACGATATTGTTAAGGATTTTGGCTAAGCGATTGTCATCAGTATCCTCCTGTCCTTATCCCACTATAAGTTGGAATAAAGGCAGGGCAGGCAATAGCGTTACAACATGTTATAAGCATGTTGTAACGATTCGGCTAGGTATTTTACGGCTGGCCGCCTGCCTGACGTCAACTTACATAAGTCGCCTTATATGACACCTCCTTAAGAAATAAGGGTGGTCTATTTTACTCAGCCGGATATAACTCGGCGGGTCAACTTACCTTAGTCGCCTTTTACGACACCTCGGTAAGAAATAAGGGTGATCTATTCTACTCGATTGTATTATATTTATTCAGGGATTGAGGAAATGGTTCCATTATATATATATTTTTTAAGATATTTTCTAAGCTTGTGTAAAAGCAAGTCTAGATTCTAATAAATCAAAGTAAAAGTTTATTCAAATAATCTCTTTCAGGCACTTTTGAATCGTTAAAGATCAATATAATTAATGAAGCTTCAACTGGTCGGAATGTTGCTCTTACCGAGAAGAACCAGAAAGAAACTCGGCGTTCAATCTTTTAAGCATTTTCAATTTTGCATTGTTAAAACGCAGTCTTGTATGAAGCTGAAAGGATTTTCAAATCCAGGCATTTTTATCATCCAAATAATCTTCAGTTTTGTAATATGCTTTACATATAAGCATATCTCTTATAATTAATTCAAACCTTTCTGTAGACTGGTCTAGTATGGATTGCGGAATTTTATTGTAGAAGCGAATACCGAGACCATCGAATGAGTTGCTAACTCTGCTGAGTCGCGACACAGGTATCATAAGCTTTTTGTGGCCTCTCGTATGTCTATGATATACATCAAATTTTGTATCGAATATAAATATTTTTCTGTACGAAAATAATATCTATACTTATTATAAAAAATCCCCCGAGTCTGTCTGTCTGTATGAGATCGAATTTCTCAAATCCATTGAATGGATTTTTGTGCAGTTTTTACTAAAATAATAGTACATTACGGTTTTTTTTCTAATTTTATAAAAGAAATAGCGCGGTTGTAAAAAACACTCGGCTGCTGGAGGCTTTAGTCGTGTGCGCCGAATTAACCAGTACAGACACTCTAAAGTAATGCACTAAAGAATTGTAGATCTACAAAAATACTACAAAATAGTCCGCAACAGCATGTCTCTATCTCTTATGGTTAACTCACAATTACTAGAATTCACTTTTTTATGATGCATTAAAAAAATTGTGGCCATTTTGAAATAGGTATTTGCTATCCAGCAGATAAACGAAATAACAGCCACATGATCTACCTGTTAACTTATTAGGGACTTTAAGTGCTGAATGAGCCTGTCAGAAAACTTAGAAACGCAACATTCCGAGATATGTGTCAGATATGTTCCAAATAAGCTAATTGACAGTTTATTGGTAACTTGTGAATCAGGCCCTAACTATAGTAAGTAAAAAAAGTAAGTAGCGGCCTGTTACTATCCCACTGCTGAGAATAGACCTCTTCTCTCCGTTTTTGGAGAGAAGGTTAAGAGCTAAGACCTACCACGCTGCTCCAGTGGGGATTGGTAGGTTACACATATCTCCAGAATTCTCTAGAGATATGTTTCCTTACGATATTTACCTTCACCGATAAGCGTCTGATAAATTGCAAATCTAAATCTTAGTAATTCTAAGTCTAAATTGTAGTAAAAGCCCGTCCCGTTTCTAGTGTTGTCCTAATTTCAGTTCAAGTAGTTTAATTACTGCAAAACAAACTTCATTTGAGAGCGAATTTCGCCATCTCTACTAACTTCCTATTACCCTAGTACGGATATATTAACTGAACATCTGGGAACTAATTATATATACAGTACACAATATCAATACTAATATAATTAATGCGAGTATCTCTACCTGTCTGTCTGTTTCACGACTAATTCACTGGAGCAATATTGATGAAATTTAATTCGATCAAAAACTATATGTAAACCTGATTAACATATAACAACGCTCATTTTCCATTGCAATATCATCAAATTCAAATTTTCTTTATTCAAATAAACTTGTAAACAAGTGCTTTTGAATCGTCAACTCTACTGCTGGTTCGGAAAGCTGTTCCTACCGAGAAGAGCCAGCAAGAAACTCGGCGGTTGCTCTTTTAAAAAAATACAATTCTTAATGCTAGTTACATTTAATGTTTCTATCTTGTACAGGGACGAACAATATTTATATCCACGCATTTTTATCGTCTAAATAATCCTCAACAGTATAGTAAGCTTTCTGTATCAGCCTCTCCTTAATAGTGTTATTAAACTGCTGTAATGCCAGTGCTGAAATTGATTGCGGAATTTTATTATAGAATCTTATACCAAAACCCACATACGACTTACGCACTTTTGCATGGCGCAAAGCAGGAACCGCAAGCTTATGTCGGTTCCTGCTTTGTCTATTGTACACATCACCTATCGTTTTATAATTCTTTATATTTTTATGTACATAAATTAAATTGCTTAAAATATACTGTGAAGCAAATGTAAGAATACCTGTTTCCTTAAACTTCTCTCGCAGGGAATCACGCGGTCTTAAATTATAAATGCCACGTATAGCTCTCTTTTGTAAAACAAAATTTTTTCACTATCCGCGCATTTACCCCATAGCAATATTCCATAAGACATAATGCTATGGAAGTAGGCAAAATAAACAAGTTTTGCTGTTTCAACGTCTGTGAATTGTCTTATCTTTCGAACAGCGTAGGCCGCTGAACTCAGTTTCCCTGCAAGAGTTGTTACGTGTGTGCTCCATTGGAGTTTTGTATCCAGGGATACTCCCAAAAAAACAGTTGAATTATCTGTTTTTAGTGGTACATTATTTAAAGAGAGCCTATTTGCTGTTTTTGCAGCATTAGGTAATGCAAATTCTATACATTTAGTTTTATTTGAGTTCAGTACCAAATTATTTAACCTGAACCAATGAGCTACTTGCAATAAACCCCTGTTTACTTCGTCAAAGTTATCGTCATTTCTATTAACTTTAAAAATTAATGATGCATCATCTGCAAACAGTACAATATCGCAAATATTATGAATAAAATATGGCAAATCATTTATATAAACTAAAAATAGAAACGGACCAAGGATTGATCCTTGAGGCACACCCATAACTAAGGCCGTTCCGGATGATTGCACATCATTTATGCACACTCTTTGAATCCGGATGTGAAGATATGATGCAACGAGACGAAGTGCATTGTCTTTAATGCCATAATAGCCAAGCTTTAGCAATAAAATTTCGTGTTGAACGCAATCAAATGCTTTGGACAAGTCACAAAATACCCCTATGGCATTTTGTGAGTTCTCCCACGCATCGTAGACATGCTTTAACAACTTCACACCCGCATCCGTTGTAGACCGACCCTTAGTAAACCCATACTGCTCAGGATGAAGTAAATTATTTAAATTAAAATGCTGGAGCAGCTGCTTTAAAATGATTTTCTCAAAAATCTTGCTTAGAGTTGGCAAGACCGAAATGGGTCTATAGTTCTGAGGGTCGCTCTTATCGCTGGACTTAAAAAGTGGGATCAATTTACTATGTTTCATTAAATTGGGAAATATCCCTGTGTCTACAGATTTGTTAAAGATCTTGGCCATAATCGGGGCGATAATATCAATAATATTATTAATTAATTTTACGGACATTCCCCACAGATCAGTTGTTTTTTTAATATTTAATGTTTTAAAAGTTTTGACGATATCGTATGGGGAAATGTGTTCAAATTTAAAATTAACACTGCACTTCGTGACGCTGTCCTTCAAAACATTAAAAGCTTCCATTGGGGATGAGTTTATTGAGCCAGTGATAGAAATGGGTATGTTCTGAAAGAAATGCTCAATCCTCTTGCCTTTATCCCACTCTATGTGGGATTACCACAACCTGTTATAATCTTGTTGTCATTAGATTTGACTACGTATTTTACGACCGACCATCTGCCTGACGACAACTTACCTTAGTCGTAATCTACGACACCTCGGAATCGGAAATAGGGCGGTTTATTCTATTCAGCCAGATACCACACGGCGGAACATACATTATTTTAAAGTACTTGTGTCGCGACTCAGCAGAGAGTTAGCAACTCATTCGATGTTCTCAGTGTTCGCTTCTACAATAAAATTCCGCAATCCATACTAGACCAGTCTACAGAAAAGTTTAAATTAAGGAATATTCTTATACGTAAAGCATATTACAAAATTGAAGATTATTTGGATGATAAAAAAGCCTGGATTTGAAAATCCTTTCAGTTTAATACAAGACTGCGGTTTAATAATGTAAAATTGAAAATGCTTAAAAGATTGACCGCCGAGTTTCTTTCTGGTTCTTCTCAGTAAGAGCAACATTTCGAACCAGTTGTAGCTTCATTAATCATATTGATTGACGATTTAAAAGTGCTTGAAAGAGCTTATTTGAATAATGATTATTTTGATTTGATTTTATTATATGGTAACCATTTGACCTAAAGTACTAAATATAGATGATTATGTCAAGTGTTCCTCTCAAAAACTGCACAATATGCTCATTTTCCATTGCAATAAAAGAGTATAATAGTAAATGTGACCTTTACTTGCACAATTTGTCACTAATTAACGTGAAATTGAGCGTGGGCGAGCACCCCTGGCATTCCATCCGTTTTCCAGCTGCGAAGCACTGTGCCAAGGTTAACGAACAGAATATACTGTTGTGTTCAGTTTTCTCTTTTATCTGTTTAACCTTCGGACGAATGTGACGGCACGTTGTCGTTTATTTGATCAAGGAGAAAGTGCAAATTTTCGCGAAATTTACCCAAAAAGTACTAAACTTTCATGAAATTTTCTTCAATATATAGTGACTCATAAGAAAGGTATAATTTATAATTTTTTAAGACATTATTTTTCTAGTCCCTGGTTGACCGATATAATTTTTTACAAAAAAAAAATGAAACTTCAAAAAAAAAAATTGGGTAGATGAGTATTTTTATATCTCGCGACCACCCGATCCCCGAATAAGCTACGCTGACTTGACAATTTACGGCAAAAATAGTGTTTTATATACTCAATGTGAATTTTAGTATTTTTTTAATGCCCAAAAACAGGGATAAAACATTTTTTTTAAATAAATATATGGGACACTTACACACACGGTCGTCTGTCCCCAAAGTAAGTAACTTAATACTTGTGTTATGGACAGACAGACAGCTGGTGAATATATACTTATATATTTTTTAAATACATACTTAAATACAAATATACACCCAGGCTCAAAGACCAACAAATTCATTTATAGAAAATGTTGACCCTCGGCGAGAATCGAACCCGCAACCTGCGGAGCTGAAGGCAGGGTCACTACACACTGTTCCAACGGGCCAATAAAACCTAGCTAGATCGATTTTTGTCCCCCAAATCCTTCATGCTAATTTCAGGAAAATTGTTGGAGCCCTTTCCGAGATTCCGAATATATATATATATATATATATATATATATATATATATATATATATATATATATATATATATATACATATTAGAAAAGAATATACCTAGGAGCGAGCCCCACCTACCCAATTATTTTTTTCTTTTAATTATAGAATTAGGCGTTACTTTGCGGAGATCCATAATACAAAAATAATAATTAAATTATTTTCTTTAAGCTTTGCTATAATCAATCAATCTTCCTGCCCTTATCCCATTCTAAGTGGGGTCGACAAAACATGTTATAAAATTGTTGTAACATGATTTAGCTGCGTTTTTACGACCGGCCGCCTGCCTGACGTCAACTTACTTTAGTCACCTTTTACTACACCTCGGTAAGGAATTAATAAATATATATACATATATATATAAATATAAATACAAGATTAACTCATTTAAATATTAAAGCGATTTTGTCGTGTAATATCCTGATGATGCTTCGGTTACAAGGTAAAACGATCGTGGTTGTCGCACTGAATGTGTGGTGCTACTAGTGTAGTGTGCACAAAACACCACCAACAGCATACTACAGAAGCACTACACACATTTACTAAAATGTCTTGTGATATGTCCGCTAACTATTGCATGTATAAGGTACGTGAACGGTTTCTGTTTCCTACACCTAGCATTACATAGATTTTCTTAACAAACGTGGATTATAGAAAACTAATTCTATCATAAGTTTAGTACTATGGAATTCAGCAAAGTAGCGCCTACTTCCATAAGGGCTTTGTCTAAATTGGTTGAAATATGTCGATAGTTGTTGAAAATGCCGGAAAAACCAAGACTCCCGGGAGTCTTGTCTTTACTTATCTTACTGTCTTGTCTTGTTTAGTCTCTGTCATGTCTTGTCTAGTCGCTGTTTTGTCTTGTCTAGTCGCTGTTTTGTCTTTTCTAGTCGCTGTTTTGTCTTGTCTAGTCGCTATCATGTCTTATATAGTAGCTGTCTTGTCTTGTCTAGTCGCTATCATGTCTTATATAGTAGCTGTCTTGTCTAGTCTAGACGATGTCTTGTCTTGTCTAGTCGCTGTCTTGTCTTGTCTAATCGCTGTATTGTCTTGTCTTATCACTACATTGTCTGTCTGTCTTTTCGTTTAGTAGTTTTTGAGTTTATCGCAAACAAACAGACGGCAACGCCAAAGAATTTTGGATTGTTAGTAAAAGTCAATAACTGGACAAACATCCTAAATATGATATATTAACAACTATGAAGTAGCGGAAGGCGATCGATAATGGTATATTGAAGGAACTTTGACTCAAGTCAGTAACCCGATAGGTGATCGTAATTTGATGTTAAGAACATTTTACTCAAATTAGTAACTCGATACGAGGTTCGCTTAAAAGCTTTATAAAATATTGTTGATTAATTGAAATAGTTCGCAAACTATTAATAACAGTCTGTACTAATATATAAAGCTGAAGAGTTTATTTGTTTGAACGCGCTACTCTCAGGAACTATATCCTATTCCTGTAGAATTAACAGGATTTCCATAGCCTATATGTTGGCGGTAGCCTATATGTTACTAATATATATAGCTGACGAGTTTGATTGTTAGATTGTTTGAACGCGTTAATCTCAGGAACTACTGGACCGATTTGTAAAATTCTTTGAGTGTAAAATAGTCCATTTATCTAGGAAAACTATATAAATTCACGATAAGATGAATAGGAGAGGAGCAGCAATAAAATAATTTGCGAAAACGGCAAAATTTAAACCTTTCCTTGCATAAGCTAAGTAAACGATGAAAGTTATTTAAAAATCTCTTATAATTAATACACGATAACTACTTTTATGTTCAAAGTTTTATTTAATAAGAAAGTTGCGGGTAAAGCTAGTCCTACTAATATTATAAATGCGAAAGTGAGTATGGATGCTTCACGGCGAATCTCCTGAACCAATATCGATAAAATTTGTCACAAATATTCCTTTTACACCGGAATAGCATATAGAAATCCTGCAATTCTCCAGGAATATGATGATAGTAAAAAGCGCCATCTATTATCAACCTATCACGTGACAACAGTTCACTCAAACAAGTAGCGGGTAAACACTAGTATATCATAAATGACATCGTTCAAAATATCTGCCGCCCACACTATTAACTTTCAACTCTATTTAAAGGTAAAGGTATAATACTGCCATAATAATCTAAACCAGGGCCTCTTAAACTTTTTTATATAGCGACCCCCTTCAAGCTTAGGAAATTTTAAACGACCCCCTCCTCCATATAATGAAATATATATTAACCGTAGATGTAGATGTAATATCGCACTATTTTACAATGTAAATAACAGTTTTGCATTGCCACTTTTTTCAAAAAATAGATAACTATTTTTTGAAAATTTTTATTATAAAATAAAGCTACAATAGTATATTGTATGATATTTATTTGTATTTATATTTGTACGTAGTGTGTATACTAATTTTAAAATTTTGTTTATAATTGTTGTAAACTAACCAATCATAAATTTAAAAAAATCTATTTAATTAAATTAAATGAAAAGGGGTAATGATCCTTCATTACCCCTTTTCTAAGGAGGAGAAATATCAATAAATCTTTGTTATAAAAGTTCTTTAAAGGACAGCTGCAGCCATGTAGTTGTATCAATAATGATTGAAAAGTATCAGTTCTTTTCGACGCCTTTTGCTTTCAGTAGTCTCGCGAACCCCCTGGGGGTCGCGACCCACAGTTTAAGAAGCCCTGATCTAAACTAATATATAAAGCTGAATAGTTTGTTTGTTTGAATTATAGAACTACTGGACCTACTCTCAAGAACTACTGGACCGATTTGAAAAAATTCTTTCAGTGTAAGATAGTCCATTTATCGAGAAAGGCTATAGGCTATAATTACGCTAAGGTAAATAGAAGAGGAGCAGTAATAAAAAATAGTAAAAAAACGGCATAATTTAAAGCTTTCCTTGCGTGCACTAAGTAATCAGTGAAAGTTATTACAAAATTATTCCCCTATAAAAGTTTTAAATAAAAGTCCGCGACAGCATATGTCTAGCTTTTAAGGTTAACCCACTTTAACCACTTTTATAGTTATTAAAATACTATATTACGGTTTTAATCGGGCGGGCAGAACCGTTGGCGATTGCTAATAAAGTAATAAATGTAGCACTAAAAATTCGATTTGTAAGTTATATTTTTGATTGTTGCTTAAGAAAAAGCTATACATATAGTTATTGTCTTAAGTAAATTCTCGAAAATATTTCTTAATATTGAATTGAATTGAATTAATAAATTCAGAATTTTATATACGAAATGTACATAACGCGATGTAAAATCTAGATTTATTGCGTATTTAGATCAAAATTGGGTAATTTCCCCGTTCCCAGTTCCAGTACCCGCTGCGATATTGCTGTATTATAATAGGGTTCCTAAATAAGGATCGGTTGGAAACTAGTCGGTATATCCCGATAGAAAACGATGTGAGAATATCCAAGACCATGAATATCCTACTAATATTATAAATGCGAAAGTTTGTGAGTATGGATGTATGTTCGTTACTCTTTCGCGGCGAATACGCTGATCCAATATCGATGAAATTTGGCACAATTATTCCTCATAGACCGGGGTAACATATAGGCTATAGAAATCCTGTTCATTCTACAGGAATAGGATGACATTATTATTAACCTATCACGCGACAACAGTACACGCGAACGAAGTTGCGAGTAACAGCTAGTAATAGACAAATTAAGAACATAAGCTTGCGGCTCCTCTTTGCGCCTTGCAAAAGCACGTAAGGCGTTTTTGAATTTGACTTCAAGATTATAAAGGATCACAGTTAAAAAGAGGCTAATACAGAAAGCCGAGCTAATACAGAAATACTCTCGAGGATTGCTTAGATTATAATTAAGACGTATTCATAGCTATTCTTCGACAGTAATGACTGAATGTAACTTGGATTAAGAATTATATTTTTAAAAGACCAACCGGCGAGCTTCTTGCTGGCTCTTCTCGGTACGAACAGCTTTCCGAACCAGCAGTAGAGTTGACGATCAAAAGCACTTACTTGTTTGCAAGTTTACTTGAATTAAGAATATTTTAAATTCGAATTTAAGTTAAATTATGCCGCAGTGAAAATCACGAAATATTTTTTATTTCATTATAAATTTCGAAATTTATTATTATAAATTGGTATCAGCTATATAATATTATTTTCCTATTCCTATCATTTTCAATCTGAATGTTCCTCGTATTAAAATAAAAATAAATTGCTAAAAATTTATTAACATAGACTAAAAACAGAATCGTAACACACGTTCTTTGTTATAATATTTTGCTGTGTTAAATCAAATAGGTACTTTTTAATATATATAAATAGACATTACAATAGTTTTATTATTTATAAATTATTTTTTCTAAAATTACAGAATGAAATAATTTAAATACCTTGTTTCTTAAACCGCCATTTTGGTTAGCCCGGCTTTAGGTTTCACTATATGCGGCTAAAATCAAAACTATAAAATGATATATTTTTACGAAATACAAAAATATGTGTTGTAAATTGTACATTAAATATATGTGAAAAATTTTAAATTAATATGTTATTCTAAATTATGGAGAAGATTAAATTATAATGATATTTTAAAACTGTATGTTTAATGGTAATTCGAATATGTTTTCTTTTTGGGTAAATATGATTTTAGAAATACTGGATTTTTATAATAGATTACATTACATTATACTATAGTCAAAAAATAGGATTATTTTTTTTAATACAGGCTGTTTTTTGATAGTTTCCCGAAACCCGAAATTTATGAAACCCATTTCCCGAAATCACAAAAACCGCAACATGCTAAATGACATGAAAAAAATCAATCTTCAGCGCAGTCAATATCGAAGTTTTTATAGCACTTTTGGGTCATGGATTAAAAATTGGAATTACATTATATATTTTTTAATAATGATTATAGATAGATGTTATTTGATTTAGTAAAAAAAGGGAAGGGTTTTTTTGCATTACTTTGTTAATGATGCGTGTGGGAGTGACGCGCGCGGGCCGACAAGCGGCTAGGATTGTACTGGCGTATTGGGGGTAAAAGAGGGACGACTTTGTTATTTACCCTGATTTTAGGGAATCAAACTCATATACTCGAATTGTCTTTGTAATAAAATATTAATAACCTGTGACCGCCATACGTGACTCTTTCTAGGGGTCACGGGTTATAACCCGGGGAAAACATAAATGAATTTTTCGGATTTCAAATTTAACTTGCAAGATTTCACCTTCACAACTTCCACTTCAACTTTCAAGATTTACAAGATTCCACTTTCACATGGCAGGTGTAACAAAAAGCTTTTAAAAATTTATTATTTGGCACCCACATTTAAATTTATACATGTAAGGTAAGGTATATATAAATTACTAAACTTTAATGTAATTTATAATATTAATATCATGTTTAATTATTAGACAATTTATTAATTATTTAATTATTACGCCGTGTGGTATCCGGCTGAATAGAATAGTACCACCCTCATTTCTTACCGAGGTGTCGTAAAAGGCGACTAAGGTAAGTCGACCCGCCGTGTGATATCCGGCTGAGTAGAATAGACCAACCTCATTTCTTAGCGAGGTGTCGTAAAAGGCGACTAAGGTAAGTTGACCCACCGTGTGGTATCCGGTTTAGTAGTATAGACCACCCTCTTTCTTACCGAGGTGTCGTAAAATACGACATGTAAGTTGACGTCAGGCAGGCGGCCGGTCGTAAAAACGCAGCCAAATCATGTGACAGCATGTTTATAACATGTTGTGCCGACCCCACTTAGAGTGGGATAAGGGCAGGAGGATGATGTTTAATTATTAGACATTAATTTCCGGTGTTCTATAATACAAAATTCAGTTTTTGGAGACCCGCATACAACATGCGGGTCATGTTTTAGATTTGATTGATAAGATAAATATACAGAATTGTGGCTGTAAAGTGGCTGCCACTTTTACTCCTTTCTCTTGAAGAGAAGGGTTGGTGCTTAGACCCAAAGCCAAACTGGTCCAATGCTTGATAGGTAACACATATTACACGAATTTTCCACAGATAAGCAGTTTTCTTCGCAATATTTTCCTTCAATGAAGAACGTGTAATAAATTGCAATTATCAATTAGATACATAAGTTCTGAATCCTTGACTTCCTCGAACAATTTGCACCTTTGAACTATCAGAACTTGTAAGCTTAGTTTACCATCCATTTATCAGCTTTTCGCAGTCCACTGCTGGACATAGGCCTTCCCATTTCTGCGCCAGACATCCCGGTTCTCCGCAAATACTGAGGGCCGTAACTTTCTGAATACTTCCATATGGGTGTCTGGCCATAGTCACCACGCTAGGCAAGCGGGTTAGTGACCGCAGACACTAGAAGCGCTGCTGCCCACCTCTGGTCTGGGATTTTCTTCTTCTTCTTTATCAACCGAGACGTCCACTGCTGGACATAGGTCTCTTCATGGGATGTCCACCATACACGATCTTGTGCCGCTTGGACCCAGCGGCTCCCCGCGACCTTTTTGAGATCGGGGATCGTACCAGAGGATTTTAAGTCAGTTTAATTGGATTGTTATACCGCCATCAATCGGTCGTCATAACCTCGTCCGTTATTGTCAGGGGCTGGCGTGCAGATGAGGTTTGCATTTTGGAGCACTAGTTGTTATGCGTACTCCCCTTGCCATATAAGCTTAGTTTAATAATGTGAAAAATGGTAATGTGGACCGTTCGACATGGCAACACCGGTCGCCGCCCCGCGTAGCCGTAGACCCCGCCCGCTACAGCGCTACGCCGTAGTGAATATACAAGTATATGAAATACGTATTACGCGATTTGTACGCGTTCGTTCATTATGTATTAAGATATTATAAAAAAAGCTTACATATTATAGTCGTGTGTTATCCGGCTGAGTTGGATAGACCGCCCTCATTTCTTACCGAGATGTAGTACATATTTCTTTTTATATCAGTAAAATAATTTGCTAAGATTTTACGAATTGTTAAGTGGTGCATGCGTCTTAAGCAAATAAGATAGTTTATTTTTAATTATTAGTTAAGGGAACATTGTTCTTTTGGGAAAATAAATGTCTTTAATCCGAGATGTCATAAAAGGCGAATAAGCTAAGTTAACCCGCCGTGTAGTATCCGGCTGACTAGAATAGACCACCCTCATTTTTTACAAAGGTGTCGTAAAAGGTGACTAAAGTAAGTTGTTCAACCGTGTGGTATCCAGGTGAGTAGCATAGACCACCTTCATTTCTTACCGAGGTGTCGTAAAAGGCGACTAAGGTAAGTTGATTAGCCGTGTGGTATCTGGCTGACTAGAATAGGCCACCCTAATGTCTTACCGAGGAGCTGTAAAAGGCGACTAAAGTAAGTTTACCCGCCGTGTGGTATCCGACTGACTAGAATAGACCACCCTCATTTCTTACAGAGGTGTAAAAAACGACTAACGTAAGTTGACTTCAGGCAGGCAGCCGGGCGTAAAATTACTAGCCAAATCATGCAACAACATCCTTAAAATATGTTATTATTCTCTCATCCTACTCTAAGTGGGATAAGGGCAGGAGAATGATTTATTTATTTATTTATTTAAGTTTTAATAAATTAATAGTATTTACAATACACTTCTTATCCTAGACCCCTAAACTAGGAAAACCCGTATCTTAGGGGTCAGTAATGATAAGATGTGATTCAATCACAGATTATAGCAAAATTTTATTTGCTTCTTTATTAAGGATTTCCACAAAGTAACGTATAAACTTAAAAAGCAGCAACTTAGCAAACAAGTTCATTGAGAAACTCATTACCAATTCCACTAAAAAGTAAAATAACGGCCTAATATCCCACTTCTGGACATACACCTCTACTTCACTCGCAATACCTAAATACCCTTGTATGAGCCAGTCGTTAGGGCTTTTACACAAAACTGCGGTGCGAAGTCACATCGCAAAAACCTGCAACATCGCACGACGCATCGCAAGAACATACGAACTGATTCGTATCGCGTATTTCTGTGATATTACGTCACACTTGTTAACCATATTATGTTAAATGTTTAGTTCGCTCTGAGACGTGTACTTAAGATGGAAATAGTTTCCATCGGGATTGTAATTGTAAGTAATAAATGGATGAACTCAAAATCTTCTTTGTTTCTTTTTCCTGTATCTCCTAAGCAATAACAAAAGTGCACACTTTTTTTTACAATCCATGTCACGACCTAGTATTCAATTAAAAATACGTTTAGTATTTTTAACGGTTTTTTTTAACTAATTTCCAATAATTACAAAAGTTTATACAACAAATTTTAGTTTTAACATTTAGCTACATATTTCTCCAAACTAACTTAACTTCAATCTTTATTTTTTAACACTAATTTAATTTTACTCTCATTAAACTGTGATGTATTTATTTTCATTTTATCACAATGGAACTGTGAAGGTCGCGAGCTCGTTCTCCCCCGTTACTCCCCGGTTCAGGCAGAATACCAGCGCTCAGGGAGACCTGCAGCATTTATGCTGAGTTGGAACCCTTTTACTACTGCGATACGTGGATGCAGAGTGTGGATAGTCTAAACTCTTTTTACCTTTTATTTAATGTACCTAATTACTTTGTATTTAGCTGTATTTCTAATTTTATTCTTGTATTGTAGTAGTAAATAAAGCATTTATTCATTCATTTTATTCATAGTTCGGTTGACGGTCGACGAAGGAATGGCACTCTGGGAGACGCCTTGCCGCATGAAATCGCATCGCAGCAAATTTCTGTGTTGCAAATTTGCATCGCGTATCGCAGTTTTGTGTTCAAGCCCTTACATACAATTCCTTCACACAATCGCATGAAACTCCCCTACGTAGTCGCTCCCTAAACAATCTATTTAAGTGTTTCTAATACTAACTTGTTTTTAGTAATTTTGTAAATAAGTTTGGTTTATAATATACTAGCTTTTACCCGCAACATCGCTTGCGATTATTATCGCGGGATAGGTTGAAAACTAGCTTTTCAATGTCATCCTATTTCTGCAGAATTAACAGGATTTCTAAAGCCTATATATTAGCCCGGTGTATAAGGCTTAATTGTGCCATCTTCATTGATATTTTCTTCAGCGGACGCGCTGTAAAGGAATAACAAACATACATCCATACTCACAAATTTTCGCATTTATAATATTAGTAGAATACAATGCATGTAGTATTCGGTTGAGTAGAATAGACCACTCTCTTTCTTATCGAGGTGTCGTAACATACGACTAAGATAAGTTGATGTCAGATGGCAGGCGGCCGGTTGTAAAAACGAAGCCAAATCCTGTGACAGCATGTTTATAACACGTTGTGCCGACCCCACTTAGAGTGGGATAAGGGCAGGAGGATATATATAATATAAATAGAATACTTCACAATTAGAAAGTAAGGTAACGTCTAAAACAGGGCCCATCAAGTAATCTTTGATATTTAAATGAGTTAATCTTGTATGTTTTAGATAACGATTTTCCTGAAATTCAGCATGCAGGCGGTTTTGGGGGGAAAAATCGATCTAGCTTATTTAAAAAAAAATTCGTTGTATCCCTGTTTTTATGCATTAAAAAAAAAATACATTGAATATATAAAATAAAATTTTGCCGAAAACTGTCAATTTAGCGTAGCTTATTCGGGGAACGCGTGTTCGCGAGAAATGAAAATACCTAGGATCGAGCCCTACTTACCCAATTATTTTTTTCTTTTCATCTAATTAATCTATTTAATTTGAATAATTTATAGAATTAGGCCCACTTTGCGAAGATTCATAATACAAAAGTAATAATAAAATTATTTTGATATAATCTTTGCTACAATTAATAATGCTAAATGTATAGTGGACAATCCGTTTTCAATGATACATGCAGCATTCGTAAAAACGCATGCACAAACCTCCACCACCGCCACCACAATACACAAGCACTACATACGTTCACTTACAAACTCTACAACGTTTCGCCCCAACCGAAGCATCATCAGGAGATAGATTCCACGACAAAATCGCAAAGTTTTTTCTATTTAATTTGGTTATCGCCAAATATACGACGTAGTCAGCTTCTTCGTTGACCTGATATGTACCAGAAAGTACGAAACGTTCACATAGGTGCTTGGAGGCAAATCCAGTTGTCGTAGATACCTTTTCCTCAACATCTTCGACATCCGTGAAGCAAGCAGGTATCAGCATAAGCTTAGAGCAAACAGATACACGATATGCCAGCATAATCTAGAATTAGGATTTCGGTAGGTTTAGAAAATCCACCTAAGAAAGTTTCATACTTTCCAGTAATCATCAGGTCAGCGAAGAAATTTTTATAAGCAAATTCACATAACATGTATCAATATAAAGGAGCGATGTGAAACTCATATACTTGTCTAATCTTGTCTAATCACATAAAAAAGAGATAGATAATTAGTCTCGTTTACTTTCTCGCTATTGTCGAGAGACACTTGAGCTGAGTAGAATAGACCAACCTCATTTCTTGCCGAGGTGTCGTATGTTAGCGGCGTGTTACTGTCCCACTGCTGAGAATAGACTTCTTCTCTCCGTTTTTGGATAGAAGGATTGGAGCTAAGACCTACCACGCTGCTCCAGTGCGGATTGGTTGGTTACACATATATCCAGAATTCTCTAGAGATATGCAGGTTTCCTCACGATGTTTTCCTTTACCGAAAAGCGTGTGATAAATTGCAATTATCAATTAGACACATAAGTTTTAAAAGAAAAACTCATTGGTGTCTGCCCGGCTCGAACCCTGACTTCGAGTTGTCGTAAAATACGAATAAGGTAAGTTGACGTCAGGCAGGCGGTCGTAAAATACGAGGCCAAATCATGTAACAGCATGTTTATAACATGTGCCGACCCCACTTAGAGGTGTTGTGGTGGTGGAGGTTTGTGCATGTGTTTTTACGAGTCCTGCATGTTTAAGTTTCATGTTTCAGCATTGGCCACAGCACATTTAGCACTACATATATGTAAATTCTATTTTACTTCATCGAGGATTAGAGCATAATAATTTTATTATTACTTTTGAAAGTGTGTCAGTTTCCCTGGTACTCTAATATTGTTTTTTTTTACTTTACCGCTAGTAAGCAATCACTAGTAAATTTTAAAAGTCAAACAATTTATCTTCCCAAGTAATACACATCGTAATACCGGCTTACGGCCGTCTCGGTTATTATAAACGATGAAAACCTCCCCTAAACATGGGGGTAGGGAAAACGTTTGATAAACGCGCACCCCTCGCAACGGGCGATATAGTTTTGTCACGTTTTTTATTATGCTTTTATAGCATACTAGCCGCATACCCCTGCTTCGCACGGGTAAAAAATATATAGCCCATGTCAGTCAGTGTAAAAAAATAATTAAAATCAATCCAGTTGTTTTGATTTATTCATTACTGCCCGTGGCCCGCACACGCTAAATTTGGAGTAAAATAAAAACATGCTATGCGCCTGCATTTTTAATCTGTAAGATCTTCTAAAATGTTCATTTAAATTACATGCTGTTAACGTCCATATTGAATTTTAAAAAAACCGCATCAAATCTGTTGCATAGTTGTAAAGATTTAAGCATACATAGGGATATAGGGGCATAGGGATAGACAGGGAAAGCGACTCTGTTTTATACTATGTAGTGATTATGAAATGATTGGTAATGTATATAATAGACAAAGTAGGAACCGACATAAGCTTGCGGCTCCTGCTTTGCGCCTTGCAAAAGTACGTAAGTCGTTTGTGGGTTTGGGTATAAGATTCTATAATAAAATTCAACAAACAATTTTAGCTTTGCCATTACAGCAGTTTAAAATCACATTAAAAAGAGGCTGATACAAAAAGTCTAATATACTGTTGAGGATTTTTTAGATGATAAGAATGCGTGGATATAGCTACCCTGCACTAGACAGAAATGACTAGACGAAACTAGTAATAAGAATTATATTTTGAAAAGAGAAACCGCCGAGATTCTCGCTGGCTCTTCGCAGTAGGTACAGCTTTCCGAACCAGCAGTAGTGTTGACGATTCATGAGCACTTGTTTATAAAAGTAATAATAAAATATATTGCTCTTATTGATGATAAAATAAATAGAAAATATATGTAATGCTACATGTAAATAATAATAAAGATAATACACCATATAGGATATTCGAGACTGATTTTAAAGATGGCGTTACTTGTTCCATTGCCAATAATTATATAAAAAATAAATTTAATTTCTTTAACTTAGGTAAAGATGGGATCTATATTGCGATTTCAACGTGGCGCCTATTTCCTGATGATACTTCGGTTGCGGGCGAAACGATTATTGAGTTTGTGATAATGAACGTGTGTAGTGCTCGTGTATTGTGGTGGTTCTGGTGCTTTGTAGTGCATGTATTTTTGGGGACCCTGCATGTATCAGGTCAAGAAAATGGTTAGTCTATACATTTACCATGTATATGATATGAAAACGAATATTCTACTATACATGTAGCATTACATATATTTTCTATTTATTTTATCATCAATAAGAGCAATATATTTTATTATTACTTTTATAAACAAGTGCTCATGAATCGTCAACACTACTGCTGGTTCGGAAAGCTGTACCTACTGCGAAGAGCCAGCGAGAATCTCGGCGGTTTCTCTTTTCAAAATATAATTCTTATTACTAGTTTCGTCTAGTCATTTCTGTCTAGTGCAGGGTAGCTATATCCACGCATTCTTATCATCTAAAAAATCCTCAACAGTATATTAGACTTTTTGTATCAGCCTCTTTTTAATGTGATTTTAAACTGCTGTAATGGCAAAGCTAAAATTGTTTGTTGAATTTTATTATAGAATCTTATACCCAAACCCACAAACGACTTACGTACTTTTGCAAGGCGCGAAGCAGGGGCCGCAAGCTTATGTCGGTTCCTACTTTGTCTATTATATACATTACCAATCATTTCATAATCACTACATAGTATAAAAACAAAGTCGCTTTCCCTGTCCTATCCCTATGTCCCTATATCCCTATGTATGCTTAAATCTTTACAACTATACAACAGATTTTGATGCAGTTTTTTTTAATTCAATATGGCCGTTTACATTGAACATTTTAGATGGTAATGGTAAATGTATAGACTAACCATTTTCTTGACCTGATACATGCAGGGTCCCCAAAAATACATGCACTACAAAGCACCAGAACCACCACAATACACGAGCACTACACACGTTCATTATCACAAACTCAATAATCGTTTCGCCCGCAACCGAAGTATCATCAGGAAATAGGCGCCACGTTGAAATCGCAATATAGATCCCATCTTTACCTAAGTTAAAGAAATTAAATTTATTTTTTATATAATTATTGGCAATGGAACAAGTAACGCCATCTTTAAAATCAGTCTCGAATATCCTATATGGTGTATTATCTATGGTCTTGAATTAAATCGCAATAAAAATATTATGACTACATTTATGTAATTTATTAAATTTATATGTATGAGTAGAGTAGACCAACCTCATTTCTTACCGAGTTGTCGTAAAAGGCGACTAAGGTAAGTTGACCCTCCGTGTGGTATCCCGTTTAGTAGAATATTCCACTCTCTTTCTTACCGAGGTGTCGTAAAATACGACAGAGGTAAGTTGACGTTAGGCAGGCGGCCGGTCGTAAAAACACAGCCAAATCATGTTACAGCATGTTTATAACATGTTGTGCCGACTCCATTTAGAGTGGGATAAGGGCAGGAGGATGTTGAATTATAGAGTAAAGAATTCATTTATCAGTTAGGTTGTAACGCCATCTTTACAATCAGTTCTGAACTACATATTGGCCTTGTTTTAACAACACATCTTATGTAACAAAGCATAGATGGCGTGTTGTTTAGTTTTATCTTACAGTTATCAAATTAATTTCAAAATTATATTCAAAAAATGTTAACAAACTGTATCTATTGCAAATGCAAATCAAAAACATTTAAAATTTAAGAGATTCCCTCAGACATATATTATACAAATGTAAGTTGTAATACTACGCCAATTAAAACATCAAATTAACAATTAAACCATTAAAAACAATAAGATTTTTAGAGATTTCTTCGAATATATCTTTGTTATATAATTGAACGGTTGCAATATTGTTATAATCGTTAGATACAGAGGAGCATTTCCGAACGCCATCATCATTCTCTTACCCTTATCCCACTCTAAGTGGGGTCGGCACAATATGTCTTCAATTCTCCTCTATCAATCGTCAACTCTGGTGCCACTCCTTATCATTATTCACACAATCCATCCATTTTTTTTTTGCAACATTTACGAACGTATTTTATTGAAATAAGGAAAATAGAATAACTTATTTACTTATAAGTAAATTCGTTATTCACTGTAAAAGATTACTCATAGCACATTCGTAATATTATCAACATTAAATATAAATGGCTTCATTATGGTGTACTACTTATTTATCAGTTTATTTAAGCAAACGAATTCCTAGGCAAAAGCTTAAGTTAATAAAACTGTTGGCATATCTTCATCACTACATATTATAAAACAAAGTCTAAATAAAACTATATCCCTATGTACGCATAAAACTTTAAAACTACGCAACAGATTTTGATGCGGTTTTTTTTAATAGATAGAGTGATTCCAGAGGAAGGTTTGTACGTATAATAACATTCAATACGGAGTAGAGAAATACTGTAATTTTTGAGGTTTCTGTAAATAATTACATTTTTTTCCGCTTACATTGCAAACGCAGGCTAAACCCTACGAGATTTATCAAAATAATGTACTAAGTATTTGTACATCTTGAAAAGGTATACAGAAAAGTCCGCGATGGTATATATCTACCTCTTATGGATAACCCAGTATAGCATTTTTTGTCATTTACTTTTTACGAAAAATAATGCCATATTTTTGAAGCAATTTTTATACAATACAGCATTAATCCTTATCCAATTAAGTATCTTAAATAAATAGTTGACTTAATATAGATCAATATGGCCGTTCACAGCATGTAATTTAAGTGAAAATTTTCGGAGTTATTACAGATTTAAAATGCAGTGAGGACGCCGCGCTTTGCCCTATAACACTTCGACTTTAGCAGCTATGTCCGTCTTTCAAGAGTTTGTTTAAAGACATTCTGTTATTAATTGTAAAAATAAAATACATAGGGAAAATGTAAAAGTAAATAAGTAAAAATGTACTATATGAATTTAGATATTCCAAAGGTAGCAGGAAATCTTCTTGGTATAGGGAAAGGAAATTGTTTTTCTCCAAATTTAACGGGCACACGGGCCACGGGCAGTAATGAATAAATCAAAACTACTGGATCGATTTTAATCATTTTTTTTTCACTGACTGACATGGGATATATATTTTATACCCGTGCGAAGCAGGGGCAGGCAGCTAGTACTGAATAAAAAACGCACGAAAATTGAATTTCTATTTTATTTTAAACGAAAACACATGAAAATTAAACGCATCTTTTTATAATAAAATTGTTAAACGTTATCATAGGGTCAAACAAAAGTAGTGGCCACTGTTGGGCATAAGACTCTCCGTTTTTGGACAGAAGGATTGGAGCTGCTCATCATTTAAGGGATATGTGTAACCTACCACGCTGCTGATATAATTGCTTATATAATCATATCATGCTTAAACTTATGTATCTAATTGATAAATTGCAATTATCAATTAGATACATAAGATTGCTTGCTTGCCGAGGGTCTGAACCTATTACCTCTTCGAAAGAGTCGCATGATTTCATCGCATTGCTATCACAGCTTACGTCAAACAAAAATAAAACTAATTATACAAAGCATTACATCTATTAACTTACATTAGTGTTTGAGGTCAACAACACTGTGAATCATAGACACACGTAACGGGTGTGTTTATGACTAGACAATTAATATTCTTTTGTCATAATGATATGATTGACTAGCTTTAATCTTCAACTTCGTTTGCGGCTTAAAGCTAGTCAGCCAGCAGAGGTACACTTAAATAATGTACTTAAGAATTGTAGATCTATAAAAATTCTACAAAAAAGTCCGCGACAATATATACCTATCTCTTATAGTCTACTCACAGTAACTACTTTAATATTCAAATTATAATTAAATTTGTTGATTTCCAATCGGATCAATTAGATTTAATGAAGCTACTACTGGTTCGGAATGTTGCTCTTACCGAAATAAACCAGCAAGAAACTCGGCGGTCAATATTTAAACATTTTCAATTTTACATTATTAAACCGCAGTCTTGAACGAAGCTGAAAGGATTTTCAAATCCAAGCATTTTTATCATTCAAATGATCTTCAATTGTATTATATGTTTTACGTTTAAGCATATTACTTACACTTATTTTTTAATTTCTCTATATAAATCTTATCCTATTATATCCTACAAATATTATAAATGCGAAAGTTTGTGAGTATGGATGTATCTTTATTACTCTTTCACGGCGAATCCGCTGAACCAATATTTTTTTTTATTAGCACGTCAATAGTTTACAGGCCAAACAAACACATAATACTGGTTAAAAATATAAATAGGTGTGAGAAAACATTCATATATACTAAATAACTAGAGCTGTGATGGCCTAGCGGTGCGACCGTGTGAATCTCTAGAGACGATCATGGGTTCAAACCCGGGCAGACACTAATGAGTTTTTCTATTAAAACTTATGTGTCTAATTGATAATTGCAAGTTATCACACGCTTTTCGGTGAAGGAAAACATCGTGAGGAAACCTGCATATCTCTAGAGAATCCTAGGGATATGTGTAACCTACCAATCCGCATTGGAGCAGCGTGGTAGGTCTTAGCTCCAACCCTTCTCTCCAAAAATGGAGAGAGGAGGCCTATGCCCAGCAGTGGGATAGTAACAGGCCGTTACTTACTTACTTACTTATACTAAATAACAAAATATATCGATGAAATAACGCACAATTATTCCTTGTACACCGGGGCAATACATAAGCTACAGAAATCCTGTTAATTCTACAGGAATAGAATGATACTGTAAAGCCCTATCTGCTATCAACCTATCACCCGAACGAAGTCGCGGATAAAAGCTAGTAAACTATTTCAAACTCTCTCTAATCATATAGCCAACCACATTTAACACTGATTCGGGCACATAATTTACTTTAAACTCCAATAAACAACATTAATTTAACTCCAAACAATATTCCAAGTAAATTAGTTCATTCACAGTTATTTTTAGATCGGTATAAACAAGCTTTGTTTTTGAGTTGAACCTTGTATTAAGTCATTACACACTAACGCGTTATATCTTCACTCGTATTACGTGAGTCTTTGACTCATCTCAAATACCTACGACATATTTATAGTTCTATTTTAACTAAGCATGAGTTCTTAGAAAGACATTAGTGTTATCCTGCACTAGCAATCCCCGCGTGGAAAGATTATAATAATAATATATATAACCGTAATATAGTCTATTGTGTCTCAACAGGTGGCCCTAAAAATGAACACGAGCAAGACGAAAGTTATGTCAAACTCACATGATCCGCTCCACCCGATCATCGTTGAGAACTCTGCACTCGGAATTGTTGACGAATATATATACCTGGGACATACGGTCCGGCTAGGTAGGTCCAATTTCGAGAAAGAGGTCAGTCGCCGAATCCAGCTCGGATGGGCAGCGTTTGGGAAACTACGCGAGATCTTTTCGTCCAATATTCCTCAGTGTCTGAAGACTAAAGTCTTCGAAAAGTGCGTGTTGCCAGTGATGACCTATGACTCTGAATCATGGTCGCTGACTATGGGCCTCATAAGAAAGCTCAGAGTCGCTCAGCGGGCGATGGAGCGAGCTATGCTCGGAGTTTCTCTACGTGATCAAATCAGAAATAAGGAGGTCCGTAGAAGAACCAGAGTCACCGACGTAGCTCAGCGGGTCGCGAAGCTGAAGTGGCGATGTGCGGGACACATAGTGCGGTGAACCGATGGACGTTGGGGTCTCAAAGTGTTGGAATGGCGACCCCGCACCGGAAAGTGCAGTGTCGGAAGACCCCCTACTAGATGGACAGACGACCTCAAAAGGGTCGCGGGGAGCCGCTGGGTACAAGCGGCACAAAATCGTGTGTTCTAGAGATCCCATGAAGAGACCTATGTCCAGCAGTGGACCTCCATCGGTTGAAGAAGAAGAAGAGAAGAATATAGTCTATTGATAACCATAATGGTTACTGTGGATTAACCTTAAAAGCTACACATGTTCTGTCGCGGAAATTATTTAGAACTTTTAGAGGCGAACAATTTTGTAATACATGATTTTTTAATAACTATCACCGGTTACTCAGCGCACGCAAGGAAAGCGTTAATTTTTGCCGTTTTCGTAATATTTTTTATTACTGCTCCTCTCCTATTCATATTAGCATGATGTTATATTATGTTATATAGCCTATAGCCTTCCTCAATAAATAGACTATCTTACACTGAAACAATTTTTCAAATAGGTCCAGTATTTCCTGAGATTAGCACGTTCAAACAATCAATCAAACAAATAAAAAACAACATACTCTTCAGCTTTATATATTAGTATAGATTATGTTTAAATTCAAATTCAAATAATTCTTTATTCAAATTGACCTTTACAAACACTTTCGAATCGTCAAATTACAATGAAGCTGAAGCTACCACTGGTTCGGAAAGGTGCTCCTACCGAGAAGAACCAGCAAGAAACTCGGCGGTCACTCTTTTAAGTTCATTCTTATAAAGTGTGATAGAAGCGGTGAACCGTGCGACTTTTTCGAGGGGTCACGGCTTCAAATCGCGGGCAGGCTCCAATTAGTTTTTCTGTTAAAACGTCTTATTTATTATTACATTTTATAACTCAATTGCATTTAAATGTATCTAATCGATAATAACCAGTTGTCCGTCACTCGTAACAAAAGTATTAAGTTATTTTGGTTGCGAATGTGTCTCATATATTTTTTTTATATTTAAAAAAATTATAGCACAGTGTTAAGAACGTGCGACTCTTTTCAAGCCACAAGTTCAAACTTTCTGTCAAAACTTATGTGTCTAATTGATAATTGCAATTTATCACACGCTTTTCAGCGAACGAAAACATCGTGAGGAAACCTGCATTTTAGAGAGTTTTAGGGATATGTGTAACCTACCAACGCAGAGCTTTTTAAAAGCTTTTTAAACTTGATTTGTTTACTTATTAAACCTAATTTGATCATCATCTTCCTGCCCTTACCCCACTCTAAGTGGCGTCGGCATAATATGTTACAAACATTTTATATGATTTTGCTACGTATTTTACGTATTTGCCTGCCTGACGTCAACTTACCTTAGTCGTATTTTACGACACCTCGGTAAGAAAGAGTGTGGTCTATTTAACTTAACCGGATACCACAGGATGGGTCAAATTACCTTGGTCGCCTCTTACGACGCCTCGGTAAGAAATGAGGTAGGTCTATTCTACTTAACTTGATACCACAAGGTGGGTCAACTTACCTTGGTCGCCTCTTACGACGCCTCGGCAAGAAAGAGGGTGGTTTATTCTACTTAACATGATACCATACGGTGGGTCAACTTACCTTAGTCGCCTTTTACGACACCTCGGTAACAAATAACATAATTTGTTAAGGAAAGTTATTCTATACTAATGAAAGCTAATCTACACAACAAAGCAGGTTCGTCTCCTTGTTTGATACATTTGGATTCAGATTAAATTAGTGAGTTACAAAATTAGCTAGCATCTAGCGAGGCTTCGCTTTGCCGTATTAGCGAAAACTTACTCCCACTACACTTAATCCGAGTTTTAGCATTTTAGAAATTTATTGAGTTTTACTAACTAATGGCTTACACTAATACTATAAATTCTTACTTGCTCAGTACATAAGTTAAGTGTAACAATTCACTCACAAGTAAACTCTTTAAGCACATAAATACACACGTATTGACTGCGTAAATATAATATATATATATATATACACATTTATTAAATTTTAAAAGTTATGAGCTAAAACCAGTGAGGTAAGTCGACCCGCCGTGTGACTGAGTAGAATAGACCAACCTCATTTCTTACCGAGGTTTCGTAAAAGGCGACTAAGGTAAGTTGGCCCACCGTGTGGTATCCGGTTTAGTAAAATATACCACCCTTCTTATTACCGAGGTGTCGTAAAATACGACTGAAGTAAGTTGACGTCAGGCAGGCGGCTGGTCATAAAAACGCAGCCACATCATGCGACAGCATGTAAACATGCTGTGCCGACCCCACTTAGAATGAAATAAGGGCAGGAGGATGATGATGATGAGTTAAAAGCAGTTTTGTAGAATACCCTCTGTGTGTCAGAATGTAAATCGATATGATCACTGCATTTGCTGACGACTTTGAAAGAACTGGCGTATCAAATCAAATCAAATCAAAATAATCTTTATTCAAATAAGCTCTTTCAAGCACTTTTGAATCGTCAATCAATATGATTAATGAGGCTACAACTGGTTCGGAATGTTGCTCTTACTGAGAAGAACCAGATAGAAACTCGGCGGTCAATCTTTTAAACATTTTCAATTTTACATTATTAAACCGCAGTCTATTAAAGCTGAAAGGATTTTCAATTCCAGGCTTTTTTATCATCCAAATAATCCTCAATTTTGTAATATGCTTTACGTATAAGTACATCTCTTATACTTAACTTAAACCTTTCTGTAAACTGGTCTAGTATGGATTGCGGAATTTTATTGTAAAAGCGAATACCGCGACCATCGAATGAGTTGCTAACTCTGCTGAGTCGCGACACAGGTATCGCAAGCTTTTTGTGATCTCTCGTATGTCTATGATATACATTGAATTTGGTCTTGTACATATGGATAGTTAGCTTCTAGAACTGTCCTTCTAAAAGGTGGATAAAGTGGTGTTATCGGTACTCAGGTAACCTTGGAAGGTACACAAAATCGAATAATTTCGTGCAAACGCATACAATCAGTTTTATTGTTAACAATTTTGTATACAAACAAGGCATCTAATAAAGATCTTCGTTAGATTAAAAAAAACGGTTGCCTGTAAAGTCGGTTTTACGGGCAAAGATTTTACGTGACAACGTCTTTTTAAATGTGATGTATTGGAGTGGGAGAGAGACGCAAGGCATTCGCCAGTTCCGTTCGGTGACTCATCGTAACAGACGTGAGCGGGCGTTACACTAATTCATGAGTGACTCCAAGCCGCAACCTAATTTAAGACGTCACGTCAAAATTACGAGGTTAGGTTAGAATTTGCTATTATATCCGGCTACGTATTAGCGTTACAAGCTTTTTGTAACCTCTCGTATATATATGATGTACACTGAATTATGTTTGATATACATGAATATTTTTCTGTACAAAAATAAAAATAGCCCCATGTGCGAAGTCAGGGCGTTTTGCTAGTAGAAATATAATTTAATTTAATTTCATCTCTAGATACCTATGTTTTAGAGATTAGCATCTGGGTCACATGTAGATAATTCCATTTTAATGATTACATTATCTACATTGAATAGATAAGCCATTAAATAATACAGGTTTAAAAGAATCATAAGCTAGTTTCTGATGGAGCTGTGACAGAACTGTGGTAGCCCAGCGGTAACACCGTGCAACTCTTTCGAGGAGGTGACGGGTTCAAACCCGGGCAAACACCAATGAGTTTTGCTGTTAAAACTTATGTGTCCAATTGATAATTGCAATTTATCACACGCTTTTCGGTGAAGGAAAACAACGTGAGGAAACCTGCATATCTGTAGAGAATTCTGGGGATATGTGTTACCTACCAATCCGCATTGGAGCAGCTTGGTAGGTCTTAGCTCCAAACCTTCTCTCCAAAAACGAAGAGAAGAGGCCTATTCCCAGCTGTATGAGAGTAATAGGCCGCTACTTTAAGCTAGTTTCTGCCCGCTATTGTGTTTAATTATTATTTTTTAATAATAATCATAATTAATCAGTTATAATTCAATTCAAATTCAATTCAAAATATTCTTTATTCAAATAAACTTGTAAACAAGTGCTTTTGAATCGTCAACTCTACTGCTGGTTCGGAAAGCTGTTCCCACCGAGAAGAGCCAGCAAGAAACTCGGCGGTTGCTCTTTTTAAAAATACAATTCTTAATGCTAGTTACATTTAATGTTTCTATCTTGTACAGGGTCGAACAATATTTATATCCACGCATTTTTATCGTCTAAATAATCCTCAACAGTATAGTAAGCTTTCTGTATCAGCCTCTCCTTAATAGTGTTTTTAAACTGCTGTAATGGCAAAGTTAAAATTGATTGTGGAATTTTATTATAGAATCTTATACCCAAACCCACAAACGACTTACGTACTTTTTCAAGGCGCAAAGCAGGGGCCGCAAGCTTATGTCGGTTCCTACTTTGTCTATTATATACATCGCCTATTGTTTTATAATTCTTTATATTATTATATACAAAAATTAAATTACTTAAAATATACTGTGAGGCAAATGTAAGAATACCTATTTCCTTAAACTTCTCTCGCAGGGAATCCCGCGGACTTAAATTGTATATGCCACGTACGGCTCTTTTTTGTAATACAAAGATTTTTTTTTTATTAATTACATAATGAATGCGATAAGTATAAAACCTATAATGTAAACATACTTTATAATTTATGAATTTTATAATCAACAAGGTAAATCTAAAACGTTTATAACAAACTGAGCCAAATTAATAAGCACGTATTTTATTATAACAATATCTCATAATTTCTTTGCGATCCATTTTTTTTATACTCGTAGATTAAAGTATAAATTGATTAATTAATCATCTATTAAAGAAACATATTTTTTGTTCAAATTCAAAATATTATTTATATTAAAAAAAATCATATCCATTAAAAGCATTTTTCAATAATTTTTGAAACTGATTATGCTTCGGTTATAGGGCGAAACGATCGTAGATGTTGACGTAGTGAATATGTGTAGTGTTGTTGGCGGCACATTTAGTATCATGCATGTATAAGGTATGTGAACGGTTCCTACACTTAACATTACAAAGATTTTCTTAACAAACGCGGTTTTAACAAAATAATAAACATCATCTTTTGTTTTTGAGATATTAACATCACTTTTGTTTTTGAGACTTAATTGAGTCTTAGGGAGACTCAAGAGAGAGAGAGATAGAGTTGAGGTGTAATATAAAAAAAGAGTATAATATGAGTAAAACTTTGATTAAAATTTACAAAACTTTACGGTTAATAAATTTAGAAGCTTTACAATTTTGCACAGCAAACGAATATTATTTATGATTGTGCAACAAACAGACAGACTTTCGCATTCATAATATATTGATCACTAAAAGGTTCCAAGAAAGATTTATCCGATAGTGACAAAGTGTAGTGTGACAAACAAATTAAAATATGTCGCATACGGTTATAATTTTTTGCACGCTCGATTAGAGTTAGGCTGGATTCATACTATGATGCCGTTCTCGGTACGATCTCGCTCCGTTCTCGGTCCGGTCAAATCTCACTGTGTCTACACTACTCGATGCCGTTCTCGGTTCGGTCTCGATCCATATTCGACATAGGATGTTTAAAAAAAGAATCATATTAATTTTATTCGCCAGTAAAAGGCATTCTATTTTTTATTGAAGAATTAGCAACAGAAGCTATTATCGTTTTGGATAAACAAGATATAAATAAAAAAAAATACAACAAAAAGAAAAACAAAGGGGGAAAAGAAAATATTGGTTTTAGTCAATGTAAAAGTATATTAACGAGAAAAGAGGAAGGCGAATATTATACTTTATTTCGTCATTTGGCAAAAAAATAAAGAATAATGTTCATAATATTGATTCAGGGTTGGATTCAGTAATATTTAAAATGAATTTTAAAATAATTGAGCGCAAAATTTTAAAAAGAAACACCTCTTTTCGTCAAGCTATTCCTGGCAAAAACTAATGATTTGGGTAAGGTAAGTAATAAAATATCATATTCTATAAAAAATTTATGTTAAAATTATAACAAACATTTACATGCATGAATATTACATAACATGTATATAGCAGTGATGGTGTTGGTTGATGATGCATTTTCCTGTTGAGGTCCTGTTTTTTTCTGTTTATATTTTTTTATTTATTCCAGTGGTACATTACTAGTGAACGTATTGACGGTATAAATTTCTGATTCAGCTCCTTCATTGGCATCAATTTCTCTAATCACACACAGTTGTTGGTTCATCTGTCTCTTCGATATCCGTGTCACGAATATGTAATTGTTAACTTCATCATCGGCAATAATGGATATTCGTGGTCTATCACAGTTATGTACTCATTAATAAATTACATTTGGTCGTGATATCGCCATTGCAAACTTTATAAGCTGCTTGGCCACTTTTGGTTTTTAATTTAGATAGATATTTTCGATATTGAGCTCGTAGTCGATTCCTTGCTCCTATAATAGAAATATTACGTTTATAAATAAGGATATATAACAACATACATTAATTAATACTCGAATTCGATGAATTGCGAGGGTAATTTTGTAATACATTAATAATAATCACGTGCAAAATCTAATAAGACAAAGAGGAAATGCATAGGTCTATAGGCATAAGGGAAATAAATAAAAAATCAACTCTCCTGAAGGATCAGTGCCATGGCAAGAAAAACTTGCGGTGTTATTACAATAAAGCAATTAAATGAATATCACTTTGTTACGTTTGTGTTTTACCCACCAGATAATCCTATTGGGTCTTCAATTTCGTTCCATATTTTCCTTCTATAAATATTGTCACTGTAGTAGTGTGACTGCAAATCATATAAGCCGCGTCTACCTTTCACAAATTCAATATGTCTTTCATCTGGAAATAATAAATATTCAATTTATTTCTTATTTTTTGTAAATCAGTCGACCATTTATTTATTAATTTAACTCTATGCACTTTTCTCAAAAAAAAGGCACATAGAAAGGCTGTTGCAATAATTATAGCAGAATTATTCTTTATCTATAACAAATGTTATAAACCACATAAGAAATAGTTAACTTTTTCTGAACTCTACGATTTATTACCAGACATATCATCATCTTCCTGCCCTTATCCCACTCTAAGTGGGGTTGGCACAACATGTTATAAACTTGTTGTCACATGATATGGCTACGTATTTTACGACCGGCCGCCTGCCTGACGTCAACTTATCTTAGTCGTATTTTACGACACCTCAATAAGAAAAAGGGTGGTCTATTCTACTTAACCGGATACCACACGGTGAGTCAACTTACCTTAGTCGCCTTTTACGACACCTCGGTAAGAAATGAGGGTGGTCTATTCTACTCAGCCGGATACCACACGGCGGGTCGACTTACCTTAGTCGCCTTTTACGACACCTCGGTAAGAAAAGAGGGTGGTACTATTCTATTCAGCCGGATACCACTCGGCGGATTTATTACCAGACATAATTATTTAATTAATTTTATTTAACATAAATGCTAAACACATGCGGCGCGACTGATGAAAGACTGCAGTTGAAACAAAAGAATCGAGTTCATGTCGAGACAGGTCCGATCTCACTTCAGTCAAAGTTTCTTGTCGACGAACCGACGCTGGAGCGATATCGGATCGGTACTGGCCCGATACTATAGTGTGAATACTCTGATTCTTTTTTATTTAAGAATATTTTACCGGACCGAGAGCGGAGCGAGATCGAACCGAGAACGGCATCATAGTCTGAATCATGCCAAAAGTTCAATTCAGACTATGATGTCGTTCGCGGTTCGTTCTCGCTTTGTAGTTGACACAAGACGTTTTGGAAAATAACTATATAAATTTAATTCAACAGCATTTAGTATTTCAATATAAAAATCAGAAAAGAAAAGCAAGAAAAAATAAAAAGAAAAGAATAACCGAATAATAAAAAAGGCTAAAAGAAAATTAAAAGAAAAGTCAAGAAAAATCAAAAGAATAGCACAAAAAGAAAAAGAATGACAGAAAAGAAGATTCAAAAGAATAGAAGAAAAGGAATAAGAAAGAAAGAAAAGCTGATAAAAAATTATAATAATACAATCACTTATAACAAATTTTATAAAGTACATGATAAATACTTACCTAATTCAGATTCCCACTATTTATTACCTTTAACTTAATTTGATTTAATTAAAACACACTCGCGGCACGACTGATGAAAGTCTGGAGTTAAAACAGAAGCGTGTTCATATTGTCGATGTCGGTACAACGCCGAGACAGGTTCGATCGCGCTCAAGTCAAAATATTCTTTTTGACGAACCGGTGCTGGAGCGATATCGGACCGGGCCCGGAGCGATACGATAGTGTGAACACTCTGACTGTTTGTTGTTTAACAATATTTTACCGGACCGAGAACGGAGCGAGATCGTACCGAGAACGGCATCATAGTATGAATCCAGCCTTAACGTCCGATAAAATAAGCAAATCACTTACGGTAAACATTGTTATCTAACCGGGCGTTAAGAGATTTGAATGTAGGCGCGATCTAATTTTTTTATGTCTACGAGTACATACAAGCTTTATTTACAACTACAACGTACAAGTTATTATATCTTAAATAAACATACACGCAGTATTTTAAGATAGATATAACTTAACGTAGGTTTTATTTTTTAACAGGAAAAAACCCCTTATGGGTACCGCCGCCCGACGGGGGCAGGCGACGGTTATGTCGGACTCGCACCGACTACAATAGCCTGTGTGCTCCACGCTGCTGGTGGCGGGGATTGGGTACCTATGAAGACATTACCCCCATCCCCGCCAGCAGCAACTCTGTACCCCAGAGTGCGCCACCTGGGTCGGGGCCTCTCCAACAGTGGCCCCTCCCTCCGCTAGACGATGCATCGGGAGCACCAGATGCATCGACCGCGTTGGGGACATTTTCGATGGGCGTCCGATAAAACCCCGTTCGGAAAGCCCAGAAGGTATAGCGTAACTATAACGCAGTATACAGTCCTAGGACTATACAAGTCATGCCCACGTGGAATCGTCTCAAGAATGCTGGCAGCGTTTACGCGCTGAATCGCTAAGATGATTCTTTGTGCGAAAAAAGAGCCAGCCCTCTTGTCACCTGAAGAGGCAATAACCCAAGGTTTTAAAACGGTTTTTTTTCCACTTTGACTCCATGGCGCTAGGAGATGAGAGATTCATACTTCCGCCGTTTCCCCGATTCGGCCATTTCCGCGGCCTTGACGCTGTTTCCCTGATATGGGACGAGGCTAACGTATCAACGCATGTTGCGTCCCACATTAGGGCCTGTCCCCGTTCACAAGGAACCAGCGTCAAGCCATTTGGTCTCTTGCCATCATCCCGACATATCCCCGAAGGCTCGAGAAGAGCAGGAATGTCGATTGGGGCAAGAGCTGTTTTGAGAGTATCATTAAGATAACCATGGCAGAAAAGCCTACCAGAGCTCCTATGGCATGAAAGCCCGTGTATGCCAATGTACATGCTGTAATACCTAACGGATTTGAAAACGCCACCATACGGGACACGGAACAGAATCATCATATAGGTGATGAATTCTGGAGAGTAGAACGCAGAAGCTCTATTAGCGTGGAGAAACGTCATTTTATGGGTCCCTCCTGTAAGTCCGGACCACGGCTTAGGGCGACGTGTAGTGGAGGGCTGGTGGAACTGTGACTAGTAATCTTGCTGTTATATCAAGCTCTACTAGCTATGGGGAACGTCATCCTAAGGGTGCCTCCTGCGAGGCCGGACCACGGCTTAGGGCGACGTGTAGTTGAAGGTGGTATGACTGTGACTAGTCAGCATGTTGCTTTATGAAGCTCTCCTAGCGTTTATAAACGTTGCCCTACACTTAGCATTACATAGATTTGCTTAAGAAAGACGGATTATAGCAAAATAATTCTATCACTACTTTTCTAAGATTAATAGTCCTAAGCGTGTAACATTACGAAAGCGAAAGTTTTTATCTACTTGTATTTATTAGCGTTCTAAATTAATAAATTAGTGTAGATAATTTTCTGTAAAGTACACCATTAATGCATATATATCTTGATAAAAGATCTATCATTTTGAAAATTATACTGGACCAGAAATAAATAAATATAGCTTAGTAGTTTAAGAAAAGTATTTCCTACGAGTATATCTTACCTACAATATACAATAGAACCTTGATAGGACAAAATATTATAAGTTATTGAGTTTATAACTTATCCAGGGTTTGTTTTTAGGGGGGAGGGGGTGTCGGTGTTGGTCGTGAGTTTATAGAATTGTATATATTTGTATTTAAGTATGTATTTAACAATTATATATGTATATATTCACCAGTTGTCTGTCACCCATAACACAAGTATTAAGTTACTTACTTTGGGGACGGACGACCGTGTGTGTAAGTGTCCCATATATTTATTTATTATTTATTTATTTATATAATACATACACTTGTTATACAAAATGGAAGTTACTTCGAAATTTTTAAAGTTTTTTATTTTGCACGTTACTGGATATAGCAGATGTTTACAGAGTGCGTCGAAAAATTTCTTAAGTTATAGATATTTTGTATTTTAAGTTATAGCAGTATTTAATGATACACAATTTTATTAAAAAAATATACACAAATGTTTCAGCTGTCACATGCAAAGTTGTAATAGCCTAGCGGGTAATGGACGAACAAAAAAATTAATAACCTGAGATCGATTGCCAAATATCCCCCGGCGCATTATTTCTTTTTAATTTTTTTATATACTTTTCTTATATATCTTTTAAAAAAATACCTCTAGTCCCCAGGTACAATATATTACAGGTTGTTATGGAAGAAAACATGTAAATTTAGCGGTAATTTAAGAAATCTTTCTATGTAACACAAGACGTCTGCCGGGTCAGCTAGTAACTCTAGACAAATAAATCCTCTAATACCAAAAACGTCTTTGTTACAACACTAGTTTCTAGATGTATACCATAGACACTGTTCACTTTCGCAATTGACTCCCACACACGATACAAGTGACACCGTTTTCTGAACAGTAACAATGAATTGTTTTTAAATGATTTTAATTGGACGCAGAGCAAAAATTATAACGCGGAATCCGATGGCCGTAATCCGTTAACTATTCGAGAATTTAACTTTTTAAAGTACTTTATTTTTATGAAACTTTATTGTCATTGTTAGCCCTTATCCTACTCCAAGAGGGATCGGCACATGTTGTCATATGATTCGGCTAGGTATTTTACCACTGACCGCCTGCTTGACGTCAACTTACCATAGTCCTATTTTACAACACCTAGGTAAGAAAGAGGGTGGTCCATTCTACTCAGCTGGATACAACGTGGCGGATCAACTTACCTTAGTCATCTTTTACGATACCTACTTTTGTAAGAAACGAGGGTGGTTTATTCTAATCAGCTGGATACCATACGGCACTTACATTAGTTGCATTTTACGACACCTCGGTAAAATATGAGGGTGGTCTATTCCACTCAGCAGGATACTATACGGCGGGATAGCTTACCTTAGTCGCCTTTTATGACATCTCCGTAAGAAATGAGGGTGGTCTAATATAATCAGCCGGATAGTGGTATCCGGCGGGTCACCTTACCTTAATCGCCTTTTACGACACCTCGATAAGAAATGAGGATGATCTATTCTACTCAGCCGGATTCCATACGGCGGGATAGCTTACCTTAGTCACCTTTTATGACATCTCGGTAAAAAATGAGGATGATCTATTCTAATCAGCCGGATACCACACGGCGAATCAACTTACATTAGTCGCCTTTTATGGCACCTCGGTAAAAAATGAGGATGATCTATTCTAATCAGCCGGATACCACACGGCGAATCAACTTACTTTAGATGCCTTTTACGACCTCGGTAAGAAATCAGGGTGGTCTATTCTACTCAGCCGGATTTAGTCGCCTTTTAAGACACCTCGGTAAGAAATGAGGGTCGTCTATTCTACTCAACTGGATACCACACGGAGGATCAACTTACATTAGTCGCCTTTTACGATCTCGGTAAGAAATGAGGGTCTAGTTACCTATTACTTTGTCCCAACAAAATTGATAGAATACTAATTGTGAGTTCTACAATACTAATATAATAATAAGTACAAAATATATGACGATACCAGTGTATTTATAACAATTATTGCATGCTTAGACGCTGCAATTCAAGCAGTAAACTCTACGTCGATTTAATGATCGTTTAGGATAACAAAGTTACGAAAATAGGTTAAATCACGGGGTGAACGACCCGCGGCTCTGGACTCTGTTGGTTTAGTAAAAATAATAAGACCGAATTAATGATGTGACGCAAGTTTAAGGAAGCAATAAATACTCGAGCATGTGGTGAATATTTTTTTGAACTTTTTCGCATTGAATGAAACACTTTTTGGAATCCCTCCAAGCGCGAAGCGATAATTGAAGTGCAATTCAAATTGTTGTTTTCAATGTTATTGAACGTTTCCATATCCTTTTTTGGCGTTTGCGGAAATCTATAATACAAAAGATAATATCCTATGCTACTTTCTACTATCTTAGTTACTAATAGTATAAATGTTTTTTTTTTTTTTTCTATCTGAACTTTTTGCGAAAGTAAGAAAAGATATTCAGAAAATCGAACTTTGTTTTATAATAAACATAGATAGATATAATTAAAATGAATAAGGAAATGAAATAAGGTCACAAAAAGCTTATGATACCTGTGTCGCGACTCAGCAGAGTTAGCACTCATGGTCTCGGTATTCGCTTCTATAATAAAATTCCGCAATCCATACTAGACCAGTCTACAAAAAGGTTTAACAAAAGTAATAATAAAATTATTTTGCTATAATCCGCGAAAAAGTAAAATAGAAAATATATATAATGCTAAATGTAAGTGGACAATCTGTTATCATACCTGATACATGCAGGATTCGTAAAAACACATGCACAAACCGCCACCACCGCCACCACAATACACCAGCACTATATACGTTCACTATCACAAACTTAACAATCGTTTCGCCCCGCAACCGAAGCATCATCAGGAGATAGACTCCAGGTCGTGGAGTGCTTGTGTATAGTGCTTGTGTATTGTGGTGGCGGTGGTGGCGGTTTGTGCATGTGTTTTTACGAATCCTGCATGTATCAGGTATGATAACAGATTGTCCACTTACATTTAGCATTATATATATTTTCTATTTTACTTCATCGCGGATTATAGCAAAATAATTTTATTATTACTTTTGTATTATGGATCTCCGCAAAGTAACGCCCAATTCTATAAATTATAGAAAGGTTTAAATTAAGTATAAGAGATGTACTTGTGCGTAAAGCATATTACAAAATTGAAGATTATTTAGATGATAAAAAAGCCTGGATTTGAAAATCTTTTCAGCTTCATACAGGACTGCAGTTTGATTATGTTAAATTGAAAATGTTTAAAAGATTGACCGCCGAGTTTCTTTCTGGTTCTTCTCGGTAAGAGCAACATTCCGAACCAGTTGTAGCTTCATTAATTATATTAATCCTTGAAGATTCAAAAGTGCTTGTAAGAGCTTATTTGAATAAAGATTATTTTGATTTGATTTGATGAATTCCTCTAGAAGATTAGCTATAAAAGCAAAACTTCGAATACAAATTTTCTCAATTACAATATTACACAGTACATTCTGAACTCGATTTTACGTTAGCGATTGTTTCTTATTGAATTGAATTTTTTTATCTTTAATTATTCTTTTTTTTTTTAATATTTAAATTTTCATTACATTTCTTTCATCATCCTCCTGCCCTTATCCCACTATAAGTGGGGTCGGCACAACATGTTACAAACATGTTGTCATATGATTTGGCTATGTATTTTACGACCGGCCGCCTGCCTGCAACATCCTTACCTTAGTCATATTTTACGACTCCTCGGTAAGAAAGAGGGTGGTCTATTTTACTCAACCGGATACCACACGGTGGGTCAACTTACCTTAGTCGCCTTTTACGACCCCTCGGTAAAAAATGAGGTTGGTCTATTCTACTCAGCCGGATACCACACGGCGGGTCGACTTACCTTAGTCGCCTTTTACGACACCTCGGTTAGAAATGAGGGTGGTACTATTCTATTCAGCTGGATACCACACGGCGTTTTCATTAGATTTCTTTATCTTTAATATTTAAATGAATTTATCTTGTATGTTTACATCTCTGAATCTCGGAAATGTCTCTAACGATTTTCCTGAAATTCAGCATTTAGGGGGTTTTGGGGGGAGAAAAATCAATCTAGCTAGGTTTTATTAAAAAAAATCTTTTTATCTGTTTTTGGGCATTAAAATTGGTAAAATGTAGAATGGAAAGCAAAGGATTTTTTTAGTTGTCAAATTTACTGTTGCGATAGCCGATGGCTAAATGGCGGATTGATATGTCACTGATTATGCCATCATAGCCAAAATTTTTATTTTTTGTAATATTTTTTTTTTTAATTACCGAGCAAGCCCCGGTCATCCAGGTAAAATTAATAGTGATGTAATCCGATATCTTTTTTGAAAGAAATTTATAAAGAAAATAATATTACGTTTTACCGTATTCTTTCCCGTTTTAAACCTATTGTTTTAACAATAGGTATCTACAAATATTCTCAGCTGCTTCTACATTCAATTAACATTTTCCCACAATTAAAATTAAAAGAAACTATTTCCTATTACCCAAAGAGAAATAAGAGAAATTGCCACGTTACGTTACGAATGTTTTTTTCCGGGCATATACATCGTCTTCCTGCCCTTATCCCACTCTAAGTGGGGTCGGCACAACATGCTATAAACATGTTGTCATATGATTTGGCTACGTATTTTACGACCGGCAGCCTGCCTGACGTCAACTTACCTCAGTCGTATTTTACGACACCTCGGTAAGAAAGAGGGTGGTCTATTCTACTTAGCCGGATACCACACGGCGGGTCGACTTACCTTAGTCGCCTCTTATGATACCTCGGTAAGAAAAGAGGGTGGTACTATTCTGTTCAGCCGGATACCACACGGCTGATTTCCGGCCATATACATAAATAGATATGAATTAGACTAAAATATTTTTGTATGGTGTGAAAGCTATAATTGTGCCAAATTTTATCAATATTTCTCCAGCAAGCAAGCTTTCTTTGATAAGCCGTGAAAGCGTAACATACAGATAGACTTACGCTTTTATACTTTTACCGCAACTTCGTTTGCGTGGACTGTTGTGACGTGATAGGTGATAATAGATGGCGCTTTTCGATATCATCCTATTCCTATAGAATTAACAGGATTTTTATAGGTTATATGTTATTCCGTTGTATGACTAATAATTGTGCCTAATTTCATCGATATTGGTTTAGCGGATTCGCCATGAAGGAGTAACAAACGTACATCCATACTCACAAACTTTCGCATTTATAATACTAGATTCAACCCGCAACTTCGTTTGCGTGGACTGTTGTCACGTGATAGGTTGATAATATACCTAAGGCGTTTTTCAATATCATCCTATTCCTGTAGAATTAACAGGACTTCTATAGCCTATATGTTATTCCGGTGTAAAAGGAATAATTGTGTCATATTTTATCGATATTGGTTCAGTGGATTTTCCGTGAAAGATTAATAAGCATACATCAATGCTCACAAACTTTCGCATTTATAATATTAGAAGGATTTAAGAATTAATGGCGAACAAAACGCCATAATTAATTTACTAATATTGGTGTTCATATTAATATTTAAAAAAAAAAGTAAAGGCGAATTCGGAACAACTCTCTAGAGAATTCAGAATCCTTGTCGCCATGTCCTGTGTTTAATATTTCCGAGATGGCAGCCATATTGATGACGTAATCGGATTGCCTTGCCGGGGAGCCCTTTGCAAAGGTAAGTCTCAATTTGACCTCCTTTCCTAAATATGGAAAAGTTTCGTAAGGCCGTCGAGCTCGGACTTTTTTATTGCTCGATAGCTATTTTTTCGATATCGTTAACCTCGTCTTCAATTTTTTGTATCTTTGTTCAGTTTTTGTGCAGACTCAATTATATTGTCACGTTGATAGAAGTTAAATTTCGTAAAATGTAATATTTAAGCAGTTTAATGATATAATGGAAGTCGTAATATTTTCTTTAAATGTTGAAACATATCAATCAAAATATATCGTTATTTACATTACTATATATATGTATGTAACATTGATTAAAATAATGTCTCTATATAATTTTTATAGTAAAATAATTTCAAGTAATTAGTCTATGACATAATTAACAATATAACCAAAAAATCTTTAATATTTTATGTAGGCACATAATATTAATTTCTCCACATTATTTTTTAAATATTCCGTTTTTCTTTTATTAAAAATATTTTTAATAAAAGCCTTTCTGTTATTTAAAAATGATTTTAACTCTGTTGTATTTAACATGCAAATTCGAAATAATATCGATAAAATAATACGTCACTAGTTGATGATTGAATACTACTATAAAAATATTCTACCTAGTTATGAGTTAAGACTAGGTACTTAGAGTGTAGAATATATATTTTAATTTAACAATCGCTTAATATAAAAAACAGTAAGTGAGTAATAAAAGCAAAACGCGTAACCAAGATTGGTTTAACCACAGTATTAGTGGGTGGGCTCGCAGCGCAGATGTCCAGCAAATACCGAATTAATGCAGTACATTGCCGTCAATTAAATCACTTGTTGTAAGCTCGTAAGTCTCAACATTCGAGTCTTGTCTACCCACACGTTTGTCCTGTCGTTTAGTTTAGACAAGACCGTGCGTTTCACTGGAAACCGCGTTAAAATTAGAATAGCCGTCCCGTAGTTCTTACTTATTAGACGAAATGCATTCAGTTTGATGCGCGACTAAGATATGAGTTGTGGTTTTCGTTTGTGTTGTTTTATTATGTCATTTGTTCATTGTGTATGTTTGAAAGTGACTTCTCTCACATCAACTTTTAATTATATTTAACAAACTTTACTTAAATGTCTAGTTATATAAGGTTGTTATCTACGATATATATTTTTAAAGTGATCTCCATTCGTAGTTTTCGTTTGGTGCAGTGATATACAATTCGAAAAAAAAAGAACATCTATATTTAAAGCAAGTTATCAATTTTATTATAAACTGTCTCAAATAATTTCGCTAGAATGATTACGACAACTTCCTAATACTACTTTATCAGTATATTCTACAAAACATGCATGAATATTTGTCACTAAATTCTAACTAGTTTCTACGTAACATGTACTAACATATGTGCAACATAACACGCCTCTAAACGTAAACATCAAGCATAAACACGAAGTCTAATGACTCACAATGACGATGTTTCCATTATCATATCATAACCACAAGCGTAGTTAGTTGCAATCTGACACTGAGGGCTAATTGTCGTTTTTTAACCGCCGCAAGAATATTTAAATTTAATTAATTCCGTTTTCAAGGTTGTTTTAATGAGTGAACGCGAGTAACATGGTTGGATCGTGTCGCGTACAGGACCCTGCGTATTTTCCTCAACGGCGAGAACAAAGGGGCCTTATTTGCGGATTTATTTAACACTTTCCAACGACCGACATACCTGTTGATATACACGTGAACGGTGCATACGAGAAAACGAGACGATGCGAGTGATCGCGGAGCGCGTGTAAAAAAAATCGAATGCAAAAATGATTAAAAGGAACGGTGATAATGTATTTGCGATCGCGTCGACCAACAATCAGTGTCAAGGCGGTCGGAGTTCTGTCTCGCTCTGTCCCAGCGCCGCCACGAGGATACCGCGCGCCACTGCCACTAGAATGACGCAGCCTGACGCGCATCAAAACACTAAGGAGGCGAATATCGCTCTATCAACTTACGTGGAAAAGTGGAAAAGCAGATACGAGGAAGCCGAAAGGAAGCACAAAGGCTACCTCCTCAAGTCCGAAAAAGGTTGGTACTGTTAATTTCTTTAAAGAAATCTTTACATTTTCCCACTTTTTTTGTGTATCATTGCGCATGCTCCGTCTGGGGTCGTATGCAAATGAAAGTGCGAATGAAAATCCTAGCCTCGTATTTGTCGGATTATGATAGGGGATAACTTGTTGCTCGTATGAATTATGTATTTCTAAACTTCAGTAAGTCCATGCGAGGAGGGATCAAAGTTTTTATCTTTTTAAATTGAAAATAATTAGCAATATTATAATTTTTTATTATTGAATACATACTTTATTGTATGTGATACATACTTATAAGTCGGAATTAGTTATCTTTGTGTTTGTGTTACTACGCAATACACCGGGTGTAATTTAATAGCTGTATAAAGAGATAATAACTTTTGCTTTTTCTTTTGTCGTTCAAGTAATAGATTTCGATATCTAATAACAGTTGCGCAACACTATTTATTGTCAGTTATTTTTTTGAGACGTCAAATTTGCAATAAAAACAAACAAAGGAATAAAGGTTATTACTTTATTTATTTTATTAATTGTGAGTGAAACTTAAATTAAGTGGTCTTTAAAAGTATTATTCTTTTCATTTAGATCAATGGAAGGTAATGTTTGTAAGCTAAATTTGTTTAGTTAATTTTATTCTTTTTATTTTTATAAATTTGAAAATTAATTTTGTAATTTACTATAATTATGTATATATCAAAAGTTATCACTTTATATTTTTCTATTATATATATAACTTATTTCAAATAACAAGTAATCGCTTAATTTCAAATATTCTATAACAAGTAAAATAATTTAAAAACCTATTTGTTTCTGAAAAAGGTTATCTACGAAACTTTTCTTAATTAACAAGTTTTAGTCAAACAACTTAATAAGTAAGTAAATAGCGGACTCTTACTATCCCACTGCTGAGAATAGGCCTCACCGTTTTTGGAGAGAAGGATTGAAGCTAAGGCCTACCACGCTGCTCCAATGCGGTCGGTAGGTTACACATATCCTCAGAATTCTCTAGAGATAGGCAGGTTTCATCACGATGTTTTCCTTCACCGAAAAGCATGTGATAAATTGCAATTATCAATTAGACACATAAGTTTTAAGGAAAAACTCGTTGGTGTCTGCCCAGGTTTGAACCCTCTTTGAAAGAGTTGCACGGTATAACCGCTGGACTACCACAGCTAAATATAGTTGAGTAATTTAATGATTAGATGAAAATAATTCTTAAAAGTTGGCTATTGTAAGTTTTTACTTATTGATGTAAATCTTTATTAATTAAGTTATATGTTATGAAAAAAAAATCATAACACATAAATTATATTAATTATAAACATTTACTGATTTAAAAAATATCCATAGCCATATTGGAAGACATTGGAGGTTGGAGCAGTATGTTCAACCTCCAATCTCCTCGAAGTTTTGGAAAGTTACTCAGTAATATGATAGTAAGAGCCTAGACATACTTAGTTGTTTATATTGGTTCAAGCATATAATCTCAAATAAGGATAATAAAAAGAACGTCCAATCTGAGATATCTCCTTTATTTTGAAGTCTTCGTGTGAAATTTATATTTACAATTGTATTTGCATATTTGTCATCCATTAAATTATATAATACTAGTAATATCCTGCAGTTTCACCTGCATACATACCAATCTCATGGTAGAAAGTCTACTAAGTCAGACTATAGATTTATTTTTGTTAAAGAAGAATGTGTGGATATAGATATTGTTCGACCCTGTACAAGATAGAAACGATTAAATGTAATTAGTATTAAGAATTATATTTTCTAAAAGAGCTACTGCTGAATTTCTTGCGGGCTCTTCTTGGTAGGAACAGCTTTCCAAACCAGCAGTAGAGTTGACGATCCAAAACCACTTGTTTACAAGTTTATTTGAATAAAGAATAATTTGAATTGAATTTGAATAATTCCTGCAGCACATGCGATGACAGAGTTTTATGGCAAATTTTTTACACCTTATTATTTTTTTTAGTACGGATTCCTATTTTTTTAAATATAATATAGCCTATGTTGCTCCGTAAAGATGCAGCTTTCCAATGGTGTAAGAATTTTTGAAATCGGCCCAGTAGTTGTTGTGAAAACATTACAAACATACATACAAATGTTTTCCTTTTTATAATATTAGTATAGACTAGCTATTACCAGCGACTTTGTTCCTGTGATCTTTTGCCGTGTGATAGGTTGATAATAGATGATGTTTTTCTACATCATCCTATTCCTGTAGAATTAACAGGATTTCTATAGCCTATATGTTATTCCGGTGTATACGGAATAATTGTGCCAAACTTCATTGATATTGGTTCATCGTCATTGATATTGTTTCATCGGATTCGCTGTGAAGGAGTAACAAACATACATCCATACTCACAAACTTTTGCATTTATAATATTAGTAGAACTAGCTGAAAATGAAATTATAAATAGGTACCATAAATTGCTTTTTATAAAATCTGCTATCTAAATTAAATAAAAATACTCTTTATTCAAAGTAGCAATTTTTTGTAATTAGGAAGTTTTATTTATGTGAAAAAACATCTTGATGTATATTGTATATCTCTGGAAAATTCCTGGATTATGTGTAACTGCCAATCTATATTGAAGCATATTGCGTATTGACATTAATATGTAAGATGGACTCGCTTATCATCATTTTATGAAGATGCTTGTGTGGCAGTCCTGAAGTTTTTCATGTTTTTTTTTACTACTACATTTTTTAAATCTAATTTAAATTATATTTTTTATTATTATTTTTCCTTTTAGAAATTTTGTCAAAATTAAATTATATTACTGACAAATTGGACTGAGTGCCCTATGTACTCGCTGGTAAGATGGGAGATTCTAGGTAAGGATGAAATTGAAGTTGAGGATCTGATCTGAAATATCTCCTTCAGGGATATTATCAGATTCGTAAAAGCTACGGGTAGATTAGAGCAGGTGACACTGTCGGGACAGCAGTGAAACCCTTGTCCCAACATGGGAAAATGGGTGGGATAGTCCGAAAAGAAGCTGACCACCCGCCCTGCACCGACAGGCGTCCCCGAGATTAGATAGATAGATAGATAACAAAGTGGACCCTGGTTGTCTGAAATAAAGATATATTATTATTGCATCGAGCCTGGCTAGCTAACCCTTCTCTCTAAAACATGTTAGTGAGTGAGTGAGTTAATGGACCTACTTTTCTTTTACTTTTCTTCATATATGGTCTTTCACTATTGAAGCATCAAATCTTAGTTAGTACTAATAACAGCCTTCAATATAAACCTGTGACTGATGGCATTAAATAATAAGATATGTGTTCCAATTTTATTAAAAGCAAATTTATTTATGACTATAAAGTATTAATGTATGAGGAAAATTTCTTGAATACACAATTTATAATGACTACATCATTATTAATATTAATTTTGTGGAAGGCAATTAGTTGTACAAATAATACGGCTATATATTATTTGAAGTCTGGCGATAAGTAATTTGAGTTGCCGTGTAAAGACCACGCAAATACAAAATATACTTTATACAAGTAAACTTGTGGACAAGTGCTTTTGAATCGTCAACTCTACTGCTGGTTCGGAAAGCTGTTCCTATCGAGAAAAGCCAGCAAGAAGCTCAGCGGTTGCTCTTTTAAAAATAATATTGTTATAACTAGTTATATTTAGTCATTACTATCTTGTACAGGGTTGAAGAGAAGAGACATTCTTACAATCTTATAATATAGTCGTTTTTATGTACCAGTCTCTCTTAAACCGATTTTTTTTAATTAATTGATGTAATAGCAAAAATTAATTGCGGAATTTCATTATAGAATGTTATACCCAACCCTACAAACGACTAACGTACTTTTCCTAGGCGCAGAGCAAAAGCCGCAAGCTTTAGTTGGTTCCTACTTTGTCTATTTTATACAGCACTAATGTAGGAAATTACAGTGCTAAAAATAACTGCAATCCTATTATCCTATTGCCTACTTCCTACTAATAGTATAAATGCGAAAGTTTGTGAGTATGGATGTATGTTGGACACTCACGGCGAAGCCGCTAAACCAGTATCAATGAAATTTGGCACATTTATTCCTTATACACCGGACTAACATATTCGCTATAGAAATCCTCTTAATTCTACAGGAATAGAATGACATTGCCATGTATTATCAACCTATCATGCAACAGTCCACGCAAACAGAGTTGCGGGTAAAAGCTAGTATATATAGGAATGTATAGTTTACACTGTAGGAAACATGTTGGCCCAGCTGTTCTCGAATGAATTGTTTACATTGACACTTCTGCTGTATAACGACTTCAATATTTTGCAAAGGAATGTTAATTCTTGACTGTGGTTGACTGGTGATGTGTTTTAATTGATAAATTTTCTGTGATGCTAGTGTTAATATAATAGTGTATAATTTTGTGGTGAGAAATTATGAGTGTTTGAATGAAGCATCAGTACCTGAAGCTCTAATCTCATCGCTTGCTCATAATAAAGGAGGTGCGGATGTCGCGTAGACATCGTCATATCGATAATATACATTATCCAAGTAGGTAAATCTCCTTAATTCTTAAATAGGTGATCGCTATGGGCCTCATAAGAAGGCTCAGAGTCGCTCAGCGAGCGATGGAGCGAGCTATGCTCGGAGTTTCTCTACGTGATCAAATCAGAAATGAGGAGATCCGTAGAAGAACCAGAGTCACCGACATAGCCCAGCGGGTCGCGAAGCTGAAGTGGCAATGGGCGGGGAATCGATTGGCGTTGGGGTCTCAAAGTGCTGGAATGACGACCCCGCACCGGAAAGCGCAGTGTTGGAAAACCCCCTACTAGATGGACTGACAACTTCAAAAAGGTCGCGGGGAGCCGCTGGATACAAGCGGCACAAACTTGTGTGTTCTGGAGAACCCATGAATAGACCTATGTCCAGCAATGAACGTCCATCGGTTGACGAAGAAGAAGAGAGGTTGCTATTTCAACATCTTGTATTTGTGTCGGTTCTTCGATGTCTAATGCTTTTAGGGACTTTAACTTTGCAACTCAAAGAGTTATATGAGTGACTCTTTTTAGCTGGGTTTCTTATTTCTGATTTAATCATGTAGAAGCTTTGTTTATTCTATCAGCTCCGATATGATTATGACTTTATATTGACGTCAAAATTCAGCGGTTAATAGTATGTATAAATCACTAATGGCAAAAACCTCTATTATGTTCTCCATCCACTTAGATATTTTAGAAGAGATACTGTATAACTTCCTAAAAGCTAAGTAGCTTAGATTTGACGATTTAATAAAAGTACCTGGGTGACTCTCACGAGTTGTATATTAGTGTTGCCAGATACATCATTCAAATTTAAAATATTCTTTGTTCAAATAAACTTGTAAACAAGTGCTTTTGAATCGTCAACTCTTGTGCTGGTTCGGAAAGCTGTTCCTATCGAGAAGAAGCAGTAAAAAACTCGGCAGTTACTCTTTTTTTAAAAAAAGAGAGCTATGTCCACAAATTCTTATCTTCTAAGTAATCTTCAAGAGTTTAGTAGGCTTTCTGTATCAGCTCTTTTTAACAGTATTTTTAAACTGCTGTAATGGCACAGCTGAAATTGATTGTGGAATTTTATTATATAAACTTATACCAAAACCCACAAACGAACTTACTTTACTTAAACGTATTTTGCAAGGCGCAAAGTAGGAGCCGCAAGCTTATGTGGGTTATCGCTTTGTCTATTCCATTCCTTGCAAAGCCTTAAATGGAATTAGTAAACGTAACATGGAATTTTGCAAAAAACACCTGTCTCTATAAAGAATATGCAAACGTTCGTAATTCCACGTCAAAATTGTCATATTTATTCAATTGTTTATCATATGAAGGCCAATAAGAGTCTAACTTATCGTCTACATTATTTTTAATATGGTCACCATGATTGTAATGTCTATTTTTGCCTTAAGTTTATCGTTATTCGATCATGCATACTACACTTTAGTGATGGGTCATTTTATCAAATTAAATCCACAACTCCTGTTTCTTCCAGGTAATAACCAAAAAAACGTGTTTCGCCCATTTCTTCTTTCCTAATCTTTTTGGAATCTCTCACTTCGCCAGCCATACTGTGGAATGATCTCCGTGATTCTATCAAGAAATTTCTAGTTATCTTCTTTTAAATCAAATGTTAAAAAACACCTCATTTATAATCTGTAACAATGATTTTTTTTTTAATCGCTACGTATATTGTTATACCATCTTTTGTATATAATATTATTTTTATTCTTATCCATTTATTTATTTCTCATTTGCTTAGGCACGTCGCTACCGTTTATTGATTTTCATTTCATAATTATTTACGCCGTTTGTTTGCTTGCTGTCCCTATTTACATTTTCAGTTTGACCTAATGGTTGACTGGTAGAGAATTAATTTAGTGTTAAGTTCGCCTTTTGTTGTTTTATATCTTAATAGTGCAATAAAGATTTAAAAAGAAATCTTTAATAAATTGAGAATATGATATTGTCCACAGCAAAACGAGAACATGACGATCTCCAGAGGCGATACAACATCGTCACAGAAGAAAGGAACCATCTGGAAGCTGAGCTTAATGATAGGGAGAAGGAGCTCAACAAGCTGCGCGCTGTCTCCGAGAAGCTGTTCAAAGAGTACCAACAGCTCAAGAACCAGCATGAGATCGACGCCGGTGTTATGCAAAAGTGAGTTTATTCAACCTCAAGCTATTCTTTATTTAAGTGAACTTGTAACAAGTGCTTAGTCAGCTCTGCTGCTGGTTTCCAAAACTGCTCCTACCGGGTAGAGCCAGCAACAAAATTCGACGGTTGCCCTTTTCAAAATATTCTTACAGCTATGTTTGTGTTTTTATCCTGTTGCGTTATGTGTTAAAGTTTAGTTTTAGTTAACAACTGTGTATCACGCAAGGTGAAATAAACGTTTTTTCTACGCTTGTTACTGTTTGTCGCTATTTTGCATAAGGTCAAAGAGTTGCTAAATTTAGGCATTTTTATCATTTATGTTACCCTCAACAGTAGGCTTTCTGTGTCAGCCTCCTTTTACAATTTTTTTTAGATTACTGCAATGGCATAAGTTAAAATTGATTGTGGAGTTTTATAGAATCTTAAACCAAATCCCACAAATGACGTTCCTACTTTTGGTAAGGGCAAAGCAGGAGCTACAAGCTTATGTCGGTTCCTACTTTGCCTACTATCAAAATCTGATCAAAGTCTAAGCTATAGTTGATTAGGGCCTCATGGTGAAAGATCTGCTTGTGTCGTCCCAAACGATCGTCTGTGTATTAGGTCTCGACTAATTATTGCCGAGTCCATGTAATGCCGATGTATTGGCGAGTTCATGGAATGTAGGAACATAGGGAGACTAAACGCATTTTAATCTCACTCGGAGCGTTTATACATGTTTAATTAAATCATATTTTATTCAGGTTTTTAATGACATCAGGCTCTCTTTCCACGCCCTTGACTATCTTTTCTTAATATGCATAGATGCAATGATAAATTTCTCACATCAAGGATTTTATATTGGGTTATGATGACCTAAATTAATGGATAGCCTTTGACGGTCGTTGTAAATTCTCTTTATCCCATTCGCCCTTCGCCTTCGACAGATCATACGGCAAGCTCTCCAGTGTCTTCTTTAACACCTTCAAATTAATAAATTCAATCCTTGGTTCAAGAATTTAAGTAGAATCTGCGACGTTGTTCAAGGTTCTTTGTTATTTGCGGAACACTTACACTAAATTTTTATATATCAAAGTATATAATTTTCATTGTTATAATTGAGCTCTGAGCTTCATATAGCATCACATAAAATCTTAACACCCCAAATGCGTTGGAAATTGAAAATCATAACTTCATTCCCGCCTATGACGAATGTGAGCAGAGTTCTTAGACCAGAAATTGCGTCTTAAACTGATGCCTATAATTGAGCAGTTCTCAGCCCAAAAACTATTTCTAAAACTGAAACCTATAGCATCAGCTTTACATGATGATGAAGGGAAACACAGGATGCGCCATTTTAAACATGAATACAATAACAGTAAACAATATGTCTTAAGATATTCTTTAGGACGTTGGTACGCCTAACAAATTAAATCTACTGGAGTCATTTACATCAGTAAAGGACCCATTGACTAAAATGACAGACTGCATTTCCTACAATCCATTATGACGTTAAAAAGCGTCGAAAACTGGGAATTATCCTCGACAATAAAACGAAGGGAGATGTATAGAATTTATAATGACTTAGGGTCCTGATGTGATAAAAACCCAATTTCATCCGCAAACAAAATTATGAGCCTTATTGCGAAAGACATAAAGTTTAAAGTTGTCTATGGATCTGTGTCTATGATCTAATCTTTATTCATAGACAATTATAACAACATTTAAATATGTATGTCTTGATTATCTTAATAAAAGGGTCATCTAATTGCGGACGATTAGTGTTTAAATTGAATTAGTGTTGACCATTGAGTTTCTATATATTTAATATCATAATTTATTGAGTTAGGTGTTACTTTGCGGAGGTCTATATTACAAAAGTAATAATAATAATATTTTGCTATAATCCGCGATAAAAGAAAATAAATGTATTGCTAAATGTAATGTGTTCGTCGTTGAATCTCCTGATGCGAGTTACGGCGCGAAACGATAATTAAGATTGTGTTAGTGAATGTGTGCAGTGCGTGTGTATTGTGTTGTTGGCGGTGGTTGGTAGTGCATCCGTTTTTATATGAATGTATCAGCAAAATTCTATTATCATTAATTTCATCCATAATCTCCACATATTGTAAAACAAAGTCCTCAAAACTGTCTTTATGTGATCGATTTTTCAAAATCTTTTGCACAGATATTTGTACAATTTTTACTAAAAAGTCTTGAGGAAGGGTTAAATTAATAAAATATTCTTCAGACCGGCTAAACCGATTGTGATGAGAATTTCATTGGATACTAGAGGTTGTAAAACGATAGTAGAGATTGTCTTAATGAATGTGTCCAGTGTGCTGTCATTGGCGGTGTCTTGTGATACGTGCGGTAACTAATCCTGCATGTATAATATATGAGAACAGTTTCTGCAAAACTAATACTAAAATTATTTTATTTGCTATTTGCTTATGGAGCTATGGATCTCCGCAAAGTAACACCTAATTCTATAAACAGTTTCTGCATCTTACACTTAACATTACATAGATTTTCTTAAACGCGAATTATATCAAAATATTTGTATCATAGTTTTAGTATTAGGGAATTCCGCTAAGTAACGCCTACTTCAATAAATTAACTTATGTTATTTACAAATTCCACACAAGCCTGTTTAGAAAGCGCAAGTTTGGTAACATAGCTTTAATATCTAGGTAAACATTATAATTTCAAATCAATTTTCACTTTCCAGTGCGACATCGGTTATATTTCTGTTTCTTGTATTGCTTACGCGTGTTTGTATCTTTTTAAAATTCATTTCTCATATAATATTGAATTTAAATTCATTTGATTCGATTATTTGTGTTACAATTTGTTCAAGGTTAAAATTAACTATAATATCAACGAGTTAATGAGTGTTTAGTTAATTCATTAATAGTGTTGTTTATAAAACTCGTTATTTAACTAAATTAAACCCTGATTTTACTTTAGATTTATAAAATAAAGCCTAATTAAAGTATGTGGTGATTAAATGGATTGTGTTATTGTCAATTTTTGTTCCAAATTACTTAATTTCGGTTTAACTTTAATCTGATGTTTCCTTAATTGGTTGTTTTTGTAATAAAGCTTTCAATGATCCTTTAAATAAATAATTAGGTTAAACGTGATTAAGTGAAGGTGATATAAATAATATGTGTTGCTATTTTGTCTATATATTCTTCAATATTGTTTGATACACTGGTGCTATTAGTCCGTTTTATGTGATACTAAACGAGTGAGTGTTTTTGTTAAATTGTGTGCATTACAGTCCATAAGAATTGGATGATATATTGCAAGTTTAGTTTAAAGTTACCGAATTCAACATTCGTCTCAATTGATACATTATAGTATATCATAAAATTTGGATAGTGAAATTAATTTATGTGCTTTGAAATATTAGTAAAGGCTCTGTTACGATGGGAGATAGCAATGAATATTTGATTTGCCCGTTTGGATTCAAAGAATTATTATTGACTCGGTGTGATGTGACGATTTGTGCTGATTGCAGATTTTTAGCGATTCAAATGTAAGTTGTATTAGCTTAGATTTCTTGTCATATTTAATCCTTATATATACCTTCGCCACGTTTGTCTGCCTGTCTGGGTACAAAGATTATCCACCGAGTTTCTTGTCAGTTTTTTTCGGTAGGAGCAAAATTACGAATCAGTGGTAGCTTCTTTAAAAACATTTGACGATTCAAACGTACTGATAACATGCTATTTGAATAAAGAATATTTTGAATTTGTCTGCAGAATATTTTGAAAACTGCTATCAGCTTAATAGTTTGCTACGAGTATCACTTCTTTCAGCTTACTTCCATAAGATACGCTATAAACTGTTAAATTGTTACAAAAATTGAAAGTTACGAAAGCGTCGTAAAATTCTATTAGTTATTTACTAATTATAATTTTGCTTAAAAATTATTTGGTTAGTAAGAGTTTTGGTCCAACGAGTGACACATACGACGATGTGCGGATTAACATATAATCATATGCCGGGATTTCTATAAAGATCTCAAAGACCCAGGTTTTATCACGATGTTTTCTATGCACCATAAGTCTTACCTAATTGACTTTATTAAGTCAAAGCAAACAATAGCTAGCTAGTGTTTAATCTCTTAACTCTTGTTCCAGGGTTATGCAACAAGCTGGAGAGTGGTACAAACAGAACAAACAGCTGAAGAGAAAAAGCACGGCCCTACTTCACGCGTTACCGGCTGCTGCTATAGACATCGATCTCACGGACGCTTCTGATGCAGGTAAGAAGCAACGAATGTATTGCGATGGAAGTTAATGGAATTTAGACACTGTCTCTTCACGGGTTCTCCACACAACACGATCTTGTGCCTCTTGGATCCAGTGGCTCCCCGTGACCTTTTTGACCTAAAAAGTTATTTGTCCACTTCGTAGGGGTCTACCGACATTCACCTTAAGACTCTCATAAAGCTCAAATTGTAATAATTTTTTAAAAGATTAGCCGCCGAGTTTCTTGCTGATTCTTCTCGGTAGGAGCAAACTTCCGAATCAGTGGTAGCTTCTTTAAAACATTTGACGATTCAAAAGTACTGTAAACAGTCCACTTGAATAAAGAATATTTTGAATTTGAATTTGAATTCAAGGTTCTCAGCATTATGGTCTTATTTAACTATTTATTATTAGCTTTCGGCAGCGGCTCTGCCCGCGAAAACTATTAAAATCGTAATATAGAATTTTGAAAATCATTAAAGTGGTTAAATTGGGTTAACCTAAAAGCCAGAAGTATGCTATCGCGTTTTATTTGGAACTTTCAGAGGAGAACAATTTTGTAGTACATGATTTTTGAATAACTTTCACCCTTTACTTTGTGCATGCAACCAAAGCTATAAATTTTGCCGTTTTCGTACTATTTTTTATTCCTCTACTATTAATCTTAGCGTAATGTTATATATCTATGTTATATAGCCTCAATTAATGAACTATCTTACATTGAAATAATTTTTCAAATCGGTCTAGTAGTTCCTGAGATTAGCGCGTTCTCAATCAATCAAACAAACAAACTCTTCAGCTTTATATATTAGTATAGATTATAACTTTGCCTGTGTCTTGTGGAGACGCCTGTCAATGCGAGACTGGGGATCAGCTGATGATTACTATTCCACCCATTTCCCCATATTGGAACATGGGTCTCACATGCTTTAACTTACCAGTTGCTTTGACAAATGTAATAATGTTCTTAAAGGGCATTGTTTAGTAAGTCTTCAACAACAAGTTCATCCTTAGCTAGTATCTGCCATCTTACCAGATGCCATCTTGCCAGTAAATAATAGTTATTATAACCATCAATTCATTTCATATCATTAATTTTTAAAAATATATTGTGGCATTGCTTCGATATATTTTCTTTATATTTAACATACTTTTTCTGCTATCGCGGATATAGCGCGAGAATTTCGTCATGACCTTAATATCCATTTCGTTTTATCAAGTTGAACATTTATAATTTCCTTAAGAATCGTTTAATTTTGCAATGAAAGCGCTCAAAACCTACAGACAAAGAAATAAACTCACGTCTTTGTTACTACGATGTTAACACAGTGTCATGTATTGACTCATTTCGATACTGATAAAGCTGTACATGTCGAACAACAGAATGAATTGCATTTCTTTAGTTAAATTATTTATTTTACTAACAAGGTTCATTTATAATCATATTAAAAGTAGGTAGGTCATTGCTATATATATTATACAACGTAGGGCCTACATAATGTCCTTGGGGTAAACCAATTACAATAAATGATGAGTAAATGTGCGTATGAATTGGCAGTAACAAACAGACTGAGACTGTTGAATTCTTAGAAGCCAAGGTGATACTAGAGATAAGCATAATGAAATTTACTTTGTCTATGCAAGACAATGAAACATAGAACCGAATATAGTAATGATGTTTGTATGTTTCAATTCTTACCGAGGTGTCGTAAAACGCGACTAACGTAAGTCGATCCGCCGTGTGGTGTCCGGCTGAGTAGAATAGACCACCCTTATTTCTTACCGAGGTGTCGTAAAAGGCGACTAAGGTAAGTAGACCCACCGTGTGGTATCCGGTTTAGTAGAATAGACCACTCTCTTTCTTACATGGATTGGTTAAATACGACAAAGATTAGTTGACGTCAGGTTGGCGGCCGGTCGCAGAAAAGCAGCCAAATCATGTGACAGCATGTTAATAACATGTTGTGCCGACGCCACTTAGAGTGGGATAAGGACAGAAGGATATATATTTAATCTATTTTATATCGTCTAAATATTTATCGAGCAAGGCTCCGTGACACAGGTATTTTTTTTAGTCTCCTAGTTTTTTTACTCTCCTAGGATCAGATACAAGCAGCAACGAGGAGGTAGAGTTCCTGAAGCGGTGCGTAAGTGAGCTGAGTGAACAAATCGCCACATTGCAGACAGAGGCGAGTGCGGCGCGGCTCCACGAATTCGAGGCCCATGAAATAAACGTGCAATTAACTCAGGTATTGTTAATTTATAGAATTAGGCGTTACTTTGCGGAGGTCCATAATACAAAAGACTCTATAACTTCTAAGGAGATAGACTCTATCAACTGACGATGCTTCGGTTACGGGGCGAAACAATTGTTGAGATTGTGGCGGTGAATTTGTGCAGTGCTTGTGTATTGTTGTGCCATCGGTGTCGGGTAGTGCATGAGTTCTTACAAATTCTGCATGTATCAGGTATGATAATAGTACACTCTACATTTAGCATTACGCATATTTTCTTTTATCGCGGATTATAGCAAAATAATATTCTCATTACTTTTGTATCAGGTATTGTTACTTTCACATAGGGGCCAAGGGACAGGGGCGCAGTACAAATCAAATCAAAATAATCTTTATTCAAATAAGCTCTTTCAAACACTTTTGAATCGTCAAGGATCAATATAATGAAGCTACAACTGGTTCCGAATACTGAACGAATACCGAGAACCAGAAAGAAATACTCGGCGGTTAATCTTTAAAACCTTTTCAATTTTACATTATTAAACCGCAGTCCTGTATCAAGCTGAAAGGATTTTCAAATCTAGGCTTTTTTATCATCCAAATCATCTTCAATTTTGTAATATGCTTTACGTATAAGTACATCTCTTAAACTTAACTTAAACCTATCTGTTGACTGGTATAGTATGGATTGCGGAATTTTATTGTAGAAGCGAATACCGAGACCATCGAATGAGTTGCTAACTCTGCTGAGTCGCGACATAATATCATAAGCTTTTCGTGACCTCTCGCATGTCTATGATATACATTGAATTTCGTCTTATACATATGTTTTTGATGTATATATTTTGATACGAGCTCTAATGTGGGACGCAACATACGTTGGTACATTATCCTCGTCCCATATCAAGGAAACAGCGTCAAGACCTGGAGCTGCGACGGAAATGGCCGAATCCGGCAAACGGAAGTATGCATCTCTCATCGAGAGTTATATATTTGTACCGTTTGCAGTTGAGACCCTAGGGCCATGGAGTCGAAGTGCAAATTTTTTTTTATCCATTTTAACATCTCATTTAATTGCCTCTTCAGGTAACAAGAGGGCAATCCTTAACCCAGCGGTAACACCGTGCGCCTCTTTCGAGGTGGTCTAGGGTTCAAACCCCGGGCAGGCACCAATGAGTTTTCTAGTAAAACTTATGTGTCTAATTAATAATTGCAATTTATCACACGCTTTTCGGTGAAGAAAACATCGTGAGGAAACCTGCGTATCTCTAGAGAAATCTGGGGATATGTGTAACCTACCAATCCGCATTGGAGTAGCGTGGTAGGTCTTAGCTCCAATCCTTCTCTCCAAAAAAAAAAACGGAGAGAAGAGACCTATTCTCAGCAGTGGGATAGTAACAGGCCGCTACTTACTTACTTTACTTAAGCGATTCATTGCGGAAACGCTGCCAGCATTCTTGGTATTGGTTCATTGATATATAGGTGTTAAATTACGTTTCAGGACTTAGAGAATGAGCGGGAGAAATGCAGCAAGCAAGAGAAAGAGTTGCAGGACTTGAGGAATCAGTTGGAGAGGCACAACCGTGTGTCCAAACTGCTTATGGACGAAATGGGCGCTCTGAAGAACCACGCGGACAAGGACAGACAGATGGCTGAGACGTGAGTTTGTATTTAGTATTAAAATACTTACAAAAGATTTCCAAAATCATCATCATCTTTCTACCTTTATCCAACTCTAAGTGGAGTCGGCACAACATGTTATAAACATGTCACATGATTTGGCTACGTATTTTACGTATTTGCCTGCCTGACATAAACTTACCTTAGTCGTATTTTACCACACCTCAGTAAAAAAAGAGTGTGGTCTATTCTACTTAGCCGGATACCACACGATGGGTCAACTTACCTTAGTCGCCTTTTACGACACCTCGGTAAGAAATGAGGTTGGTCTATTTTACTCAGCCGGATACCACACGGCGGAGATTTCCAAAATATAAAAGCAAATATTTTAAACATTCTTTCATTTATACCTATTTCCTTAAACTTCTCTCACGAATCTCAGAAGCATGCGGGCTTAAATTGTAAACGTAGGGCTCTTTTTTGTAATACAATTGATTTTTATTATCCGTGCATTTACCCCATAACATTATTCCATAAGAGATGATGCTATGGAAGTAAGCAAAATAAACAACTTTTTAAAAATTTTGCTGTTTCGACGTCTGTAAACTTATCTTTCGAACAGCGTAGGCCGCTTAACTGAATTTCCCTGCAACAGTCATGTGTGTTGTCCATTGCAGTTTTATATCCGAGCTCACTCCAAAAATACATTTGTATTATCCGTTTTCAATGGTACATTATTTGTGGAGAGCCTATTTGCTGTTTTCGCAAATTTTAATCAAATATTAGGCAATGCAAATTCTATTTATTTCGTTTTAATTGAGTTTAAATTTTTTTTTTGCCTGAACCAACTTATTAGAACTCAATTAAAGCCTGTTTCACAAGTTACCAATAAGCTGTCATTTAGCTTGTTCGGAACATATCTCGGAATTTTCCGTTTCTCAGGTTTGTGATAGGCTTATTCAGCACTTAAAGACCCTAATAAGTTAACAGGTAGATTGATTGATAATTTTAAAATGGCCGCAATTTCTCTTTACTTTTCTCTTTTTACAGTCATTTATCTGCTACTCAGTCGGTTAACTATCCGACACTTTATCAGTAACTTGTTATACAGGCCCTAAATCCTGTTTAACCCTCATCGTTATTAACAAGAGCTGTGATAGTACAGCGTTGACACGGTGAGAATCTTTCGAGGAGATCACGGGTCCCGAGCAGGCATCAATGTTTTCTATTAAAACTTATCTGTCTAATTGATACTTGTAAACTACACGCTTTTCGATGAAGGAGAACATAGTGAGGAAACCGGCATATCTGTAGCGAATTTTAGAGATATGTGTAACCTACCAATCCGCATTAGAGCAGCGTGGTAGGTCTTAGCTTCAAACCTTCTCTCCTGAAAACGGAGAGAGGAGGCCTATGGCAGTGGGATAGTAACAGGCCGTTACTTTAACTATTAACAATTCCAGTTATAAATCTGAGGCCCGTGATGCTAAGAAGCGAGCTAAAGTCCTCGCCCACCAGAGCGCGCTGCTTATGGGCGAGCTGGAGGTGGACGAGCGGTTGGGCCTGCTGCTGGGAGAGGTGGATAACCTGAGGGATGCTATGGAGCAGCAGATCATAAGGCATAGGGAACAGCTTGAGGAGTTACAGGTGAGTAATATCTTTCTTCTTCTTAATAGATGTCTTCATTACTGAAGCTCGTGTCTAGACGGAATTATTATTGCTGCTCACTTCTTGCACTATCCTTTTCCACATTTTTTTATAATTCTTATTTTTTTTTCTAAGTTAGTAACATAAAATACGTTAGGCCGTGTGGTATCCGGCTGAATAGAATAGTACCACCCTCATTTCTTACCGAGGTGTTGTAAAAGGCGACTAAGGTAAGTCGACCCGCCGTGTGGTATCCGGCTGAATAGAATAGTACCACCCTCATTTCTTACCGAGGTGTCGTAAAAGGCGACTAAGGTAAGTTGACCCACCGTGTGGTATCCGGCTGAATAGAATAGTACCACCCTCATTTCTTACCGAGGTGTTGTAAAAGGCGACTAAGGTAAGTCGACCCGCCGTGTGGTATCCGGCTGAGTAGAATAGTACCACCCTCATTTCTTACCGAGGTGTCGTAAAAGGCGACTAAGGTAAGTTGACCCACCGTGTGGTATCCGGTTTAGTAGAATAGACCACCCTCCTTCTTACCGAGGTGTCGTAAAATACGACTGAGGTGAGTTGACGTCAGGCAGGCGGCCGGTCGTAAAAACGCAGCCAAATCATGTTACAGCATGTTTATAACATGTTGTGCCGACCCCACTTAGAGTGGGATAAGGGCAGGAGGATATATAATATAACATAAAATACGTTACGCTAAAATCTGAATTTTTCTACCATCCCCCCTACTGTCACGCTGAGACACATTTCCTGTTCTGACAATCATTATCCAATCAAGTACCTTAAATACATTGTTGATTTAATATTTAATAAAGATCGATATGACCGTTTACAACATGTAATTTTAGTGAACATTTTCGGAGATATTACAGATTTGAAATGCCGTGAGGACGCCGCGCTTCACCCTATAGCACTTCGAATTTAGCAGCTATATGTTGCTCTTTCAAGAGTTTGTTTAACGACAAGAAAGCTGTGAATGTTGTATATAAAGACATTCCGTAATTAATTGAAAAAGTAAAATTCATAGGGAAAAATGTAAAAAATAAATAAATGTAAATATGTATTTGAATTTAGATATTCCAAAGCAGGAAAATTTCTTAGTATAGGGAGAGGGGAATTGTTTTTCTCCAAATATAACGCGTGCGGGCCACGGGCTGTAATGAATAAATCAAAACTACTGGATCGATTTTAATAATGTTTTTCACTGAGTGACATCATCATCCTCCTGCCCTTATCCCACTCTAAGTGGGGTCGGCACAACATGTTATAAACATGCTGTCACATGATTTGGCTGCGTTTTTACGATCGGCCGCCTGCTTGATGTCAACTTACCTCTGTCGTATTTTACGACACCTCGGTAAGAAATGAGGGTGGTCTATGGTGGTGTATTCTACTCAGCCGGATACCACTCGGCTTTCAAACATTCAGAGATTCACAGGGACGCATACATTTAAATTAATATTCTTGTTACAGTTAAAACTAGCGGAAAAACACGAAGACACTGACATACTCCTGTGGGAGGAGAAGATAAAGCTCGCAGAAGAGGACGCTCAGAAGGCGTTAGAACGAGCGGAGAGAGCGGAAAAGAAGTTAGCGGAAATAGAAAGAAATAGACCGCAGAAGAAATCCAATCTCATGTCGAGGATCAGTTACTTTGAAAATGGTGGGAATGAAAAGAAGGAAGATAAAGTTAAAGAGGAAGTGAAAGAAGTAATAAAGGAAGAGAAAACAATAGGTAAGAGAAAAAATTAGAATTAACAAATTTTCTAGCATGCTAATATTATCAAAAATAACAAAGATTTTGTGAAATTAATAGACTAATAGACAGCTCTTGCGCTGATATCTAATTATTCACAAGCCAAATTCAAAATATTACTTATTCAAGTAAATTTGGTAACAAGTGCTTTTAAATCGTCAAATCTACTGCTGGTTCGAAAAGCTGTTCCTACCGAGAAGAGCCGGCGAAACTCGGCTGCTCTTTTCGAAATTATTCATATAACTAGTTACTCAAAATTTGGCTGATTGGGGCGAAAGAAGTCGCTTATATAATACAAACTAACTTACCTGGCTAACCTGGCTCGGTAATTTTTCAAAAGATATAAAAAAGTGCAAATAAAAGAAGCAAAAAAGGGTTGGTGATTTCTGAGGCCCGATTCCAGGTATTCTTCCTAAGTTCGCCCGTTACCCACTGAGGTATTCCAAGTATACAAATGACAGCAAAAATCTTTTCTGTTCTATGTAAAATTTAGCAGTGTTTCAATGCCTGAAGACAGTGATAAAATGTTTAATTTGAATCATTGAGGGTAGTTACACACCTAAATTAACCTTAAAGAAGTCGCTTGTTTAAAAAAAATTATGTTCAATGATAATTGAGAACTTTTTCTCCATCAACAGACATAAAACCTGAACCCGAACTAGAAACAAAGTCGATATCTGAACCAGAACTGTCGCCATTACCACGATCACCCACACCGCCCCCACCACCACCGACCACTGCCCCACCCCCACCACCACCCATGTTACCCCCACCGCCGCCACCACCTCCTCCGCCGCCACCACCGATGGTATTCCAAACTCCTGGAAGTGTGGAAGACATGGCAGACATGCTGGCTAGTAAAGGAGCAACATTGAAGAAAACAAAACAAAATGGCGGTAAGTTATCTGTCATACTGTCTTTTCTAGCCCAAAGATTTTTGAGTCAGAAAATTTAAGTTACCTAGACTTTTACCATTTTTAACTTCCATGAAATAGATGACGTTTTATTAAGAATTTATTTTAAAATATTTTTACATAATCAAAATTATTTATCTTGAATATCGGTTATAAAGGGAATCCTGGACCTTAAGTTTAAATATTTGCAACAACTGAGAGTGCAGCTCTCAAATAATGCGATCCTAGTTAAGAATTGTGATGAGAAAAAATAATCGATTTTTTAAATATTGATTATTTTAAGTATCCCTTTTCCTTTTTTTCTTGCTTTTTAAGATTAGATATGCATTCTTAGATGAAACCAATTTAGCCAAACTTCTGATTTTATTTCTTGGTAATTGCCCACTTTAATTTGCCTTTATTGTTTATTATATATTATTAATATTAAAAAAGACAATTTTTGAAATAGTAAAAAAAAACGATTTTTAAAAAATCAATTATTTCGTAACATAATACTCAATTTTTAAGAAATCGATTATTTTTTAAGGGTTAAGAATCGATTATTATTTAATCGTTTTTTTTACTCCAAGTTACATCCCTAGTTAAGAACGGCTGTCTTAATATTCAACAAAATATACATTGGAGGTCAGACGCGTTGATTTACAGATTGGTATTTTCACAATTTTTCTCCGACTTTCTTGATCTTCAATCTTCAAGTAATAGTCTACTTACCTTACCTATTTACCTATTACCTTACCTACTACAAGCTTATGACTACCAAGCATTCTATCTCCTTTGATCGGTAAAGTTTCCTGTTCTCTTTCTCGCTCTACTATATCGTCTACAAGGTTTCACCTGCCGGCGCATTATCCTATTCCTCAGTTTTAATCATATCGCCTACTGCTTCGTAATTATCAGGCCGTTAATTACTTTTTCTCTCTCTACCATATTTGTCACCTCCCAATACGTTATCCAAACGTAGTCCGCTCTCCTATTCTTCACCATATACTTTACTGTTCTCAAGCTATAAGACTATAGCTACACGCTATATTTCTATAATATCGTCTATTGCATTCCCGTATTTATACTTTCCCTTAGTCTTTACCACATTTTTTTCTAGTTGTCACTCCTTTAGTTTGTACGATGTCGTTTACTGTATCTCAACCTGCCAGACAGTCAACCACTTTCTGTCTCTACCATATAATCAACACTCTTCCAATTATTACAATCAATCATCGTCAATTAATCTTTGTCTTCATCAGAACATATTGTTTCCCGACCATCAGATCTTCAGCTATCACTTCTGTCTGTACGATATGATCTACTACCTTCCAAATACCAAACATTAGTAGTACATTTATCATTATCATTTATCATCTACTGTTTCCCAACTATCAGATAGTATATAACTCTTTCTGTTTACCCTTTATCTTCTTCTAATTCCCAAATGATCGTCATAGTATATCGTCTTCTCCGAATTACTCTAGACCACTTTCTTCTTCTCTGATACCTAATAATCAGAAGCAAAACTCTTGCACTCAGGTGGTGCGATCGACGCTATAGTAGACCAAATAAAAGGCGGCAAGTTCCAGCTGAAATCAAGAGAACAGAACTTCATGGAGAAGAAGCCGAAAGACGAACAGCCTGAAGCTGTGAAAGAGATGCTGCAGATCCTGGGGACGTTGAGAAAGAGACGGGTTAACAGACCGATACCTAATGAAGAAGAGTCGTGAAGAGAAGATTTATTTTGGTTCAAACGCCTTATAGACTGAAGATGTGAAGATAGAGAAAGAGGAATTGGTCCCTGATTGGTCCATCATTTAAAGTCATTATTAACGGAAAATTAAAGATTAGTTTTATTTAGATTAATGATGGTAAGTGATGGTTAAATTCTACGCTTAGATTGGTAAATGCTAAACCTTGATTTTTAGACGTTTCTATACGGCATAACTATCTGATAATTTCTTAGTTACTTCTAACTAGGAATAGAAGAATATTGTTCCGAAAATTTACATCGCAGGTACATAATACATATTGAAGAAAAAACAGGCTATCATTTTTCTATGTAATGCTAGGTGTAGGCTAAACTATTCTCATACCTTATACATCTAGGATCCTCCGAATAATTACATATCGCAGGTACATATTAGAGAAAAAATACGCTATATTTTGCTACAATCCACGTTTGTTACATATTGCTAAGTGTAGGAAGCTAAACTGTTCTCATATCTTATACATCTAGGATCCTCCGAATAATTACATATCGCAGGTACATATTAAAGTAAAAACAAGCTATCATTTTGCTACAATTCACGTTTGTTAAAATCTATGTAATGCTAAGTGTAGGAAGCTAAACTGTTGTCATACCTTATACATCCAGGATTACCAACACACTACCGCAATACACATATTCATCAATCTCAACGGTCTTTTCGCCCCATAACCGAAGCGTTGTCAGGAGATAAGCTTCACAACAAATACGCAAAGAGTTGCATTTATCCAAGCAGTGTTATATACAAATAGTTCAACCCCCACCACTGATTTTAACTTCAAACACGTGTAGGGGAGGGGGAAACTTTACTTGTATTGTGGAAAACATCGCTTTAACAATGGTTACTTAATTGGTAATATTTGTACGATATATTAAATTTCACAATCATCCTCCTGCTTTTATACCACTCTAAGTGAGTTTGGCACAATATGTTATAAACATGTTGACACATGACTTGGCAACGTATTTTGCGACTGGCCGCTTACCTGACGCCAACTTACCTTAGTCGTATGTTACGACACCACGGTAAGAAATGAGGGTGGTCTTTATTATATATTAAATTTATTAATTATACCTTATTAAATATTAACATTAGTAATTGCCATTAGTAATAATATTATAATTATATTATATTAGTGTTTTATTGATGTTAAATAAAAATGGGACTGGATTTGATTATTGTTGTGATATTTTTTGAAAATTTTATTGGAAGTATTAATAAAATAATATTTAAAGGCTCGCGCATACTACGGTATATGTTGTTGCGGACTTTTATTCAGAAATTTTTGAGGGGAACAATTTTGTCATATGTGATTTTTGAATAACTATTACAGTTTACTTAACGCACGCAAGGAAATGTTAAATTCTGCTGTTTTCGTTTTATTTTTTATTGCTGATCCTCTCCTCATCTTATATAAATATTAAGTATAATTAACGTGTGCCTTAGTGATTTACAATTAGGTAGGCGCTTGTTTTCCTATTAAATTCCTGGTATTCAAAATTCAAATTCAAAATATTCTTTATTAAAATAAACTTGCAAACAAGCGCTTTTGAATCATCAACTCTACTACGTATGTGTGTCCAATTTGCATTAAAGCAACGTCTTTACCTAAAACTCTTCTCATTCAATAATTTAAATTCAAATTCCTTATTTAATTAAATTTAAGTAGTCAGTAAACAAGTGCTTTTGAATCGTCAACTCTACTGCTGGTTCGGAAAGCTATTCCTAGCGAGGAACTCTTTGTGAAATATAATTCTTATACCTAGTAACAATTAGGCGTTACTAGCTATATCTATTCATTCTTATCTTCAAAGTAATCCTCAGTAGGCTTTCTGTATCACCCTCCTTTTAACTGTGTTTTTAAACTGCTGTAATGTCAAAGCTAATATTGATGGCGGCTCTTTTCTCCATCTTTGCCCAATAGTGGGAGAACAGGCTAATACTATTCGGCAAGTATGCGCGAGCCTTTATCGTGATAATAGTGCCTTATCAAAGTGACTTAAAGATCGTGATCGATTTAGGAATTGAATAAATATTCAATATTTTTTGACTGTAAACAAAAACTTATATATTTTATTACTAAAATAAGTTTAATGAATATATTAATACATTACAATTCGACAATAATATAAGCAATATTAATTTACTCAAATTAATTATTATATAAGTGTGATATTGGCTGTAAAAAGCTTTTTTTTATACTATTATTAATAATAATCACATTAGTTGTAATGTACGTTGGAATATTTAGTATATATTTTAATATTGTCTTTCAACGAAGTGACCTAATCTGAAAAATTCGGAATTTCGATCTCTTATCTACTTTTAAATCATTAAATTATTATAGATGCTGTTTGAAGAATTAAAAACTATAAAGTATAAGAATCAAATCAAATCAAATCAAAATAATCTGACACAACAGTATATTCTGTTCGTTAACCTTGGCACAGTGCTTCGCAGCTGGAAAACGGATGGAATGCCAGGGGTGCTCGCCCACGCTTAATTTCACGTTAATTAGTGACAAATTATGCAAGTAAAGGTCACATTTACTATTATACTCTTTTATTGCAATGGGAAATGAGCATATTGTGGAGTTTTTGAGAGGAGCACTTGACATAATCAACTATATTTAGTACTTTAGGTCAAATGGTTAGCATATAATCAAAACAAATCAAAATAATCATTATTCAAATAAGCTCTTTCAAGCGCTTTTGAATCGTCAATCAATATGATTAATGAAGCTTCAATTGGTTCGGAATGTTGCTCTTACCGAAAAGAACCAGAAAGAAACTCTGCGGTCTTTCTTTTAAACATTTTCAATTATATAATACTGGTTTCCCTCTTAGTATAGAATTTATATATTGTTTGGATAAGATGTCATTTCCTCAAAACTAAGTAAGTATTTTTTTTACTCTACGTTTGACTTCTTTTAATCCTTTTTTTAATCTGAATAATTTTAAGAGGATATATTATTAATTTTCTGGTAACAAAAGTCATTATCATATCCCACTCTAAGTGGGGTCGGCACAACATGTTTTAAACATGTTTATAGGTTTGATTTTTTTTTTATCTAAAAGCTTATACAGAAGTTTATCTGTTTTATCAAACTATTGTTTAAATATTGTAATTTTTTTTTATACTTAAATTATAATATTTGAATAATTATTTTTCCCTTATGAAACTTACAAGTTGCAATACAGATTTATTAGGCAATATTATAATAATAAAAAAATTGAAAATAAAAAAATATGTTTTACTTATGTATATATGTAATTACTAACTTTAACCCGCAATTTCGTTCGCTTTTACTGTTGTCGCGTGATAGGTTGATAATAGATGGCCCTTTTCAATGTCATTTTATTCCTGTAGAATTAACAGGATTTTTATAGCCTATTTGTTACCCCGGTGTATAAGGAATATTTGTGCCAAATTTCATCGATATTGGTTCAGCGGATTCGTCATGAAAGAGTAACAAACACATCCATAATCACAAACTTTCGCATTTATAATATAAGTAGGATGTTTTTTTTGTTTTTTTAGGTTAGGTCACTTTAGTTCGTGAGTCGCTATACATGTTACTCATATTATTTGATAAGCTCCGTCTCACGCTTGGCCGGTTCTTAAGTTACCGTCGGTGCCATTGACTCGTATTCCATGGTATAAGCATTTTATAGTATTACTAGTAGATATTAAGTGATATATTGTAATAAGTATAAATATTGAAAATATAATATTTACAATTTATATTTGTATTTTATTTTAGTCATAGCTAGTAATAATTTCCGCCGTGTGGTATCCGGCTGAACAGAATAGTATCACCCTCATTTCTTACGTGTCGTTAAAGGCGACTAAGGTAAGTGACTCACCGTGCGGTATCCGGTTAAGTAGAATAAACCAACCTCATCTCTTACCGAGGTATCGTAAAAAGCGACTAAGGTAAGTGACTCACCGTGTGGTATCCGCTTAAGTAGAATAGACCACCATATTTCTTATCGAGGTGTCGTAAAATACGACAAAGTTGACGTCAGGCCGGTCGTAAAATACGTAGCGAAATCATGTGACAACATTTTTATAACATGTGCCGACCCCACTTAGAGTGGGATAAGGGCAGGAGATGATGATAGCTAGTGATAATTTATAGAATTAGGCGTTACTTTGCGGAGATCCATAATACAAAAGTAATAATAAAATTGTTTTGCTATAATTCGCTATAAAGTAAATATAAAATATATTGTTACAGCATGTTTTTAATACAACCTCCTTCATAGAGTTGGCGAATAATATGAAAAAGCATTGTGGCTGTCATATTTTTATGTGTCATGCATTAAGTTGTTGCGAAAGAGTAAATGGGTTGACTCTGGGAAAACTGCTTTTTATTTATTGAATAAGTATAGAGGAGAAATATCATCGTCTTTTATTATATATAATGCTAAATGTAGAGTGGACTATCCGTTTTTATATCCGATTCATTCAGGATTCGTAAAAACACGTGTACAAACCTCCACCACCGCCACTACAATACATTAGCAAACACGTTCATCACAAACTCATCTGTACCTTAAAATACACAAGCGTAAAAAATAAATAATCAAAGTTTTTCCAAATGGCTGTATTTGCCTCAAAAATGGTCGCACTGCAATAAAAAAATGCATTTTAAAACTTAATGTTTCTATTTTTGAGATCATGGATTCTTGATTGGAATTTTTGTGTTTAAATTTATAGTATAAAAATACCATTTTCAAAATAATAAAAAATTTTTAATAAAAAAAATTCCCAAAACACCGTACTCTAGTATAATAACTTTATGAAACCTGTGTTGTTAGATGTGTAATGTTAGATGTATCTAAAGTTATGATAAAATTATTCTGTTAAAGTAGCTAGTGATTGTACCCGAATTAAAAAAGGTTGGAATAAATAACGCATGGTCAATATATATACAATAATTAAAAGTTTTATTAATCATAAATAAACATAGATTAGTTTTAAAAAAGTAAACACGAGCGTGAACTCTATATTCTTTATTATCTGTCCGCTGCAATTTCTGACCAGTTTAGTTTCTTTCTCGTATGCTCTGTAAAATGATTTGTACTGATTACTCTGGACGTCCACTTCTGGACATAGATGTCCTTTAGCTTGACCGGAGACCTGTAAGCCAGACGTCCGATAAACCCCATAACGGACGTCTGCCTTACAGGTCTCCGAGGCGGTCGGTGTATCTGGTGCTCCCGATGCACCGGGTAGCGGAGAGGGGCTTCTCTTTCGAGGGGCCCCTACCCGAAGGAGGTGTTCTCTGGGACCAGAGCTGTAGGCGGGGATGGACGTAATGTATACAACGATACCCTGTCCTTGACATCGGCAGCGTGGTTTCAATGCCCAAAAACAGTGTTAAAATGTTTTTTTTTAAATTTATTTAAACCTAGCTAGATCGATTTTTCTCCCCCAAAACCCCTACATACAAGATTAACCATTTAAATATAAAAGAAGTATTAAGCATAAACTTTAGTTTTATTTAGTGTACTTCAATGTAAGATAGCCCATTTATTGAGGAAGGCTATACGCTATATAACATCCCGCTAAGTTGAATAGGAGAGGAGCAGCAATAAAAAATAGTAAAAAGCATCAAAATTTGAAACTCTCCTTGCTTGCGCTAAGTAAACGGTAATAGTTATTCAAAAATCATGTATTACAAAATTGTTCACCTCTAAAAATTCTAAATAAAAGTTCGCGACAGCATATGTCTACCTTTTACGGTTAACCCACTTTAACCATCTTTATGGTTATCAAAATACTATATTACGCTTTTGATCTATCCACACGGGCGGTTGCTAGTAATTTATATGGAAAATGTTTTTTTTATTTCATTCAAAAAGCTGATATATTGCATTCCAATATTAAAAAATTAAACAAAAACAACTGATAAATAAATAATATTCTTTATTTGTGACATTAACAAGTGCGTCAAAATACTGATATAAGAACATGGTAAAAATTATTTTTAACAATTCGGGTTTGACTCTGGTAATGGGACGGTATATTTTACATTAAGTACCTAAATTAATTTGCAAGTATAAAAAATAATAAATACAGTTAATAAATAAACAATAAAAAATGACGTACGTTTTACATATCTTTATTTTTACTCTATTCTTCTCTTACTTGAATTACTGTATAAAATAATTTACGTAATTTGGGATAAAGAGGTATGCCGTCGTGTTTTGGAACCTTAAGTACTTTTATAGATAAATAAAAACAATAATTATTACAAACTAAGTCATTGATTTAACACCCAAAATACACAGTTCCATACAAATATCGAAAAAAAACTGAAAATAAAAAAAGTAGAACTGACATTGACAAGTAGAATCGTCAAAAGAATACTACTACGAATACAAATTACGGCAAAATACAAACAAACATCGACTTTAAAAGTATGCATTACAGTTGATTTTCATTTAAATCAACTAACACATGTTCCCTTCTGTTTCGCGTCATCAAATTGCGTTGACCAAAAACAATAGAGTATTTGTCGAACAAATTTAAAAGTTGAACGTAATATACAAAAGTAAACTAATGTTGTCGCTTTGTAAAATAAGTGAACTATACTAAACCAGTATTTCAATTTTAGGAGATAAAATTGCTTTTTTTTTAAAGAAAATAATATACAGACATATTTTTATAGTTTTTAAGGCATTTCTAACATGTATTCTACAGAAAACCTGATCGTATATTATGGAATTATATCAATGAACTAAGCATAAGGTTTTTTCAAATGCGAGCTTGATATATTATGTATAGCGTATAACGACGATATGAACATAGGTTTTCTCTTCCATGCATCAGAAGTCTGCTCCAGAGGGTGAGAGCTAGGCAAAAATTACAAAAAAAAATGAAACATAGTCGTTCAGAAACTTTAAGAATAGTTGACATGTTTTTGAAATTAAATTATTGTCTAACAAATTTTAATAAATATATTATAAAAAAAAATTAAGTAAATCGATTGTATACACTGTTTTTAAATATATAAATAACACAACCACAAAATTAAATACCATCTAAATGTATCTACGATAAATCAAATATTTTTTTAATTATTACAAAAGCGGAGTTAAATGTGAAAAACAAATTTATTCACACATTTACAAATATTACATATATAGTTTACAGAATATACATATCTAATTAAGGCAATTAAATAAATATCAAATAACTAGTATATAATAGGTGCAAAACAGTGCTAAAGCCAAATTTCTAAATTTGAAATATATAAAAAAAAATTATCTATGTGTAATTTCTACGAACTTGTTCCAGTAAAATATGAAATAAAATTCATACGCCTTTATCAAATTAATTAAATTCTAACACAAAACTATAAAAATTTAAGTACTAAATACATAGTAAAGAATTATTTAATCACTTTTTTTAAGTGTACAATAAGGATTCCGTATTGACCGTTTCACTAAGTACCTATACAAAAAACTCACGCGTGCTCTATGGTTCATATATAGTGATGTACAAAGCCCAATATCTACATGCGGTATCTTTACAACCAAATTTCACTACGGCTACCGCTCATCTTACACGGAGAACTCTCGCAGTTTGTCTATGACCAGTTTCCGGTTCTTGTTCAGCCAGTCGATGTTGACTCGAGCGTTCTCTATACCCTGCGAGACCGCGATTTTTGATCCTGACAAGTATTTTGAGTTATTTTCCTGCCATTCTAGGAACTGTAAAGAAAAAATGGGTCTTAAAGAAACGTTACTTAACTATTTACACATTGTTATTTTATTGTTATTTTTATCTTCTACAAATTTTTTTGGTCGTTCATATCACGTCTTCAATTATATTTAAATAAAAGAAAATAACATTATTATAATTTTTGTATCACAAACGCCTTATTCTAAAAATTACTGAACACAAATCACAATAATCTTTATTTAAATAAACTCTTCCAAATTACTTTTGAATTATCAAAACACCTACTAACAAATTTTGATTTTTTTTTACATTTAGTTTCCATTAGCAACAAAAGTAAGGCTTTAAAAAATGTGTTTTAAGTAAGGCTTTAAAAAATATTCACCTCGTCAAGTTCCTTTTGCGTGGTAAACTGACCGACCAGTGTTTTAATGATGCCACCAATACGTCTGTCTTGGCCCTTGAACCTGTTTATAAAAAACTACAATCAAAATCTCTTCTCTTCTCATTAATTATAGTAATATTGTTGCAAACATCACGGATTATAACAAAATAATACATATTTCATATAAACTCACGCGTCATATATATCCCCTATCCTGTTGTATATGAAGTCCTTGGCGATGTAGTAGCCGATGGTAGAGCGGGTCACGGCCGCGATGACACTGCCGGAGTCCTGACGACGGATCTCTGACCCGTCTGTCACCGTCCACTCCAGATACCTGTATGAAAAAAAAGATTAAGAAATTTTTGGTTATATATATACAGAGTGGTACCGACGATACTACATTAATTTTAATCCTAGATAGCTACACACCTTAGCAGCCTACATAAAAAAATTAAGTTAATTCAATGAATTACTTTAGCCATAGGATATTATTTTTCATTTTGAAATTAAACTTCATGATGTATATGGATCAATGACTGATGGCAGCATGCCATACAAAAATAAACCCTATGAACAATATTATACTCTTCTGTATAAAAAATGTAAAAATGGCCTTGGCCTTGCGGTTACCGCGCCGCGACCTTTGTATTTCACCGCTCCGTTTGTTCTTCGCGGCGATCGTCATATCTACACCGAGCGCCGTACGCGCGCACTACAAGGTGAGTGGACCCTAAGGAATAAGCGTGTTTCGCAATTTAAACGTCAAGGATCAATATGATTAATGAAGCTACAACTGGTTCGGAATGTTGCTCTTACCGAGAAGAACCAGAAAGAAACTCGGCGGACAATCTTTTAAACATTCTCAATTTTACATAATGAAATCGCAGTCCTGTATGCTGCCTATAAGCTGAAAGGATTTTCAAATCCAGACTTTTCTATCATCCAAATAATCTTCAATTTTGTAATATGCTTTACGTATAAGTACATCTCTTATACTTAACTTAAACCTTTCTGTAGACTGGTCTAGTATGGATTGCGGAATTTTATTGTAGAAGCGAATACCGAGGTTTACTTAAGTACGTAGGGATAATTCAAATTCAAAATATTCTTTATTCAACTAAACTTGTAAACAAGTGCTTTTGAATCGTCAACTCTACTGCTGGTTCGGAAAGCAGTTCCTATCGAGAAGAGCCAGCAAGAAACTCGGTGGTTGCTCTTTTAAAAATATAATTCTTACGACTAGTTACATTTAGTCATTACTGTCTTGTACAGGGTCTAAGCGAGCTATATCCACACATTCTTATCTTCCAAGTAATCCTCAACAGTATAGTAGGCTTTCTGGGTCAGCCTCCTTTTAACAGTGTTTTTAAACTGATGTAATGTCAAAGCTAAAATTGATTGTGAAATTTTACTATAGAATCTTATACCCAGACCCACAAACGACTTACGTACTTTGCAACGCAATGTAGGAGCCGCAACCTTATGTCGGTTCCTGCTTTGTCTATTATATATTCCATTCCTTGCAAAGCCAATGTAAATGCGAACTAGAATCTAATAAGCTTGACTACATAAATAGAAATAGTTAACATAACATGGAATTTCGCAAAAAACACCTGTCTCTATAAAGAATATGCGCAAAGCAGGAGCCGCAAGCTTATGTCGGTTCCTACTTTGCCTCTTATACACATCACCTACAGTTTTATAATTCTTTATATTTTTATGTACGAAAACTAAATTACTTCAAATATATTGTGAAGCAAATGTAAGAATACCTATTTCCTTAAACTTCTCTCGCAGGGAAGGATAAGGGTTGGGTACTCACTGTGACAGTATCCAGACATCTCTGGAGCAGGCCAACGCGTACAGGAGATGGTCGCGCGCTGCGGCGACATTGGTCGCGCGACGCCGCGCCAACGCGAACCGCCACTCGCGCACCGAGCCGCGACGCAGCGCCACGCAATACACCGTGCGACGGAGATCTACAGGGATGCTGGAAACATATTCAAATTCTACGATATAATTCGTTTATTTGGACAGATGGTTTTTTGGCTAGCCCGTCGGCATAGTGGGTGATCCTGCCTTCAGCTCCGCGAGTCGTGAGTTCGATTCCCGCTGAGGGCCGACATTTTCTATAAATGAATTTGTTGGTCTTTGAGCCTGGGTGTATTTAATCACTTCCTGGTATGCTTTATTTACCAATGCAGTGTCTATATATGAGGCTAGTAAACTTGTCCAATAGTATTTACATTCAGCGCTTAACTTGATTATAAGTAACTGTTGTAAAGAAGCAGATGTATGCACGCTATATTCTTCGTTGCGGATACTTAATGTTAATGTAATGGCCGTCAGTTACTCTGGTTAAAAATCGATTGTAACAATCACCGTGTAAGTTATCCGCCTGGTTAACATCTGATGCTCTACTCACGGGTTGTTCTCATCAGGGTTATCAGTCTCCATCCATCGTTGGAACAGCTCCATGGCATTCTCCTCGCAGCCTGGCACATTCATGCTGCAGGCCCACGCGCTTGTGGTTGTCTGGAAAATAATTGTTTCAAGAGTATTTAACGATTTAAAATTGAAAAATAATCTATACTCTATACTAATATATAAAGCTGAGTCTGATTGTTTCATTGATTGATTGTTGAACGCGCTAATCTCAGTAACTACTGGACCGCATAACTTACGGCAAAATTTAAAGCTTTCCTTGCGTGCGCTGCGTAACCGATAATAGTTATTCAAAAGTCACGTCTTACAAAATTGTTCCCCTCTAAAAGTTCTAATAAAATAATAAAAATAAAAATCCGCAACAGCATATGTCTAGCTTTTAAAGTTAACCCACTTTAACCATTTTTATGGTTATCAAAAGACTATATTACGGTTTTGATCTTTCCACGCGGGCGGAGCCGCTGGCGGTTGCTAGTAACTAATAAAACTAAGAAAACCTATACAATAAATTATCGACTCAAATATAAAATGTTGTTCATTCAAGTAGATTCTTTCCATTATTTATAAATTTTCAAATGTTTTTAAAGGTAGCTTCCCTTTGATTGGTGAATTTGCTCCTATCGAGAAGAATTAGCAAGAATCTCGGCAAATAATCTTTAAAAAATATTTATAAAATTTGATTGATTGAAATATGTATGGGCATCATTAGTTTTTGTAGGTTTCTAGTTTTTATTCTATCTTTACCTGCATTTTAACGCTGTTCAAATCATCACCATTGATGATCCTCTTCTGGGCCAAGCCACCGGCTCGTTCGTACGCCTTCGTTATCAGTCTCCTCATGAACTTCTGGAAGGCGCCGTAATCTGATGTCCTCTTGATTACATTCTCAATCTTGCCGAGAGCTCCTAGGCCTGTGCTAAGCGGGAGATACTCCGTCTCCCGTTGGAGATAGCTAGCAAGTCTGGATTACAAAATCTGGATTATAATCAATGGGAAACTTTAAATGTTATGATGGTAACAAAGTTAATCAAGTGTAATCTTATATGATATGCAGGAAACAAAGTTAAACAGTGAAGAAAACTTGAAACAATATGAATGTAACAAAGATGATCAGTGATATTTGAATATTGGCGAAGAGAGAATAGAAAGTCAATAACATTTATAGTAATTTGTATAATTTTAATTAACAAGACAAGATTTTTTCTGTTTTATGTAATTACGTATTTTTAATACTTAATTTGGACCTCTGTTAGACTTGTGCTGAATAAGTGTTGAATGCTAAATAAGGCTATCAGAAACCTGAGGAGCGCAAAATCCTGAGATATGTGTCACATATTTTCTGAATAAGCTAACTGACAGTTTATTGGTAACTTGTGAAACGGGCCCTTAAACTATTAGTGTTATATGTGGGCAGATAGACAGGTTGTCCCTTTAAAGATTTTGTAGTATAGTTTTGATACTAACTTCATGGTAGTCCCGTAATCCAGTTTATTGTTCCAGGCGAGCGCAAATGCGTCAGACAACAGTTGGACACGCCCCTCCACTGGGATGGTGGTGAACCGGTCGCTGGTCAGCGCGGACACCAGCAGCTTCCAGTTTTGCTCGTCGTAGTTCACACGATACGGGGCTGGGACGTTCAACGTCATTTATCAATATCATAAAACCATGTACAGTAAAGTAACGGCGGGAGATAAGCCTCCTCTCCGATTTTGGGAAGAAGGATTGGAGCTTAGACCACGCTAATCCAATGCTCATAAGTAACTAACCCATATCCCTAGAATTCTCTATGCAGGTTTTTACGTGATGCTTTCCTTCGAAAAACCTGCGATAAATTGCAAATCCCAATTAGACACATAAGTTTTAATATAAAAACTCATTGGTTGACCCGGGGTTGAAACCCATCGTCTCTTGCAGACTGTGTGACTCTCAAGAATCACAGTCTCCGTTAGACTATCATACCAAAACCATGTGTTGAAATTAATTTCGAATGTTCATTTCATATTAGCGTCGATGTCGTTAATAATGTATGGATCAGAATATTAGGCAATAAAAGGTATACAAATGAGATGAGAATGTTACGTGCATGTGTCGTGTGAGAAGACTGCATAAAATATAAAATAAGTATATAAGGGGAAGTCTGAAAGTTGCGACCATTATAGAAAAAACGAGAAGTGCGAGATTAAGATATGAGGAATGTGTGGAGAAGGGCCCAAATTGTCATTCATTCTCTATAACTTAATTATGTCACGCATTTACTACTTAGTTTCTAATGTAGAAGTCTATAAAATTACGAACTTAATTGTTAATTATTATTTATGTGTTTCTAAAAATATATGGACATATAATGAGGATCTGAAAATCAGGTGTCCAAAGGACTGCTAAATATTATTGTGGAGGAGATTGATTGATTAAGATGACTAGAGGGAGGACGAAAAAGAGATGGTTGGATTGTGTGAGGAATGATATGCATATAAAAGGAGAAGCGCCTGATTTGACGAATGATGGGAGAGAATAGAAGAGAAAAACATGTTGTGCCGACGATACTTAGAGTGAGAAAAGGACAGAATGATAATGCTAAACGATTTATTTCTCTCTCACCGATCATGTCATAGTTGAAGAGTAGCCACTCGTTAGGTCCGGCGCCATGTTCAAACTTGTGCAGCTGGGAGACCCCCTCAGTATCTGCAAGCCACTGGACCTGCTGTCTTGGCCCTCCAGACTCCTTCTCGCAGAGCACGCTCAGAGGAACCCACCACGAGGATGTGGAACGTGCCGTACCCAATGACAGATAGCGTTTCTTAAGAGGGAAATACAGATATGAAATAATGACAATTATTTGAAAGAAGAAAGAAGTATAAAAAATGACTAAACCTATATAAGCTTGCGGTTCCTGTTTCGCGCGTTGTGAGCTTTGTTTTACGATTCTATATTAAAATTGCCTATATTAATAAAAAAATTATTGATTATAGAATCTTATACCCAAACCCACAAACGACTAACGTACTTTTGCAAGCCGCAAAGCAGTAGCCGCAAGCTTATGTCGGTTCCTACTTTGTCTGTTATATATATCGCGAATTTTTTATATTTATGTAAATTTTTGTGCACAAAAGTTAAATTTTAAAAATATACTGTGAAGCCAATATGACATAGCATTTTCTCCGTAATAATAAGACATAATGCTATGGAAGTAAGCAAAATGAATGAGTTTTGCTGTTTCGACGTCCGTAAACTCTCTTATTTTTTGGACAGCATAGGCGCTGAACTGAGTTTCCTAGCATGAGTTATGTGTTATATTTTTATCCTCTTTACTTTTTCTTTCATTACCATACATATAACTTATAGCTTTCTAAGATAATAATGCTTTCCAGTAACTGAAGACTGCTTAATAAAGCTTATTTTCGTAAAAAAAATTGATAACATCTATTTCTGTAAACTACGTCGTTACCTGTGAAATAGTGACGGACTTATCAGAGTAGTCCCTGGTGACAGTGAGGAGCGGATATCCGGTCTGCTTGGTCCACGTATCCATAACTTCCTTGACTGTCACATTCCTGGAGAGGCCGCCGTGTTGGCGAACGACAGCGGTGAGCTCCGCCCAAAGGTCATCTTGTTCGGCGTTCGAGTAAGAATATTTAATGAGGTAGCTGGAATACGAAATGTAAATGTTTGTAACAAAATTCTTCAAGAATACCTGACTTATTTTATGTCAGGGATGCTCTTATGGGTCGTCACCACCCAACGGTTCAGGACAATAGGTATCAAACTCAATCAAGATAATCTTTTCTAAGCTCTTTCAAGCATTTTTGAATATTCAAGGATCAGTATAATTAATGAAGCTACAACTGGTTCAGAATATTGCTCTTACCGAGAAGAATCAGAAAGAAACTCGGCGGTCAATCTTTTAAATATTGTCAATTTTATATTATTAAATAGCAGTCTTGTATGAAGCTGAAAGGATTTTCAAATCCAAGTATTTTCATTATCTAAGTAATCTTCAATTTTATAATATGCTTTACGTGTGTCTGACTCTTGCCGAAACCTGACAATGCTCCAATGCACTGCTGGTGGCGGAGACAGTACCGTTGAACACATTGCCCCCATCCCCACCATTACTAAAACCTGGAGGGCACTACCTTAGGTGGTTATCTCTCCAGTAAAACACACTAAAACAGTGACCCCCTCCCTTTGCTAATCGACCGCCAAAACTAGGCATCCGATTCCCCGTTCCGAAAGCCCGATGGTCCTCGTTTGGGCGCAGCTGTAATTTCACGAGATTCATGCAAATAATTGGATGAGATTTGAATCAATGACCGTACCATCTGAAATTTTCACAGGTCACTTACTTGTGTAACGCCTTCCTGAAGACATCTTCCCCGAGGAACATCAGCATCATCCTGATGACGGTGGCGCCCTTGCGGTACGAGATGGTATCGAAGATCTCCGATATACGTTTTGGGTCGTCTATCGGAACTGATACCTATTGATATAAAAATAATTGAAATTTGCTACAATTCTTATATTAAGAGTGTGAGTTAAAATTTTTAATGAATCACTAATTTATATATTTATTTTTTGGACAAGGTTTGAGTTCCATTCCAAACAAATCTGTCATTGACAGTTTAAAAATCCTCCGATTGCCACCAAAATTCACAGGATTATCGAGGTCAATTTAAAGGTTCTCTGCAAGTTTTATTAAAACCGATCCAGCAGTTTAGAAATCTATTAGGAATATAAACATACTTCGTTTTTTATATATAGATACTTTCTCTAATATCTAATAATATCCTAATATCTTCATATATAAAGAAATTACTGAAAATGTTCGAAAAATTATTGCAAATATGTATATGCGGATTGGGAGAAGAAAATTATGCATGCAGTAGTCCTGATTTACTTACGGGATGGGAGGATTCCAATGCATCCAAAGACAACGTAGACAAGGTGTTGTCTATGGCGTAGTTGAGGTCCGCGCGCCAGCTCGGCTCCACGGCGTGAACACCTACCGAAGCCACGTACGTCGCGAAACCTTCGTTCAACCACAGGTCCGACCACCATTTCATGGTCACCAGGTTACCGAACCACTGGTGGGCTAACTCGTGGGCGACCACCTGAAATACGAAGTCCCCTTCAATTTGCCAAACTCCCAGAATCTAATAACATATTATTCTTTACTTAGGGTTATTCTATTCATAAAGATTGCTGCAGAAACTAACAAGTTTTTGGGCATTAACTAGATACGGCATAAATAAGCTTAACATTTTCTAGGAAAGTTCAGGGATAACCAAAATTATTTACCTAATCAAATTTAAAACAACTTATACACACACAAAATTTATAAAACAAATTCCAGCTTCCATACTATGATTTCTAGACTTTGTAGATTACTGAAGGAAGTATTTTAAATATTTCATAACAAATTAGCTGATTAAAGAACAAGTTAAAGATCACACTTAATTTAATCGTTTTTATAACAAGTTAAAACAAGTCTAATATGTTTTGCGGAATTTTGTTATATGAATACCCAGGCTCTCGAATGACTATGTACTAACTCTACTGAGTTTTACCAATAGACGCTTACTAACGGCCTGTTACTATCTGCACTGCTGGGCATAGGCCTCTTCTCTCCATTTTTTTTTGGAGAGATGGATTAGAGCTAAGACCTACCACGGTGCTCCAATGAGGATTGGTAGGTTACACATATCCCCAGAATTCTATAAAGATATGCAGGTTTTTTAACGATGTTTTCCTTCACCGAACAGCGTGTGATAAATTGCAATTATCAATTAGACATATAAGTTTTACTAGAAAACTCATTAATGAACTCAATGAACGTTTATTTTACTAATAATCCTCCAAATGAATATAAAGTATCTGACCTCTCCAATCCTCTCTTTATTGAGGAACGAAGACTCCTTCTTGTCGTACAGGAGAGCAGTCTCCCTATAAGTGATGAGGCCCCAGTTCTCCATGGCTCCTGCTGCGAAGTCCGGGATAGCTATCATATCCTGCTTCGGCAGCGGGAACGATACGTTGAACCACTTCTCAAAGTGAGACAAAACTTTTGGACCAATCAAGGCCGCGTAGTGAGTCTGAAAGAAAGACAGAAGATAGGGTATAAGACAAGACTGTACTCATCAAATCAAATCAAAGTAATCTTTATTCAAATAAGCTCTTTCGAGCACTTTTGAATCGTCAATCAATATGATTAATGAAGCTACAACTGGTTCGGAATGTTGTTCTCACCGAGAAGAACCAGACAGAACCTCGGCGGTCAATTTTAAACATTTTCAATTTTACATTTACCGCTGTCCTGTATGAAGCTGAAAGTATTTTCAAATCCAGACTTTTTTATCATCCAAATAATCTTCAGTTTTTGTAATATGCTTTACATATAAGCATATCTCTTATAATTAATTCAAACCTTTCTGTAGACTGGTCTAGTATGGATTGCGGAATTTCATTGTAGAAGCGAACGCCGAGACCCTCGAATGAGTTGCTAACTCTACTGAGTCGCAACACAGGTATCATAAGTTATAAAGTTTGTCCGTTGTGCAAATGAAAAGTACCTGATCTATTGCGTCGCTCCTCGCCCATATTTTGAACTTGGTGTGAGATAAATCCTTAGGGCTTTCTACGTAGGAAAACTTCGATACCACATACGCGACAAGGTAAGTTGACATCGGAACGGATTTCTCGAATTGGTCCCACACGAAGTTGGATTTGTCTTTTCTGAAATAGAAATTATTAAAAAACTAAAGAATGATGAGTAAAATAATAATTACTAAGACAAGATATGATTAGCTCTTTGACAATTTAACAACTGGTACATCATTCTCCTGCCCTTATCCCACTCTAAGCGGAGTCGGAACAACGTTATAAATGTGTTGTCACGTAATTTGGTTACGTATTTTACGACCGGCCGTCTGCCTGACGTCATCTTACCTAAGTCGTATTTTACGACACCTCGGTAAGAAGGAGGGTGGTCTGTTCTACTAAACCGGATACCACACGGTGGGTCAACTTACCTTGGTCGCCTTTTACGATACTTCGGTAAGAAATGAGGGTGGTCTATTCTACTCAGTCGGATACCACACGGCGGGTCGACTTACCTTAGTCGCCTTTTACGACACCTCGGTAAGAAATGAGAGTGGTCTATTCTACTCAGTCGGATACCACACGGCGGGTCGCCTTACCTTAGTCGCCTTTTACGACACCTCGGTAAGATCTGAGGGTGGTACTATTCTACGTAGCCGGCCGCCTGCCTTACGTCAACTTACCTTACGTGACGATTTAACTGCTCTCCTCTCCAACCATGTAAAAAATTACAATGACGAAATGTCAGTTATAAGAATTATATTTTGTAACGAGTAACTGTCGGCTTTATCGAAGGATCTTCTCATTACAAGCAATTTGAATTACTAGAAGTAAGTCGGGAGTATTTAAAAACGCTTGTATATAAAATTTGGATATAATATTTGAGCTGCCGTGGAAATGCCCGAATCCGCCAAACGGCGGATGTATGCATCTCTCATCGAGAGTTATATATTTGTGCCGTTTGCAGTTGCGACCCTAGGGCCATGGAGTCAATGTGCAAATTTTTTTTATCCGTTTTAACACCTCGGTTAATTGCCTCTTATGGTGACAAGAGTGTTGGCTCCTTTTTCGCACAATCAGCTTAGCGATTCAGCGCGGAAACGCTGCCAGCATTCTTGGGACCATTCCACGTGGGCATGATTTGTATAGTCCTAGCGTGTAAGTAATTTAAGATAGATATAACTTATACATTTTTATTGATGTTTGAATCAGGCTTTACGTACAGAAACCTAAGCTACATTGAACTATAAATGATTATACAATTAACAATCGACAATTCTATGATAGTAATTTATATAAATCGATGATGGATAGATGGAAATCTTCCTTCATGATTGTAGCTGGTATGTGGATTCCGGATCGCCATAGTTTCTTATTAAAATCAGTTTTAAATTAATAACCGAAGCCATATAATAGCTCGAAGATTTACAAATCTAGAGTGATAAGTGGGGCACTTCATTTGAAGTTGTTTGAAAATACTCATGACAAACCCATCTACGTAATAATATATAGTATTTGGATCTAGCTCATGAGATTACCGCCATGTGAAATATTGGGTCAATAATTATTGTTGTGTCGGTAAATGGTTTATTAGCGAAGAGCCTCGACCAACATCTCAAGAGGCTGTCATTATAGGACGCTGTTAGTTATAGGATCAAGGGCAGGATACAGAAAGCAGTGTTGCTTGAGACCTCACGTATTCTGAGGAGGTTCCTCATTCTGTATTCCTAATCGCAGAAGCTTGGGTCCATTCTCCACTCTCCATGGATGACAATTTTTTTAAATATTTAAGGTAAGGGCTCTAGCAATTGACCATATAATATTAAAATAATAATTTTGTTTGTTGTAGCTAATAAAAAAGCTAAAGCTAATGCTTTCGCAGATACTTTCGCAAGACTTACTTGAAGGCTTTCGCAATTGTGTCCCATGACCAGAAGTCTTCGACTGAGCTGAAAGTATAAAAAAATAGTTGTAGTAGCGCCATTTATTGGTGTTCTTGTGTTTAACTATATATCAATACAATCATCCACAAATATAATCCTCCTGCCCTTATCCCACTCTGAGGTCGGCAAAACATGTCATTAACACTTTGTCACATGATTTGTCCACGTATTTTATGACCGGCCGCCTGTTTTGCGTGGACTTACCTTAGACGTATTTTACGATGCCTTGCTTAGAAAAGAGGATCGTCTATTCTACTCAGCCAAATACCACATAGCGAGTTGACTTACCTTAATCGCCTTTTACGACTCCTCAGTAAGATGTGAGTGCAACAGAGATTTATGAAAGTGAGAACGCAACAGAGGGCGTCCTGTTTCCACATTTTACTATCCCGCAGAAGCGTCTTTGATACTAGTATAACTATCATTATTTTACAAATTACTTGTCATTGGTAGAGGTGGCGAGTGGCATGTTGGACACCACAGTGTAGTCCTGATGATGGCCGATGTTCATCGAAAAGGTCGCCTTGAACATGGGCTCGTCGAAGCACGGGAACCCTTTCCGGGCAGATATCGCCTCGAACTGCGTCGATATCAAATACCTGGGGAAAAGGGGTGAGAGTTATTAATTAATTTGTTTCTATAGCTCAGTCTGATTTAGAGTTCCAAAACAAAACAGGATTATTTTGGAAATTAACAATTAAAAAAATCCTACGATCGCCACCAAACTTTACATCAATCATACGCGGAAATGAGAGTATTTATTGAATTATAACATAAAAGTAGTTATTGCGAGTTAACAATAAGAAATAGAGACATGTTGTTGCTGATTTTTATGTAGTATTTTGGTAGATCTACAATTCTCTAATACATTACTTAAGTGTATCTCTACTGGTTTCGACAAAAATTTACGTAAAGCCATAATGTTCCTACTATTAAATTATAACTTCCAGAAGAATTGCACTACCTTTTAGTACAAGCCGTATTTAAATCCGTTAAGTAGATTTTGAGAAATCGGCCCCAAAATCAGCCAGACAGATTTTGGGGACTTTTTTTGTAATAAGTAAAGATATACTAACTCAGTCTGATGGTTCTTCTTGTTGATATACGAGCTTATATAAGCTCCGTCAAGTCCTTTGACCAGATTCCCATAGAACGGTATAGTGAGGGTGTACTCGCCATCTTCCTCCAAGTCTTTATCCAGAGCTATTGTCAGGAAATTGTATGTATCATTGAGTTTCACCTCCACCACTTTGGGAGGGTCCTGGTCGCCAGAAAGACTGACTTTCTCCTCATTTATAGAGTAGTCTTGCGCGTGTAGGATTATCTTGGATGTACTTTTCTTAGCTGTCAACTGTAACAATGTATTTGTATAAGTAAGAAAAATAAAAAAGGGAATGTTTTAATTATCGTCATATCATCCAAACCCCACTCTAAGTGGGCATAACATTTTTAAAACATGTTGTTATATGTCTTGGCTACTTATTTATAATTTACTTATTAACTTAGGTGAGTTGATATCAGATAGGAGGTTGTAGAGATTATCAAACATATCAATGGCACTGTCATTAACGATCAGATAAATGTTTCTAGTTCAAGCTTGTAACACTTGTTCACAGGCAAAATAAAATAAATGGTGGGGTTGAACCGATAAGTATATAACTAAGCTTGTTTAGGTAATGCTTCGCTTTGCGATTTTGTCGTGGAGTCTATCTCCTGATGATGCTTCGGTTGCGGGGCGAAACGATTGTTGATTTTGAGAAAGTGAACGTATATAGTGCTTGTGTATTGTGGTGGCGGTGGTGGAGGCTTGTTGCATGTGTTTTCTACAAATCCTGCATATATCAGGCATGAAAACCGATTGTCCACACTACATTTAGCATTTGTATTATGGATCTCCACAAAGTATCGCCTACTTCTATAAAGTATCTATATTGGTTTACGCGACGCACGCGACTAATAATATCAGCATACGAGCTTTTTTATAAACTCCGCGACCTTTTCAATTTACATAAAACCGTACTAATGAACTATTAACCTAAACCTTCTGGAAGAATTACACTTCTTTTTAGTAAAAAACGTACTAAAAATTTATTTAAAGAATTTTGAGAAAATCCATCACACACACAAAGCCTTGGTTTTATAAGTACCTATAGATTTCGAATTTCATAACCATGCAATACATATAGTATTTTAAAGGTTTGCAACAAGTTCAAAGCATCAAACCTTGGAATAAAATGACTACAAATTGTAACTTAGAAAAATGTATGAGAGCTGTGGTAGCCCAGCGGTAACACCGTTGGACTCTTTCGAGGAGGACACGGGTTTCAAACCGGGCAGACACCAATGAGTTTTTCTGTTAAAAATTATGTGTCTAATTGATAATTGCAATTTGTCGCACACTTTTCGCTGAAGGAAAACATCGTGAGGAAACCTGCATATCTCCAGAGAATTCTGGAGATATGTGTAACCTACCAATCCGCATTGGAGCAGCGTGGTAGGTCTTAGCTCCAATCCTTCTCTCCAAAAACGATAGAAGAGGCCTATTCCCAGCTGTGGGAGAGTAATAGGCCGCTACAATTACAACAACTACAAGATAAATGTGTAGAATATAATAAATTAAACATACAGTAACATTTTTCTTGAGCATCTCACATCACATATTCAAATTTATTTTATCTTAATTGTATGAGTATTAATTTTGTCTCTAAACGTGATTATTTTTATTGCTAAAATTATCATAAGTCAATACACTTATTTATATATCAAGGATTTGTTTTATTCGCTTTTTGTTTATTTCAGCGTCTGACAACATTTTCGGCCATGGCCCGCCTTTCTAAAATGCTTGTTCCTAAAAGGAAGGACTATGTCCAGCAGTGGGATAAGTAAGAGGCTCTTACTTTACTTTATTTTTTACTCACACTATATAATATACTACAAGCTTATATACTGGACCATCATATAGTATTAAGAGATTACCCTTTATCATTTGGGAATATGAGAAAACTTACAGTACATAAATGACAGTAATAAAAAATAAAATAAATCTATACTAATATATTAAGCTGAAGAGTTTGTTTGTTTGATTGTTTGAACGCGCTAATCTCAGGAACTACTGGACCGATTTGAAAATTTTTTTGAGTGTAAGATAGTCCATTTATCGAGGAATGCTATAGGCTATATAACATCACGCTAAGATGATAGGAAGGGAAGCAGCAATAAAAATATTACAAAAACGGCAAAATATAAAGCTTTCCTTTCGTGCGCTGAGTAAACGATAATAGTTATTCAAAAAATCATGTATTTCTAAATTGTTCCCCTCTAAAAGTTCTAACTAAAAGTCCGCGACAGTCTACCTTTTAGATTAACCTACTATAACAATTTTTATGGTTATCAAAATACTATATAACGGTTTAAATTTGTCCACGCGGAGTCGCTGGCAATTGCTAGTATAAAAAAAGGTTAAAATTTTATAAAAAAAATGTGGAGAGTTGAACTAGTCTCAATAAAGTTCATTGAACTGTTTTAAAGTTTAAATATCAAGCCGCTATATTGTTAGTTTTAATGGTCAATTTATAGTTTTATACTAAATTTACGATTTCCTTTAGCGCATCTAAATTAATCCATTAAAATGTCTGAATGCTATCTATCAATATATTAATATCTTTAATATTTAAATGAGTTAATCTTGTATGGGGTTTTGGGGGAGAAAAATGAAGCTAGGTTTTATTTTTATAAAAAAAGGTTTTATCCCTGTTTTTGGGAATTAAAAATATGGTATAACGTAGAATTGAAATCCCACCATTTATTTTATTTTGCCCTCGAACACGTGTCACAAGTTTGAACTAGAAACATTATTCTGATCGTTAATGAGGGTGCCATTGTTATGCTTGATAATCTCAAGTTGCTCCCAGATGTTTAATTTAAGACTTTTGTCACAGGTGCGCAAGATTTCGAAACCATGGTCATAGGATACAGTCATAGGGTAGTATGGGATTTTATTGTAGAAGCGAATACCATGACCAACAAATGAGTTGCAAATGTAACGTATATAACTAAATTATATTGACTTGTACAAAGATTTTTAAGAAAATCTTTTAGTAAGATTATTTCTTTCAACATTTCAGGTCAAACAACACATTTAACATCCTTTCCTTTATAATTTACACTGAACGAATAACTGATTTAAAATTTATGTGACACCGAGTGTAATGACCCTGGATGGACAAAAAATAAACTTTGCATGCAAGACAAAATAACACAAAAAATATGTTATTTATCATCTGTTTTTAGGGCTGTCAACCAATTTAACTTTGGAAATTGCAAAAAGCTTTTTTAAGATTATTCATCAAACACCTACACTGTTAATTTTTAAAATTAAAATGAGTTGACCTTGTTTCAACTTTGGTTTCAACGATTTATATGAAATTCAGCATGTATGGAGTTTCGAGGGAAAAAATCGATGTAAATTAAATAATATATACAACCGTATAATACTGTTATATATATTATGATGACAATATATATTGACTGGCTCGTTGGAGCAGTGGGTAGTGACCCTTCCTTCAGCTCCGCGGGTCGCGGGTTCGATTCCCGCCGAGGGCCAACATTTTCTATAAATGAATTTGTTGGTCTTTGAGCCTGGGTGTATATTTGTATTTAAGTATGTATTTAACAATTATATAAGTATATATTCACCAGTTGTCTGCCACCCATAACACAAGTATTAAGTTACTTACTTTGGGGACCGACGACCGTGTGTGTAATGTCCCATATATTTATTTATTTTATTTATTTAATAACAATAGGTACCTCTGTGGTTTTTATAGTGTTAAGTAACATTTGTTAATAAATTGTTGAAATTGTTAAATAAATTTAAAAAAAAGATAGGTTGCATAAAAAAAATGTCGTTTTATGTCTGTTTTCGGGCAACTAACAAATTCCTAAATATGGAATAGAATGCAAATGATATTGTAACCGTCTTCTGTGATGTTGTAATAGCTCATTGGTAAATGGGCACACTTAAAATATCTTTGATCAAGCTATTTTAAGCCAGTTATAAAAAGCTTTTTATACTTAATTTTTTTTATTATTTATAATTAAAATAAAATACCAAGCATGGCCGATGACCTAGGTACTATTTAGATTTATATTCAACAATTTTTCTTCTTGGACAACTTGGGGTTAATTAGTCTAAAACTTTGCTTAAGCTTTCAACTTTGCTTGCAGAATTCTCTAGAAGGATATCGTTTTGCATTAAAAATTCATAATCATCATCCTCCTACCCTTATCCCACTCTAAGTGGGGTCGGCACATGTTATAAACATGTTGCAATGTGATTTGGCTACGTATTTTATGAGCGGCCGCCTGCCTGAAGTCAACTTACCTTAGTTGCCTTTTGCGACATCTCAGTAAGAAATAAGGGCGGTCTATTCTATTCAGCCGGATACCACACGGCGGGTCAACTTACCTTATTCGCCTTTTACGACACCTCAGTTGATAACATTGATTGACACGGCGGATAATTCAACTAATAATCCGCGGTCAAAGAAAACAAAAGTTTTGAGGTTTTTTTTGGCGAACAGACAGACTAATGGCTGGATACTTTATCCTACTAATATTATTAATGCGAAAGTTTGTAAGTATGGATGTATGTTTGTTACTCTTTCACGGCAAATCCGCTGAACCAATATCGATGAAATTTGGCATATTTATTCCTTATACACCGGAGTAACATACAGGATATACAAATCCTATTAATTCTTCAGGAATAAGATGACATTGAAAAGCGCCATCTTAACCTTACTGCGGCTTACCATATAAGGCAAAATATAAGGAAAATGGAGTGCGAACCGACGAAGAGTATCTTGGCTAAAAAATCTACGCCATGGGTTCGGCAAAAGTACTCGCTCCTTATTCAGAGCAGCGGTATCCAAAGTTAAAATTGCCTTTATGATCGCCGAACTTAGCGAGAAGATGGCACGTTAAGAAGAAGATTAACAACCTTTAACGCGAAAACAATCCACGCGAACGAAGTTACGGGTAAGAGCTAGTTTTATAATATGTATAGGTATCGATCGGCAACGTGCCGGCCCTGTACGACAGGCCTCAAAACATGTGGATGAAATTATAATACAATTGAACAATGCGTCCAAACTGGGTTATGAATAACCGTGCTTAATATCTATTCACCGAGGCCAAGCACCTTGACCAATCAGATACTTGTAGATCGGAGTGTGAAAGACAAACAGACCCGTCTGCTCTACTGAACGCAAAAGTCCGTTAAACCCGAGTATTCTTCTTCTTTTCCGACTTCAAAATTGCGACAAATTCAAAATGTTCTTTATTAAAGTAAACTTGTAAACAAGTGCTTTTGAATCGTCAACTCTACTGCTGGTTCGGAAAGCTGTTCCTACCGAGAAGAGCCAGCAAGAAACTTGGCGGTTGCTCTTTTAAAAATAAACTTAGTTATAAATATCTTGTACAAGGTTGAAGCTAATAAGCTGTGATAGCCCAGCGGTGTAACCGTGCAACTCTTTTGTGAGGGACACGAGTTCAAACCCCGGCAGGCACTAATGACGTTTTCTATTAAAACTTATGTGTCTAATTGATAATTGCAATTTATCACATGCTTTTTGGTGGAGAAAACATCGTGAGGAAACCTGCATATCTCTAGAGAAATCTAGGGGTTATGTGTAACCTACCAATCCGCGTTGGAGCAGCGTGGTAGGTCTTAGCTCCAACCCTTCTCTCCAGCAACGGAGAGAGGAGGCCTATGCCCAACAGTGGAATTGTAACAGGCATTTACTTTGACACGGTCGAAGAGTAACTATATCCACGCATTCTTATCATCTAAGTAATCTTCAAGAGTATAGTAGGCTTTCTGTATCAGTCTCTTTTTAACAGTGTTTTCAAACTGCTGTAATGGCATGGGTAAAATTTATTGCGTATAAATTAAGGAATATTAAGTTTTTATTTAGAAATTCCGTGTTGTATCCGGCTAAGTAGAATAGACCACCCTTATTTCTTACAGAGGTGTAATAAAAGGCGACAAAGGTAAGTTGACGCGCCGTGTAGTATCCGGCGTAGAATTGACCACTCTCATATCTTAGGTACCGAGGTGTCGTAAACGACGACTGAGGTGAGTTGACATCAGTCAGGCGGTCGTGAAATACCTAACCAAATCATATGACAACATGTTTATAACAAGTTGTGTCCACTCCACTTAGAGTAGGATAAGGGCAGGAATGATAAATGATGATATGTTTTTTTTTAAAGAGAGGATTTAATTGTATTTGTTACATATTTTTCCTATTCCCTCAGTATATATTGATAGCGTCTTTAATTGTATCTAAAGTCACCAATATTGCTCAAGCAAACAAAGCAGAAAACGTAACAGACCGACAAACAGACTTTTCAATTATATTAATGTGTATTAACGTTGTTCCTATAAAAAAGAATATCTGGGTGACCGAGCATCGCTCGGGAATTTTTTATAAAAAAAAAATTATAAACTTAAAAAAAAAAAAACAATTATTTAGTTGGGGATCGATCCTTGGAATTCACATTTCTCGAGGCTGCCCGTTACCAGAAAAGGCTACGCCGACTTGACAGCTAATGGCGAAAATTCAATTCAATATAAATGTTAGTGTTTTTTAATGCCCAAAAACAGGGATAAAACAATATTTTTTTTACATAAAACCTGGCTAGATCAATTTTTCTCCCCCAAAACCTCCTACATGCTGAATTTCAGGAAAATCGTTGGAGCCGTTTCCGAGATTCGGAAAATATATATATACAAGATTAACTTATTTAAATATAAAGAAATGAGCGGAGGCTTTACCTTGTTTTAAATCTACGTGTCAATAACCTTTTATTTGTCGTGGACATAATGTGTTAAGCATATATATAAACAGTTGTTGGAACTAATAAAGGTGTTGATTCAAACCAGACTGTACCGTTACCTAGTATTCAAAATGGCGGTAGCAAATTAAAAAATTATTATCATTCTCCTTTGTAACCATTAAAATAATTTTAATTGTGAAATTCACTGTATAAGGCGTGTGGTAGCCGGTTTAGTAGAATAGACCACCCTCATTTCTTACCGAGGTATCGTACAAGGCGACTAAGGTAAGTTGACCCGCTGTGTGGTATCCGGCTGAGTAAAATACACCACCCTCATTTCTTACCGAGGTGTCGTAAAAGGCGATTAAGGTAAGTAGACCCGCAGTGTGGTATCCGGTTGAGTAGAATAGACCACCCTCATTTCTTACCGAGGTGTCGTAAAAGGCGACTAAGGTTAGTCGACCCGCAGTGTGGTATCCGGCTGAGTAAAATACACCACCCTCATTTCTTACCGAGGTGTCGTAAAAGGCGACTAAGGTTAGTCGACTCGCAGTGTGGTATCCGGTTTAGTAGTATGGATCAACCTCTTTCTTACCATGATGAGGTAACTTGACGTCAGGAAGGCGGCCGAACGTAAAATACCTAGCCTAGTTATGTGACAACATGTTGCGCCGACCCTACTTAGAGTGGGATAAGGAAAGAACGATAATGAGTGTTTATGTTAACAATGTGTGAAAATTAAAATACACTCTACATTTAGCATTACATACATTGTCCCTAATTAAGAATTGTAGGAAAATATATCGTTATTTTTGCTAAAAAAAAGTACCTATATATAAATTGCTAACAATTATTTCAGACACGACACATTTTTCTAACCACCTATAATTTCAGGTAAATATTTCAAATTGCTATGTATTAGATAAGCGACATTTACATATAAGAAAATTCCAGTTACGCCTCGGTAAGAAATGTCGATGGTCTATTCTAGTCAGCCGGATACTACACGGCTTAATTTAAGTATCTGGGTGACCTGGGTATTTTTTTTAAAGATATCAACAAAAATTGAAAAATATGAAAATTGAAATAAAAATGAAAAATTAATTAGGCAGGAAAAATGAGCTACAATGACTTTACATTTGACAACGAAAATGGTCTTTTAAATTCAACTAAAATTTTAGTATTTTCCCAAAAACGGGGATAACACGAATTTTTTTCAAATAAAACCTAGCTTTTTGATCAACTTTTTAAATGATTTAATCTTGTATGTATATATGTTTCGAATCTCGGAAACGGCTAAAACGATTTTTCTTAAATTCAGCATGTAGTTTTGGGGGAGAGACATACATCTAGCTCGGTTTTATTTAAAAAAAAAACATTTTATCCCTGTTTTTGGGCATTAAAAAAATTCTTAAATTTACCTTTAATTTATTGAATATATAAAACACTATTTTTACCGTTAACTGTCAAGAGTAACTTTTTCAGAACGGGTGGTCGCGAGAAATGAAAATACCTAGGATCGAGCCCAACCTACCTAATTATTTTTCTTTTTTTTTTAGTTCAAGGCTTATTATATTCTAAAACTAAATCGTAATTTTTAGATTTATCACAACAGACAGACGCAGCGTGTGACTTTGTTTCATAATACGTAGCTATTAAAGGATATTGTTTAAGCGACAAGTGTCTCTATCTAAAGTATTTGATTTTAATAGCGTCCACTTGTTATTCTAACACATTCGTTACATTTTATGAAGCTTTAACGTTAAATGATTATATAAACATCAAATAGTAAACAACATGGCTACACGTGTTTGCCATATGTTATATGAATAATTCAAATTCAAAATATTTTTAATTCAAGTGGTCTATAAGTTTATTTATTTCCAAAATAAAGATATGTAAATTTTTGCGGTACATCAATCTATTTATATCACCTTATTATTAAATGAGTTAATCTTGTATATATATGTGCATGTAATTTAAATGAACATTTTCGAAGATATTACAGATTTAAAATGCAGGGGTATAGCGATTGCAGCAGCGCGCCGCGTATACATAGCGCGTCAGAGGCCGCGCTTCCCCCTATAGCACTTCGAATTTAGCAGCGATCGAACGCGTTTATTTTTACATGACCATCTTAGATGTCGCTCTTTCAAGAGTAACCTCTAAATAAAATATGTTTGTATTGTCTAATGAAAAGAAAGCTGTGAATGTTGTATACATTCTGTAATTCATTTAAAAATAAAATACATAGGGAAAGTGTAAAAGTAAATAAGTAAAAATGTACTATATGAATTTAGATATTCCAAAGATAGCAGGAAATCTTCTTGGTATAGGAAAGGAAATTGTTTTTCTCCAAATTTGACGCTGGCGGGCCACGGGCAGTAATGAATAAATCAAAACTACTGAATCGATTTTAATAATTTTTTTCACTGAGTGACATGGGCTATATATTTTAAACCTGTGCGTAGTCGGAGCGAGTCGCTAGTTATATATATAGTTATATTCTTTTTTGTAAGAAAAAATATTCATATGCAAGACAAACAAACAAACATACTTTTTTATTATTAATATTAATTTTGCTCTTAATCTTTACGTTTGCATATTGTCTAAATGACATCACTTTTCAAGTTAAATACGTGATGGCGATGACATCATGAAGTATAAAAAAGTAGGAAGCAATATGTACAATGAATATTAAAAACTTGTAACAGGCACTACACTTATAAGCAGTCGTCTAATACTTATGCTTACACGAATGGCTACATCATCATCCTTCTGCCAACACGCTGTCACAGGATTGGGCTGCGTTTTTACAGCCGCCTGCCTGAGTTCAAGTTACCTTAGTCTTATTTTACGACACCTCGGTAAGAAATAAGGTTGGTTTATTCTACTCATATAATAATATACGCCATTTATAGAATAACTAGCAATCGCCCACGGCTCCGCTCGCTATGAAACATTAAAACCGTAATATAGTATTTTGATAACCATAAAAATGGTTAAAGTGGGTGGACCTTAAAAGCTAGACATATGCTTTGGTGAACTTTTATTTATATTAGAGATGAATATTAAAAATATTAGAATATTAAATTTTAGATATTTTTATATATATATACTTTAAATTTAGATATATACTTTAAATATTAGAGAGGAACAATTTTGTAATACATGATTTTTGAATACCTTTCACCGTTTACTTAGCGCACGCAACGAAAGCTTTAATTTTGGCGTTTATTGTAATGTTTTTTGTTGCTGCTCCTATTTGTCTTAGCGTGATGTTATATATCCTATCCTAAATGATAAATGGACTATCTTACACTGAAAGAATTTTAAAATCGGTCCAGTAACTTCTGAGCAACTCTTCAGCTTTATATATTAGTATACATAGTCGCCTTTTCGGCCCGATAAGAAGACTCAGAGTCGCTCAGCGGGCTCATGGAGCGAGCTATGCTCGGAGTATCTCTACATGATCAAATCAGAAATGAGGAGATCCGTAGAAGAACCAGAGTTATCGACATAGCTCAACGTGTGCTGAAGTGGGCATGGGCGGCACATAGAGAGCCGATGGGCGATGGCGTCTCAAGGTGTTGGAATGGCGACCCCGCACCGGAAAACGTAGTTTAGGCAGACACCCCCCCCCCCCATACAAACACAGCAACTTAAATAAAAGCTTTTAAAAAAGTTTTGGCCTCGTACATTAGGAAAAAATGGTACAATAATATTATTTTATAGGACATGAAAGCGTACCAAACCTATTATCACTACATATTATAAAACAAAGTCCATATTTCCGTATGTACGCATAAAACTTTAAAACTACGCAACCGATTTTGATGCGGTTTTTTTTAATAGATAGAGTAATTCCAGAGGAAGGTTTGTACGTATAATAACATTCAATACGAAGTAGAAAAATAATGTAATTTTGAGGTTTCTGTAAATAATTACATTTTTTTCCGCTTACATTGCAAACGCAGGCTAAACCCTACGAGATTTATCAAAATGATATACTAAGTATTTGTACACCTTAAAAAGGTTTACAGAAAAGTCCGCGATGGTATATATCTATCTCTTATGGATAACCCACAATAGCAGTTTTTTTCATTTACTTTTTACGAAAAATGATGCCTTATGTTCAAAACAATTTTTATACAATACAGCATTAATCCTTATCCAATTGAGTACCTTAAATAAATTGTTGATTTAATATAAATCAATATTGCCGTTTACAGCATGTAATTTAAGTGAACATTTTCGGAGATATTACAGATTTAAAATCCCGCGAGGAGGCCGCGCTTCAACCTATAAGCACTTCGAATTTAGCAGCGACCGGAGGCGCAACTAAATGTCCTTCTTTCAAGTTTATATTGTCTAATGATAAGAAAGCTATGAATGTTGTATGTAAAGACATTGTCTAATCAATTGTAAAAATAAATAATATCACTACATAGTATAAAACAAAGTCGTATTCTCTGCCTGTCCCTATGTCCGTATATCCCTATGTATGCTTCAATCTTTAAAACTATGCAACATATTTTGATGCGGTTTTTTTTTAATAGATAGAGTGATTTTAGAGGAAGGTTTAAATGTCTAATAACATTCAATATGGAGAAGAGAAATAGTGTAATTTTTGAGGTTTCTAATGTGATGTCGTAAATAATTACATTTTTTTCCGCTTACATTGCAAACGCAGACTAAACCCTACGAGATTTATCAAAATGATGTACTAAGTATTTGTACACCATGAGAAGGTCTACAGAAAAGTCCGCGATAGTATATGTCTATCTCTTATGGATAACCCACTATAGCATTTTTTGACATTTACTTTTTACGAAAAATAATGCCATATTTTTGAAGCAATTTTTATACAATACAGCATTAATCCTTATCCAATTAAGTACCTTAAATAAATAGTAGATTTAATATAGATCAATATGGCCGTTTACAGCATGTAATTTAAGTGAACATTTTCGGAGATATTACAGATTTAAAATGCAGGAGCCGCGCCGCGAGCCTATAAATAGCGTGTCGGAGGTCGCGGTTCGCCTCTCGGCGATGCTTCCGCGCTCGCCCGTCTTATCGGTGACGCTGTCAAAGCCATTAGGGCTAACAGCATTAGTTAAATTCGAAAAAAAAACGCGGTCCGCCCTTTCACCATTTGAATTTAGCAGCGATCGGACGCATTTATGATCGGAGCTCTCTAGCGAGGAAAATAACAATCACTACATATTATAAAACAAAGTCCATATTTCCCTATGTATGCATAAAACTTTAAAACTACGCAACAGATTTTGATGCGGTTTTTTTAATAGATAGAGTGATTCCAGAGGAAGGTCCTTATCCAATTAAGTACCTTAAATAAATAGTTGATTTAATATAGATCAATATGGCCGTTTACAGCATGTAATTTAAGTGAAAAATTTTCGGAGATATTACAGATTTAAAATGCCGTGAGGAGGCCGCGCTTCGCCCTATAACACTTCGACTTTAGCAGCGATGTCGCTCTTACAAGAGTTTGTTTTAAGACATTCTGTAATTAAGTGTAAAAATAAAATACATAGGGAAAATATAAAAGTAAATAAGTAATAATGTACTATATGAATTTAGATATTCCAAACATAGCAGGAAATCTTCTTGGTATAGGGAAAGGAAATTTTTTTCTCCAAATTTAACGCTACGGCCACGGGCAGTAATGAATAAATCAAAACAACTGGATCAATTTTAATCATTTTTTTTTACACTGAGTGACATGGGATATATATTTTATACCCGTGCGAAGCAGGGGCAGGCCGCTAGTAGAGTTATATAAGGATGTTATAGAATTATATTATATTTTACAAGACCTCCTTTAGAAATGATAGTGGTATATTCTACTCAGCTGAATACCACACGGCTGAAAATAGATATTGAGATATATAGATGACGTAATTAATTCAAATTTAAATAAATTTTTTTTAAGATCTTTTTGACTGAAGCTAGATATAGCTAGACATAGAAGACAGAAGCAAGAGATAAAATAGTTACCAGGATATCAACAACACCAAAGAAGCTGAAGTTTGACCTTGGGTCGATGTCATACACGAGCCGCACGTCGTAGTGCGTCGGCGCCACGTCACCAGGTAGCAGGTATTGATAGCTTATCTGGACAGCAGCCAGCAGCCAAAAGGCAGAATGCCACCCCATTGTTATATCTGAAACCAAGGTATTATATTCACTCTTCCAAAGAACATGTCCACTCTTCTACTTTCGGCAAAGCTCAGGTAAACCATAACCCCGAGTGGTTTAACTGCGGTTAATTATTAAGCGATGAGAGCTTAATAATCAGTATCTGGGTCAGCCTTGCTCAGTAATTTGCTACAAAATAAAAAATTAAGTTAAAAAAAAAACAAAAAATAGATATATAAAATAGGGTAGATGGGGCTCGATCCCAGGTATTTCCATAGACTGCCTGTTTCCCGAATAAGCTACGCTGACTTGACAATTTACGGCAAAAATAGTATGTATTTTATATTGAATGTAAATTTATTTAATGTCGAATAACAGGGATAAAAGGAATGTTTTTTTAAATAAAAACTAGCTAGATCGATTTTTCTCCCTTCGAAACTCAGCATGCAGGAGGCATGCTGAATTTCAGTAAAATCGTTGAAGCCGTTTCCGAAATTAAATATATATATACAAGATCAACTGATTTAAAGCTTAGTACCTGAGTGACCGACCCTTAATCGGTAATTTTTAAAATGATGTAAAAAAAAGTTGAAAGAAAATTTAAAAATAATAGGTCAGGTGGGGCTCGATCCTCGGTATTTTCACCTCTCTTAGAACTACCATGGCTTTACGTTTGACAGCGAAAAATTGTGATTGTGTTTAATGTAAATATTAAAAAAAAATTTTAGAGCCCGAAAACAGGGATAAACGACATTTTTTTTTTAACCAAATTTTTTTCCGCAGAAGGAACGATAAAAAATTACTATATTGTCTTTAAAAACAATTTATATTCCTTTTTTTAATAATGACCCTCACTGCCCTATGATGGGACTTTGCATGACCCCTCCCATCAATTTAGGCCGCAATTAATGCACCCCCATATCTCAATCACTACATATTATAAAACAAAATCCATATTTCCGTATGTACGCATAAAACTTTAAAACTACGCAACCGATTTTGATGCAGTTTTTTTTAATAAATAGAGTGATTTCAGAGGAAGGTTTGTACGTATAATAACATTCAATACGAAGTAGAGAAATACTGTAGTTTTTGAGGTTTCTGTAAATAATTACATTTTTTCGCTTACATTGCAAACGCAGGCTAAACCCTACGAGATTTATCAAAATAAAATACTAAGTATTTGTACATCTTGAAAATGTCTACAGAAAAGTCCGCGATGGTATATTTCTATCTCTTATGGATAACCCACAATAGCAGTTTTTTTCATTTACTTTTTACGAAAAATGATGCCTTATGTTCAAAGCAATTTTTATACAATACAGCATTAATCCTTATCCAATTGAGTACCTTAAATAAATTGTTGATTTAATATAGATCAATATTGCCGTTTACAGCATGTAGTAGTAACGGCCTGTTACTATCCCACTGCTGGGCATAGGCCTCTTCACTCCGTTTTTGGAGAGAAGGAGTGGAGCTGAGACCTACCACGCTGCTCCAATGCGGATTGGTAGGTTACACATATCACCAGAATTCTCTAGAGATATGCAGGTTTCCTCACGATGTTTTCTTCACCGAAAAGCGTGTGACAAATTGCAATTATCAATTAGACACATAAGTTTTACTAAAAAACTCATTGGTGCCTGCCCCGGGTTTGAACCCTAGACCTCCTCGAAAGAGGCGCATGGTGTTACCGCTGGGCTACCACAGCTTATTACAGCATGTAATTTAAGTGAACATTTTCGGAGATATTACAGATTTAAAATCCCGCGAGGAGGCCGCGCTTAGACCTATAAGCACTTCGAATTTAGCAGCGACCGGAGGCGCAACTAAATGACCTTCTTTCAAGTTTATATTGTCTAATGATAAGAAAGCTATGAATGTTGTATGTAAAGACATTGTCTAATCAATTGCAAAAATAAATAATATCACTACATAGTATAAAACAAAGTCGTATTCTCTGTCTGTCCCTATGTCCGTATATCCCTATGTATGCTTCAATACAATCTTTAAAACTATACAACAGATTTTGATGCGGTTTTTTTAATAGATAGAGTGATTTTAGAGGAAGGTTTACATGTCTAATAACATTCAATATGGAGTAGAGAAATACTATAATTTTTGTGGTTTCTAATGTGATGTCGTAAATAATTACATTTTTTTCCGCTTACATTGCAAACGCAGGCTAAACCCTACGAGATTTATCAAAATAAAATACTAAGTATTTGTACATCTTGAAAATGTCTACAGAAAAGTCCGCGATGGTATATTTCTATCTCTTATGGATAACCTACTATAGCATTTTTTGTCATTTACTTTTTACGAAAAATAATGCCATATTTTTGAAGCAATTTTTAAACAATACAGCATTAATCCTTATCCAATTAAGTACCTTAAATAAATAGTTGATTTAATATAGATTAATATGGCCGTTTACAGCATGTAATTTAAGTGAACATTTTCGGAGATATTACAGATTTCAAATGCCGTGAGGACGCCGCGCTTCGCCCTATAACACTTCGACTTTAGCAGCTATGTCCCTCTTTCAAGAGTTCGTTTAAAGACATTCTGTAATTAATTGTAATAATAAAATACATAGGGAAAATGTAAAAGTAAATAAGTAAAAATGTACTATATGAATTTAGATATTCAAAAGATAGCAGGAAATCTTCTTGGTATAGGGAAAGGAAATTGTTTTTCTCCAAATTTAACGCGTGCGGGCCACGGGCAGTAATGAATAAATCAAAACTACTGGATAGATTTTAATCATTTTTTTACACTGACTGACATGGGATATATATTTTATACCCGTGCGAAGCAGGGGCAGGCCGCTAGTTAATAATAAACCCACTCCGCCCTTTCTAGGGACGGGGCATTAAATAATTTAAACTTTACAAAAGTAATAGTGAAATTATTTACTATAATCCGCGATGAAAATAATAATATAGCAAAATAATTTTACTATTACTTTTGTATTACAAATATTAACATTTATAATTATATTTTGTATAAAATTAATTTATATTAACGCGTTAAATTTTATTGCCATTTAGAAATTATGAATATTTATTATTAAAATTTATCGGGGATTATAGCAATTATAATTTTATTGTGTTTCGTATTATGAATCTCCACAAAGTAACGCCTTATTTTATAAATTAAATGTTAACTTTAATAAATTCAGCAGAGTGTATTGAATAGAATAGAAGCGGCAGTAGCGAAATAAATTGTGTAAAGGAATTGCGGTCGAGAGGTCGTGGGTTCGAATCCCGGCAATTATACTACGGTCGTGAACCCATTCCTAATACAAGCTTAGCTTAACTGGAGGGGTTAACAAGTTCACTAATAATTTAAAACCCAAATGATTAGTAACCTTTTTAAAAATAATTATAAAAAAAATATCGCACGCTTAATATTAAACTGACCGAATACAAAATAAGTCTTAATGGAGTTAGATACATTGTAATTCTTATTTCAATGTCGTCTATGATATCACGGTACAAGTTATTTAAAAAGCTAGATTACTTCCTAATATGGATCTATTTAACACTTTTTTTAAATATTAAATATAAATAAATATATGGGACACTTAAACACACTGTCGTCCGTGCCCAAAGTAAGTAACTTAATACTTGTGTTATGGGTGACAGACAACTGGTGAATATATACTTATATATTTTTAAACACATACTTAAATAAAAAAATACACCCAGGCTGAAAGACCAACAAATTTATTTATAGAATATGTTGGCCCTCGGCGGGAATTAAACCCACGACCCGCGGAGCTGTACCCACTGCGCCAACGGGTCAGTCTACGAGTATTGTAGGCTTTTATTGCGATTTACTACAAACCAATTTTTGAATTCGGTCACTTTAATACTAAGTGTGCGATATATATGATCTCTTTTTCTGTTCGTATTACGACTTCGCGACTACTGCGGTGTATTCATTTTGAGAATAGGACAAAACATATAATAAGAAATATGAACTTACAAACAAAAAGACTTACGCATATATAAAATAAATATCTGGGTGACCGAGCTTCGCTCGGTAATTTTTTACAAAAAAAAACTTTAAAAAAGAAAAAACAATTATTTAGTTGGGATCGATCCTTGGCACTCTTATTTCTCGAGGCTGCCCGCTAACCGAATAAGCTACGTCGACTTGACAGTTAATGGCGAAAATTCAATTCAATATAAATGTTAGTGTTTTTTAATGCCCAAAAATAGGGATAAAACAATATTTTTTTTAGATAAAACCTAGCTAGATCAATTTTTCTCCCTCAAAACCTCCTACATGCTGAATTTCAGGAAAATCGTTGGAGCCGTTTCCGAGATTCGGAAAATATATATAGTATATACAAGATTAACTCATTTAAATATTAAGATTTATAATAGGTACCGATATTAGAATCACGTTCACAAAATACACTGAATAAATAATTTATACAATTAGGCGTTACTTTGTGGAGATTCATAATACGAAAAACAAATAAATTATAATTGCTATAATCCCCTATAAATTTTTATAATAAATATTCAAAATTTCTAAATGGTAATAAAATTTATCGCGTTAATATAAATTAATTTTATACAAAATATAATTATAAATGTTAATATTTGATTTCAAAGAAATACAATAAATAAATAAATGATAAAAAATATTACCTTTTTATTTTAAAAGTACGAAATAAGACAATATAAAATATTTTTCAAAAACACCACACACCTCCGCGAACACTCACAATCCAATGGCGGTAAGAATGTTAAATACATTTATTTACACCATAAATTATATATTAACATAAATACTTGTTTATAAGGTGCTTTTACACCACCGCCAGAATACTCGGCAGGTGCTCTTTTAAACATAATACTTACAACTAGTTACATTTAGTCATTACTATCTTGTAAAGGGTTACATTAGCTATATCCACGCATTCTTATCATCAAAGTTATCCTCAACAGTGCAAAAGGCTTTCTGTCTGAATCTTTTTTAATTGTTTAAACTGCTGTAATGGCAAAGCTAAAATTGATTACGGAATTTTATTATTGAATCTTATACCCAAACCCACAAACGACTTATGTACTTTTGCAAGGCGCGAAGCAGGAGCCGCAAGCTTATGTCGGTTCCTACTTTGTCTGTTATATACATCGCCAAATTGTTTACACTTATGTATATTTTTATGCACAAACATTCAATTTCTATTCAAATTCAAAATATTCTTTATTCAAGTGGACTGTTTACAGTACTTTTGAATCGTCAAATGTTTTAAAGAAGCTACCACTGATTCGGAAGTTTGCTCCTACCGAGAAGAATCAGCAAGAAACTCGGCGGCTAATCTTTTAAAAAAATATTACAATTTGATACATTAAATTAAATAAAATAACTTAAAATATAAGTATAGGTTTATACATCACAGTTGTGCCAATATTTTCCCGAATTAAAACTTTGAACATAGAAGTAGTTATCGTGTGTTAATTATAAGAGATTTTTGAATAACTTTCACCGTTTACTCAGCGCACGCAAGGAAAGCTTTAAATTTTGCCGTTTTCGCAACATTTTTTATTGCTGCTCCTCTCCTATTCATCTTAGCGTGATGTTATATAGCCTATAGCCTTCCTAAATAAATGGACCTTAAATGGATCTTACACTGAAAGAATTTTTCAAACCGATCCAGTAGTTCTTGAGATTAGCGCGTTCAAACAATCAAACAAACTCTTCAGCTTTATATATTAGTATAGATTAATAATGACGTCATAGATGAAGTGCCTATAGATAATAAAAATTAATAATGATTAATAACTTTCGATATTTAATTTATGAGAGGTTATTTAATTAATCTAATTCAATATTACAAATGCTAAAATCTGTCTGTATATTGTCGCTAATCCACTGGACCAATATCGATGATATTTAGCTTAATTTTTAATTTAACCTTATCGAGTAACATATATGATAAAAACAACCTTTTTCATGCAATATTAAGTTTGGAATACTTGAAGCTACATCTATACGTATTATAAAAAAGTTGTCTGTCTGTATGTCGATTTTCTCAAAATCTACTGAATGGATCTTTGTAAGATTTTTACTTAGGTAAAGGTAGTACATTCTTCGGAAGATTTATATTAATATTACATTATGGTTATACGTAAATTGTTTTAAAGAGACCGCGCGGTTGTAAAATAACCGCCCGATGGGAGCTATAGCCGCGAAAACAACCGAATTAAACTAAAGCAATGAACTAGAGAATTGTAGATCTACTTTTTGTAGATCTATACAAAAAAGTCCCCGACAGCATGTCTCTATCTCTAATAGTTAACACGCAAGTACCTGGTTGAAAGAACCTTTTTTGGTAATTTTTTACAAAATTAAAATATGAAACTTCAAAGCAAAAAAATATTTCTCGATTTCTCGATTTCCATTTCTCGAGATCGCCCGTTCCCTAAATAAGAAACGCTGACTTGACAATTAACGGCAAAATAATGTTTTATATATTCAATGTTAATTTTAGTATTATATTAATGCCCAAAAAAATAGAATAGAATTTCTTTATTTCTTAAAAAGAGGGATAAAACTATTTTTTTAAATAAAATAATATAATGGGGTACATTTCTTAAGACCGCCCGTTCGCCTAATAAACCGCGCTGACTTGACATTTTACAGCAAAAATAGTGTTTTGCATTCAATATTAATTTAAGTATTTTTTTAATGGCCAAAAAGAGGGATAAAACGAATTTAAAAAAAAAATTAAACTAGCTGGATCGATTTTTCTACCGCCTACATGCTGAGTTTCAGCAAAATCGTTGAAGCCTTTTCCGAGATTGCGAAAATATACATACAAGATTAACTCATTTAAATATTAAAGAGAACTACTTTTACGTTTTCATTACATTAATTTCAATTTAATACACGGATTTCCACGCGGGGAAGCCACAAGCTAGTATGTCATGAAATCAAATAGCTAAAAAAACGGTTGCCTGTAAAGTCGGTTTTACGGGCAAAGATTTCACGTGACAACGTCTTTTTAAATGTGATGGATTGGAGTGGGAGAGAGACGCAAGGCATTCGCCAGTCCGGCGGGCCTCTCTTTCGTTCGGTGACTCATCGTAACAGACGTGAGCGGGCGCACTTTTTCATGAATGACTCCAAGCCACAACCTAATTTAAGACGTCACGTCAATATTTATATCAATTGTAAAAAAGTTAGTATACAAGGTCCTTAACGTTGTACATTTTTAACATAAAAGCCTCATTATTTTCAGCAAAATCATGTAATTATGTCAATCTTAATGCCCGCATGATTATGTGCGTCAAACTATAAGTTATATTTTGGCGGTATGCCCTGCTTTATATTATTATTTCGACAGCTTTTTTAGTTTTTTCGTTATTCACTTATAACTTAAATGTTAAATACCTACAAAAGTAATAATAAAATTATTTTGCTATAATCCGCGATGAAGTAAAATAGAAAATATATATAATGCTAAATGTAAAGTGGACAATCGGTTATCATACCTGATACATGCAGGAGTCGTAAAAAACACATGCAAAAACCTCCACGACTAAAATCGCAAAGCCTTTGCGATTTTGCGATTTTGGTCGTGGAGTGTATCTCCTGATGATGCTTCGGTTGCGGGGCGAAACGATTGTTCAGTTTGTGATAGTGAACGTATATAGTGCTTGTGTATCGTGGTGGCGGTGGAGGTGGATCTCCGCAAAGTAACGCCTAATTCTATAAATTATGTTAAATACCTATTAAATGTTAAATGTAGTAATGGGTTCTTTCATATTCCCAAACGAAAAACTGGGAATTTTCTTGTCTACTATGTTTTCGGTTACACCTAATTTTCCTCCAACGTATTAAAGCAAGCCATGCAAAATTATTCCCTAAACATTCCAAATACCAAAAATGCACAACCTTAATATTCAAGTTTTCATTTCTGCCGGCACTTCTGGAGTTTCGATAACTTAGTCGATATTTTATTTGTGCTAAACACATTTTTATAGATTTTTCAATTCTCAGATTGCAAATGCACTAATCCTATCCTATCCCACTATTCCCACTAATATTATTAATGCGAAAGTTTGTGAGTGTGGATGTATGTTTGTTACTCTTTCACGGCGAATCCGCTGAACCAATATCGATGAAATTTGGCACAATTATTCCTTATAGACAGGAATAACATATAGGCTATAGAGATCCTGTTAATTCTACAGGAATAGGATGACAAGTTCCATCTATTATCTACCTATCACAAGACAACAGTTCACGCGAACTAAGTCGCGGGTAAAAGATAGTATAATATAAGTGACTAAATAACTTATATTATAACCTTTGTTTATCGGGCGCCCTCCTTAGAAGGTGTCCGAGGCGGTCGATGCTTCTAGAGCTCCCGATGCATCGATTAGCGGAGGGAGGGGCCACTATACCCGCCCCGTGACGCTGTAAAAGCCGTTAGGGCTAACAGCATATAGTCAATTCGAAAAGGGCTACTATTAGAGAGGTCCCGACCCAGAGGTGGCCCACTCTGGGTTTCAGAGTTGCTGCTGGCGCGGATGGGGGCAATGTTTTATAAGTGCCCTGTCCCCGCCACCAGCAGCGTGGTGAAGCACTGACAGGTTTTTAGTCGGTGCGAGTCCGACATACCCACCGCCCGTCCCCATCGGGTGGTGATGACCCAAAATGAGTTTACCTGATAATAAAAAAAAGGATTGGAGACTAAATACTCTAAAGAATAAAGACTGTAAGCTATTTTAAATCTAGGTCTGCCTCGCCATGACTGGCTTCAATTATGTCACGAGTGCATTTAGCCTTACATTATGTAACATTATGTAGGTCATAGCAGTATTTACTGCATTTTATATGATCATGGTAATGGTGTTTGTTTATAGCATAATACCCTAATATACTAGCTTTATCCGCGACATCTTTCGCATTTGTAGGGTTTAATAAGAATAGTTTTTTAGTTAGATAAAACCTATGATGAAGGAAACTGGTTAAGGTGTGGCTTGGATTGGTGTAAAAGCTAGTTAGATATGAAAACGTATAGGCCACTTTATATTTAGCATTATATATTTACTTTCTGTGTGTTTGTGTGTGTGTGTGTTAAAACTTATGTGTCTAATCGATAATTGCAATTTATCACAGGCTTTTAGGTGAAGGAAAACATTTTGCATTGCAACATTGCATTGGAGCAGCGTGGTAGGTCTTAGCTCCAATCCTTCTCCAAAAAACGGAGAGAAGAGGCCTCTTCTCAGCTTTACTTTATCTTTTCTTTAATATTTAAATGAGTTAATCTTGTATTTATATATATATATTTTCGGAATATTGGCAACGGCTCCAACGATTTCCCTGAAATTCAGCATGAAGGATGTTTTGGTGGAAAAAAAATATCGAACTAGCTAGGTTTTATTTAATAAAATCGTTTTATCCCTGTTTTTGGCCTTAAAAAAAACTTTTTACTTTAATTTATTGAACGTATAAAACAAAATTTTCGGCGTGAAATGTCAAGTCAGCGTAGCTTATTCGGGAAACGGGTGGTCGCGTGAAATAAAAAATACCTAGGATCGAGCCCCACCCTATTATAATTTTTTTTTTAAGTCCCTTTTTTATTTTGTTAAAAATTACCGAGCAAGGCTCGGTCAACCTGATACTTTATTTTATAGCGAAATAATATAAATTTTACTTCTAAAGTTTCACAAGTTTCCCCTCAAGGTTTCAATCTGTGCTTTAAAATAGATGTTCTTGATTTCGTAGTATCACTAGATAGTTTTTTATACATCTCAAGTCTAAACAAACTGTTTAGCCATGATAGGCACGTATTTAAATTGAGTTTCGGCCCTGACATCTGTGTGGCAATAAGTAAGAGGCCAGTGTACAATGAGGAAAATCGGCGAACCAACATTAACTTAGTCAACTTTATGTTTATTGCTTTATTAACAGTAACCTGGGGCAAAACATGTTTTTATCTTCCATTCTGTCCTATCAACTCTGACGCCACTCCTTTTATATGCATGTCATACTTCACACAATCCAACCATCTCTTTTTAGGCCTCCCTCTAGGCACATATCCATCCACATTCAAATTTAATACTTGTTTGGTCATGATTTTCATCCCTCCTCATTACATGTCCATACCATCTCAATCTTGCACTTCTCGTCTTTTCTATAATGGGCGCAACTTAATTAATTGCTCGGTAATTTTTTACGAAAAAAAAACTTCAAATAAATATAATAATCGGGTAGGTGGGGCTCAATCCTAGGTTTGATTTCTCGAGACCACCCGTTCCCCGAATAACCTACGCTGACTTGTCAATTTTCGGCAAAAATAGTTTATATATTCAATTGTAAATTTTTGTATTTTTAATGCCCAAAAACTCTTGAAGATTTCTTTTAAATAAAAGCTAGATCGATTTTTTCACCAAAACCTCCTGCATGGTGAATTCCAAGAAAATCGTTGGAGCCGTTTCCGAGATTCCAAAAAAATATATATGTATATTATCTTTATCATTTAAATGAGTTATAATCTCATAATAATCTTATATATATATATATATATATATATATATATATATATAATCCTCTGATTAACTAAAGATAGATTTCGAATGAAGCATTAAATATCTAATTTTCCCGTGTAGACCACCCTCATTTCTTATCGGGGTGTCGTGAGAGGCGACTAAGGTATGTTGACCCGCCGTGTGGTATCCGGCTGAGTAGAATTAACCATTTCTTAACAAAGTACCGTAAAAGGCGACTAAGGTAAGTTGACCCATCGTGTGATATTCGATGGGGTAGAATAGACCACCCTCATTTTTTACCGAGGTATCGTAAAATGCGATTAAGGTAAATTGACGTCAGAAAATAGGTAGACAAATCATGTGATATCATGTTTATAACATGTGCCGACCCCTCTTAGTGTGGGATAAGGACAGGAGGATGATGATTTTTGGTTTGCACTATTGCAACCTATGAGCAATTATAAAAAAGTGAACTTATGAGAAGTATAATTTGTTTCACGAATATAATATACACGTAATGTTATCAAAAATTTAACCTAAACAAATGAACAAATATTAAAATACCTGAGTACAGTTACACCATCATAAAGCACTTTCCCTTTAAAAAAAACTTAATATTAACTGATAAAGCGATCATCAGCAAAATCACGTTGGTACCTAAATATAGATAAAAATTAACTAACCTTGACAGTCTGTCAATTTTGATTTATAATAGATTTGTTTATGATGGCGTAGACAATTTATTTCTATATTTAATATTAAATGAGATAATTTTGTATGTGTGTATATTTTCGGAATCTCGGAAACGGCTCCATCGATTTTCCTGAAATTCAGCATGTTTTCAACATGTTCAGGGGGTTTTGGGGAAGAAAAATCGATCAACATAGGTTTTATTAAAAAAAAAATAGTTTTATACCTGCTTTTAGGTATTAAAAAAATACCAAATATTTACTTTTAATTTATTGAATATCAATCAATTAAAAATAATGAGTGGAATAGACCACCCTCTTTTCTTACCGAGGTTTCGTAAAAGGCGACTAAGGAAAGTCGACCCGCGGTGTGATATCCCGCTGAATTGAATATATCACCCTAATTTCTTACCGAGATGTTGTATAAGGCGACTAAGGTAAGTTTACGTCAGGCAGGCGGCTGGTCGTAAAACGCAGCCTATTCGTGTGACAGCATGTTTATAACATGCAGACCCCACCTAGAGTGGGATAAGGGCAGGAGAAGTAATGATATTAGTAATAATAATATACTAATAGAGTAATGTTATTACCAATTTTGAATGATATTAGACCAATTTTATTGTAGACAAGGATTTAAATGCTTCAAAAGGGACTTTTTTGAGGCGTTTCATAATACGCCAGACAGAAAAACGCAAGAGTCGAGTTTATTTATCTTTTATCCTTTAAGGACTGATATGTTTAATATATGAAATGGTGTAATCTATACTAACACTGAATGATGCAACGGTGGGTGTGACCCGAAAAACCAAAAACGAATATAAACGAAATGCAAAATAACCGTTATATTAAGGACCCTATCAATCGCCAGCGGCCCCGCCCGCGTGGAAAGATTAAAACCGTAATATAGTATTTTGATAACCATAAAAATAGTTAAAGTGGGTTAATCTTAAAAGCTAGACATATGCTGTCGCGGACTTTTATTTAAAACTTTTACAGGGAATTATGTAATACATGATTTTTGAATAACTTTCGCCGTACTTAGCTACTTAGTACCGTAATTGTAGTTTAGCGTACGCAAGGAAAGCTTTAAGTTTTGCGGTTTTCGTACTATTTTTTATTGCTGCTCCTCTCCTTTTCATCTTAGCGTAATGTTATGTAGCCTACAGCCTTTCTCGATAAATGGACTATCTTACACTTAAAGAATTTCGCAAATCGGTTTAGTAGTTCCTGAGATTATCGCGTTCAAACAATCAAACAAACAAACAAGCTTAATATATTAGTATAGAGTGTTAGTGCATTAAATAATCGTGAAAAAAATACATGCCACATACGGTAAATTTTGGGGATATATCCCACAGGGTCAGGTAGGGTAGGCACAACATGTACTAATCATGTTGTCACATGATTTGGCTCAGTATTTTACGATCTGCTTGACGTTATACTTATCATAATCGCCTTTTACGTCAGCTCGGTAAGAAAGAGGTTGGTCTATTCTACTCAACCGGATACCACACGGCGAGTCGACTTACCATAATCACCTTTTCAGACAGTTCGACAAGAAAGAGGGCGGTATATTCAACTCAGCCGGATACCACACGGTGGGTCAACTTACCTTAATCGCCTTTTACGAAGCTTTGATAAGAAATGAGAGTGGTCTATTCAACTCAGCCGGATACGACACGGCGGATCACCTTCCAGAAGCAGTAGTTGATTTATCAATATTTGACGATTCAAAAGTGCTTGTAAAGTCCAACTTGAATAAAGAATGATTAGTTTGTACTATTTTATTACGTGAATAGAATTGAATTGTATGATTTGAAGTAGTTTTTACCGTATCGGACGTCGACTAACTTTCACTTGGTAACGTAACTTGCGAGCAAAGTTGTTATGACAGCAACAATTCGCTTATAAATTAAACTATTTTTAGTATTACTTACAATAACATTTAGTAATTGGCAAGCTTTTTAATTTATGGAAATAGGCGTTACATTTGAGGTTTCTAATGTGATGTAAACAATTACATTTTTTTCCACTTACATTGCAAACGCAGGCTGAACCCTACGAGATTTATCAAAATAATGTACTAAGTATTTGTACACCTTGAAAAGGTCTACAGAAAAGTCCGCGATGGTATATGTCTATCTCTTATGGATAACCCACAATAGCATTTTTTGTCATTTACTATTTACGAAAATAATGCATAGATTAGGCGTTACTTTACGGAGATAATACAAAAGTAATAATAAAATTAGTTTTGCTATAATCCGCGATGAAGTAAAATAGAAAATATATATAATGCTAAATGTAGAGTGTATAATCCGTTTTCACACCTGATACATGAAGGATTCGTTAAAACAAACGTTTTCCTTCACCGAAAAGCGTGTGACAAATTGCAATTATCAATTAGACAAAAATTTTCATATTTTTAATACATCATAAATACGTAAAGCATATTACACAATTGAAGATCTTTAAATCCTTTCAGCTTCATACAGGACTGCGGTTTAATAATGTAAAATTGAAAATGTTTAAAAGATTGACAGCCGAGTTTCTTTCTGGTTCTTCTCGGTAAGAGCAACATTCCGAACCAGTTGTAGCTTCATTAATCATATTGATTGACGATTCAAAAGCGCTTGAAAGAGCTTATTTGAATAAAGATTATATTGATTTGTTAGAACGATTTTACGTTGCTTCATCTAGTTTATTTAATTCCAATTATGTATTCGTTATACAAGTATTGAAATGACATGCGTGAATTTAAATTAATCATAAATCAGGTTATGAGTCACATTTACATGTAACAATCAAAACAACTATAATTATACTAGCTTTTACCCGCAAATTTGCGTGGACTGTTGTTGCGTAATAGGTTGGTAATAGATGGCGCTTTTCAATGTCATCCTATTCCCGTAGAATTAACAGGATTTCTATAGCCTATATGTTATTCCGGTGTATAAGGAATAATTGTGCCAAATTTTATCTATATTGGTTAAGTAAATACGCCGTGAAAGTAACAAAAATACATCGATTACAAACTTTCGCATTTATAATATAAGTAGAATTTAAACATCATCGCAAATCATCAATCATATTAGTTACGCCTATCGCAGATAGCGTAATAAATAATACGCATGTCCATTTATATTGGAAACGGTTCTTTATCTGACATTAAAGTAGCGGCCTCTTTTTATCCCACTGCTGAGAATAGGCCTCTTCTATCCGTTTTTGGAGAGAAGGGTTGGAGCTAAGACCTACCACGCTGCTCCAATGCGGATTGGTAGGTTACACATATTCCGGAATTCTCCAGATACATGCAGGTTTCCTCACGATGTTTTCCTTCACCGAAAAGTGATAAATTGCAATTATCAATTAGACACATAAGTTTTAACAGAAAAACTCATTGGTGTCTGCCCGGGTTCGAACCCCGCTTCGAAAGGGTGCACGGTGTTACCGCTGCGCTACCACAGCTATATCTGACAGTAGGTATATATTTGACACCTACGCCCAATTTCGCGCATTTACTTCTTATACACTGGAATAACCTATAGGCTATAGAAATCCCGTTAAATCTACAGGAATAGGACGACACTAAAAGGCGCCATTTATTAAGCTATACCATCAAGCTTTCACGCTACAACAGTTCACTCGAACGATTTCGGGTAATAGCAAGTAAATCTATACTAATATATAAAGCTGAAGAGTTTGTTTGTTCGCTAATCTCAGGAACTACTGGATTTGAAAAATTCTTTCAGAGTTAAATAGTCCATCTATCGAAGGCTTTAGGCTATGTAACATCATGCTAAGATGAATAGGAGAGGAGCAGCAATAAAAAATAGTACGAAAACGGCAAAATTTACAGCTTTCTTGCTTGCGCTGAGTAAACTGTGATAGTTATTCAAAAATCATGTATTACCAAATTGTTTCCGCCTAAAAGTTCTGAATAAAAGTCCGCGACAGCATATATCTAGCTTTTAAGGTTGACCCACTTTAACCATTTTTATGGTTATCAAAAGGCTACATTACGGTTCTGATATTTCCAGCTTTTTGCACATATTTACCACACGGCGGGTCAACTTATCTTAGTCGCCTTTTACGACACCTCGACAAGAAATTAAGGTGGTATATTCTATTCAGCCGAATACCACACGGCGAGTCAAATTACCTTAGCCGCCTTTTACGACACCTCGGTTGGAAATGAGTGTGGTCTATTCTATTCAGGCGGACACTACACAGTTGATTGGAGCTATATTATATAAATTGAAAATGTTTAAAAGATTGACCCCCGAGTTTCTTTCTGGTTCTTCTCGGTGTTAAAGACACATAAAACAATGTTGGCAACACTCAATAAAAACGTCCCTTCATTTCTACGCCGCGCACCGAGCGCACGTCTTTCATTTAACTCATTTAATTTCTTCGCCAAGTCTCCCCTTTTTGCTGTTTTCTTCATGGTCCTTGCGATCCTAGCACTATTTGTTATTTGCCATAAATTAAATTCAGTGAAAGTCGAAGAAATGAGACATATAATGTGCGTCTCGGCGAATCCCTGTGCGGCGAGGCGGCGGCAACAATGGCGTGCTATACGCGCCATACAATTCCTGTTTTACGGGATAATGGAAGCTGAAATTATAATCAGCCAGCTATTTCGGTTCTATAACTGAAATAATTTCTACGGGCAACGAGCGTCAACGTATCCTAACTTAAAATCAAAAATGTCACTGTGAGTATAATAAATAATTCGGAACGCAACGCCATATTGCTTCCGAACAAAAGACGATATTTAACCTAAAACTTTTAAGTGTTAAAAGTGAAGTGTCAAAAGTTTACAGTGTACGTAATTAATAAATTCAAACCTTTAAAACATTTAATTAATATGTAGTGCAGCAATAAATTATAAGACAGTATTATTATTATACTAATGGCTTAGTCCTAAGGAATAAGTATTATATTATAAACAAGTGTTGTTCTTCAAACATAACATTTTGACAGATAGTTGTTTACTTTCTTTTTAAGTTTGTAATTTAATAAACTCAAAATGACTAGCCAAAGTAAAGATGTAGCTACACTTTTGACTAAAAGGAGTCACATTAAAGCTAGTATAACACGTCTAAAAAACTCCTTGACAACAGAATTTCTTGCTCAGTGTTCGACAGAAATGAATTTACTTAAGCAAGAACGTGTAACTTCCTTATTCAAGGACTATAATGATGTATTAATCACTATAGATGACAGCGAAGATCCAACACTTGTAGAAAATTCCTACTTCACATGTATGGAATTGTTAAAAAAGAATCTGACATCCACAGCTTCTAACCAAACTTGTTCTAAATTTAAGTTACCAGATATTGATATTCCAAATTTTAGTGGTAAGTACATAGAATTTAAGCCATTTATTGAACTGTTCAATGCTTTAGTGCACAACGATAAAGGTATCAGTGACATTCAAAAATTTGTATATTTGCGAAGCTTTCTTAAAGGTGAAGCCTATGATTTAATTAAGAATCTTCCAGTGGTTGGTTCTAGCTATATGGATGCGTTGAAAATTCTGCACGAGCGGTATGATAATATGCATAAAATTGTCTTTGAACATATTTCTCACTTACTAGATTTGCAACCTTTAAATAAAACTAGTGTTTTCTTATTAAGAAATTTCATCTCTGAGGTTAAGCAGCATGTTGCAGCATTAAAAAATTTAAATCAGCCTATTGAGCAGTGGGATAGCATATTAGTTTGCATCTTGTCTCGCAAGCTCGATCCGCTTACAAACCGAGCTTATTGTTTAGACAGGGATTCCGCTAAAACCCCTACATTTACAGATTTTTTGAAGTATTTGGAAGGAAGAGCATTAGCTCTCGAGAATGCAGGATCCAAAGAGGCAAACAGCAGCCCACAACAAAAGAGATGTATGGAAATAAAAAATTCAAATCTAGCTATTAGTGACAAGAAAAAAGAATGTTCTTTCTGTGGTAAGGAATTTCACAAATTATATTTATGTCCAAAATTTAAATTAGCTTCTGTGAAGCAGCGCAGTGAGTATATTAAAAAGAAAAGGCTATGCAAGATTTGCTTAAACTTTCACAAAAGCAAGTGTCACTTTCATTTTAAATGCTTGTTCTGTAAAATGGGTCACAACTCACTTTTGCATGCTGATGATGAGCCTTCTTCAGAAGTTACTTTGTTGTCAGGATTAAATAATAACAAGCAAGTGTTACTGCCCACTGTGAAGGTTAAGCTCTTTACCCACACAGGTAAACAAATAATTGCACGAGCTCTTCTTGATACTGGCAGTCAGTCATCATTTATAACTACTCATTTAACAAAATTATTGGGCAAGAAACTAAAAGTAAATTCTACAAGTATAGTGGGAATAGCTAATACAGAGAAAAATATTAAACAATCATTATTATTAGATGTTCATTCCTGTTGTTACCTTTATAAAGTTAAAGTAGATTGCTTAGTTGTTGATAAAATTACCTCAAAGTTACCACAGAACAAAATAGATTTATCAATCTTGAACATTCCAAATCATATATTGCTCGCAGATGACCAATTTAATAAACCAAATAATATAGATATTTTACTAGGTGCTGATGTCTATTTTCAGGCGATGCTGCCCATGTCTGATGTGCAGTACGAAAAGTTTGGTGATACTCTGCAACCCCGTCTCGTCCATACGCAGTTCGGCTATATAGTTGCAGGCAATATCCCGGCACAACCTCTCCAGGATTCTACTGTTTCTTTATTTTGTCAAGAATGTCACTCTGACATAAAGAACACTATAGGTAAATTTTGGCAATCTGAGGCTGTACCAGAAATATTCACTGAGCATAAAACGTCTGAACAACAATACTTTAAAGACACAGTTCAACTTATTGATAATAGGTTTGAAGTATCTATGCCATTAAAAATTCCCATCTATGATGTTAATAATGTATTAGGAAGCTCTTTCAATTTAGCGCTTCAAAGATTTTTAAACTTAGAGAAACGGTTCTCTAAAAATCCTTCATTATATGAGGAATATAAAGAATTTATTCATGAATATATTCAATTAGGCCATGCCAGTTATGTAGACATTTCAAGTTATGATCTTTCGCAAGATGCGATTTATTTTATGCCTCATCATCCTGTTATACGGGAAAATGCTGTAACGACGCGTTTGCGCACAGTATTTGATGCATCTATGAAAACTTCAAATAAAGTCTCATTGAATGATATTTTATTAAATGGCCCTGTTGTACAAAATGATTTGTTTGATATATTATTATTATTCAGACAGAATGAATATTTTTTTACTTGTGACATTAGTAAAATGTTCAGAAATATAAATTTGACAAAAGATCAAAGGTCATTGCAAACTATATTATGGCGTGACAGTCAAAATGAGCCTATAAAGTGCCTTCAATTAAAAACTGTCACATATGGCTTGAAGTCATCATCTTATCTCGCTACCAGATGTTTAAATGAATTAGCATATAAATATTGCAATGAGTATCCTTTGGCTAGCTCTGTAATTCTTTCATCTACCTATGTTGATGATATTTTGTATAGTCATTCTGATTTAAATTTAATTATACAAACAAAAGAGCAACTTATAAAATTATTAGCTAAAGGAGGTTTTAATTTGCACAAATGGTCAGCCAATGATGCCAAAATTCTAAATGATATACCAAAAACACAATGGTATTCTGGTGAGATAATATTACAAAAAGATTTCAAAACTTTAGGTTTAAATTTTGATATTAATACTGATTCATTCATCTTTTTTCCGCCACCAAGGCAGTCTGTTAAAACTAAAAGAGAAATATTGTCTTTTATAAGCAAATTTTATGACCCTCTTGGCCTTATAGGTCCGATTTTTGTACAAGCCAAAATAATTATGCAAAATTTATGGAGAACTAAAACAGATTGGGATTCTGTACCTCCTTCAAAAATACAAAAAGAATGGCAAAACTTTTATGAAAGTTTGATAAATATGCCAACTCTTAGTATAAAAAGAAATATTACTCTATGCAATACACAAAAATTACAACTAATTGGTTTTTCAGATGCATCAGCTGTAGCTTATGGTTGTTCAATCTACATAAGGACTGAAAACAATGAAAAGGCTAACATGTCTCTTCTTTGTTCAAAGTCACGAATAAATTCAGTAAATCAAAAATTAAGTGTACCTCGCTTAGAATTAAATGCTGCATTATTATTAGCAAAGTTGATGCATAAAGTGTATAATAATTTGAAGCAAAAACAAAATATCAATGAAGTTCACCTCTATAGTGACTCACAAGTAGTTTTAGCATGGCTAAATACTGATATAGTTAAATTAAATACATATGTAGCTAATAGAGTAAAATTATTAAAAGATTATACTAAAGAATTTAATTGGTTATATATATGTACAGAACAAAATCCTTCAGATTGCTTAAGTAGGGGAATAAAACCTCATATCTTACAAAATTATCATTTATGGTGGACAGGGCCAAAGGAGATGAATCAATCTGATCATAAATTTATAAACAATAGTTTAAAGGTGCCCAGGGTATTGCCTGAATTAAAGTCTTCTAATAATGCCTCTTTCTCAGTTATTGATGAGCAAACCACAGATTTATTTCAATTTAAAAATAATGTGTATGACGAGAGGGTTTGCACAGTATCTCAACACTGCACAAGACTTATTTTTGATTATTTAGTAATAAATATTCAAATATTTTAAAGGCACAATAAATATTAGCATATGTGTTAGGATTCTGTAATAATATAAAACTGAATTCTCTATAAGATATTCTAAAATAATAAAAAACAATTTTGTTTCATATGCTGAATATAAAAATGCATTGCATTTATTAATTAATCATGAACAACATAAATATTTCTTATGATATTTATTCTTTGCAAATAATAGGTAATTTAAAGTTAAAATGTTGGGTCTCAATCCATTTCTGGACAAACAATCTACTGAGAGTAGGTGGTAGGCTGCAACATGCTGATTTACCTAATGCTCTAAAGCATCAAATAATTTGCACAGCAAGTCATGTTAGTTACAGGCTTATGTTAAGCCACTTATTATAATAAACAGTTAAGCATTGTATACTTTGTTTATAATGTAACGAAACTTTAATGGCAAATGTCATAGAATTTCAGTAAAATATCTTGTTGCCATTAGATAATTAATTATTACCTATAATTACAATTTCTCGTAGGCCTTGATGCTTCTCAGACATCTATGATCTGGGAAGATGCCAAGAGACTAGGTATAAGGCTTGCTCTATGAGTAAGTTTCTATAAGTTTCAGTGTTATTAAAATATATTATGAATACATAATATTATAACTGCATTATATTAAATACTAAGGGGTATTATAATATGTATAAATAGATGTAGTTATAAATAGATTAGTAGATCTATATAAGTTTGTTTACAAATTTAAAAGTTTTTATTAGCTTACAAATAAATATGTTTTCTATAATATTGTTATAGTAAAATCATAGTTTCTTTATACAAACTTAAATGTCACAGTATGTAAAATGTGTTTGTGTAACAGACATGTAAATTTGTTTATATAGCTAAACTTAATTGCAGTGTCAACAGTGTATACGGTCTATTTTCTTAAATTTGTAGTATTTCTCAAACACCTATTATCTTTATATAAGAAATAGTATATAAGGGTACATTAATAAGATACTAACATGAAGACAAAATTTGTATTTTACAAAATTTTCTTATAATAATGTCAGAAATTTTAGTTTTTTAGTCAAAATAGGTGAATAAGAATTTAAGAAACATTGTATAAACATTCAAATAGCATTTATGTGTTACCATTTTTTATTTATTACATTACTTTATTAATTGTAATTAAATTCAGTAACATAACCACTAACAAGTACAAAGGGTTATTGGCAAATAACTTGAACCATTGATACCTATTGAAACACAATTACAGTCCACTTAATAAAATGTTTATATATAATACATTATTCCTTTTGTGTTGGGAGTTATGTTAAAGACACATAAAACAATGTTGGCAACACTCAATAAAAACGTCCCTTCCTTTCTACGCCGCGCACCGAGCGCACGTCTTTCATTTAACTCATTTAATTTCTTCGCCAAGTCTCCCCTTTTTGCTGTTTTCTTCACTCGGTAAGAGCAACATTCCTAAACCAGTTGTAGCATTTAATCTAATTGATCCTTAACGATTTAAAACATGTAAGCTTAATTGAATTAACATTATTTTGGGTCGCTTAGCATAAATCATTAATTGTAACGTGTAAATATTCAAATTACATTTGACCGTTTTACGTTGAGGTTTTATCATAAGTTTTGTGATATTTAAATCAAAATAATCTATATTCAAGTGGGCTTTGACAAGCACTTTTGAATCGTCAATGATCAATATGATTAATGAAGCTACAACTGGTTCGGAATGTTGCTCTTAACTAACAGTAAGAAACTTGGCGGTTAATCTTTTAAACATTTGCAATTTACATTGTTAAGCGGTCTTGTATGAAACTGAAAGGATTTTTGAATCCAAGCATATCCTATTCTACTTATCCTATCCGACTAACATTATAAATGCGAAAGTTTGTGAGTATGGATGTATGTTTGTTACTCTTTCACGGCGAATCCGTCGAACCAATATCAATGAAATTTGGCAGAATTATTCCTTATACACCGGGGTAACATATGCGCTATAGAAATCCTATAAATTCCACAAATGCCGATTAAAAGCGCCATCTATTATCAACCTATCACGCGACAACAGTCCACGCGAACGAAGTAAAAGCTCTTTACCTTCCTGCCCTTATCCCACTCTAAGTAGGGTTGGCACAACATGTTATAAACATGCTGTCACATGATTTGGCTGCGTTTTAATGACCGGTCATCTGCCTGACGTCAACCTCCTACCTCAGTCGTATTTAACGACACCTCGGTAAGAGAGAGGGTGGTCTATTCTACTCAGCCGGATACCACACGGCGGACGAAGTAAAAGCTAGTATTTTAGTATATAAAGCTGAAGGGTTCGTTTGTTTGATTGTTTGAACGCGCTAATCTCAAGAACTACTGGACCGATTTGAAAAATTCTTTCAGTGTAAGATAGTCCATTTATCGAGGAAGGCTATAGACTATATAACATCACGCTAAGATGAATAGGAGGGGGGCAGCAATAAAATAAAAAAAAAGGCAAAATTTAAAACTTACCTTGCGTGCGCTGCGTAATCGGTAATAGTAATCCAAAAATCATGAATTACAAATTTGTTCCCCTCTTAAAACTCTAAATAAAAGTCCGCGATAGTCTAGCTTTTAAGGTTAACCCATATTAACCATTTTCATAGTTATCAAAAGACTATATTACGGTTCTAGTCTAACACGGGCGGAGCCGCTGGCGATTGCTAGTAATATAATAATTTTCAACTGTAATTGTAAACTGTAATGCTTATATTATAAGCATATTTCATTTATACACGTGTTAAGATAGCGGGATTAAACTATTTACAATTATTATGAGGGTAAGTTAAATTTCGTGGCTTATTTACGCTATTTTCGGTTTACGTACTAAGAAAGTAAACTTTAAAAGCTAGTCGTAAATAAGTACGCCACTCACCAGTCAGTAAGTAACGACACGTTCACTCGACACCAAACCACTGACTGTTATTTTATATAATAGTTACCGTGAGCATTATAATTAACTGTGTTTTATAACTTACAACCACGACACGATACCGATTTAACGATTTCAGTAGCACATGATGTTTATAATAGACGAAGTAGGAACCGATATAAGAATGTGTGAATATAGCGACCCTATAAAACTGAAACCAAAATTCTTATGACAAACTTTACGTACCTACAGGCCAAAATTAAAAAATAAAATAATTAATATAACATAACTTTTTAATTATAACGATACATCTATACAACTTATAGCTATATATAGCTGTGGTAGCCCAGCGGTAATACCGTCCGCCTCTTTCGAGGAGGTCTAGGGTTCAAACCAATGAGTTTTCTAGTAAAACTTATGTGTCTAATTGATAATTGCAATTTATCACACGCTTTTTGGTGAAGGAAAACATCGTGAGGAAACCTGCATATCTCTAGAGAATTCTGAGGATATGTGTAACCTACCAATCCGCATTGGGGCAGCGTGGTAGGTCTTAGCTCCAAACCTTCTCTCCAAGAACGGAGAGAAGAGGCCTATGCCCAGCAGTGGGATAGTAACAGGCCGTTACTTACTTTTACTTACTTACCTATACAACCTCCAGCTGGGCCGAGGAGGTTGAACCTCTACCTTAAAAAAAAGGTTTCAATGAACGAGTCCGCGGCGACGCAACACGCATGCGCAATCGATGTTTGCGCCTTAGCGCTAACATTTGACAGTTAAAAAATCTTTTCAATATTTAAACATAGTTTGGTTTTTATTAATATTGTTTTACGTATTATAGTATGAGAGTAGATAAAGTAGTGTATGACACTGTACATAACTTGGTCTTATAACACTCGTGTGATACTATAAAACACACTCGTATTATAACCCCTTATGCAACAGTATCATAATCTACTATTACCATCGTGCGGTCGTGTCGTAATAAATGTAGTGTGGTATAAAAGACATCCGTTGCTAATATCACCACTGAGTGCTGACCAACCACGTTACATTTACAGTGGTATTCGAAAGTCCTTGCCGGAGCGGTCGGCTGTTGATCTACTAAAATATAGCCTTTTTTGTCTGTTACGTACGTCCTACGTCAGCGACTGGTAACATTGAGACGAAAATAAAAAATACTACAGTGATATGAAAGGAAAAGAAAAGTGTTTATTTCTTCCCCATGTGAAAAGAAGACTTGCACTTAGTGTAACTTATTCTAAATTTCAAAAAATGAAGAAGAAAGACTGAAAAAAACTGATATAATTTTATGAGAAAGCAAAAGATAATTTCGCTGTCAATTGACAAAAGTCATGATATCTCAATTTCATAACGGGCGGTCTCGAATTCAGTATACTAAGATTGATCCCATATAAAATCATTTTTTTTATTGCTTTTTTATTAAAAAAAATTACCTAGCAAGGCTTTCTCATTTAGGTACTACTTATTATTAAACAAAGTCCCCAAAAGCTGCCAGTCTGATTTTTTTCAAAATCTACTGAACGGATTTTTATATAGTTTTAACAAAAACATAGTTTCCGGATCGTTTACGTTAAAAGTGCATTACTGTTTTATGTAAATTCATCTGCAGAGATCGCGAAATAGTAAGTCGTCGTAGTAGTTAGTCGTGTGCGCCGAGTAAATCAACAGAGATACACTAAACTAATGTACTAGAGAATTGTAGGTCTTCAAAAATACTACTAAAAAGTACGCGACAGCATGTTTCAAACTCTTATAGTTAGCTCACAATAACCACTTTTGTTCAAACTTTTAAATTAAACTGATTTTCACGCGGGCGAAACAGCAAGAACTTAGTCTTATATAAATTAACTAGCGGCCTGCCCCTGCTTCGCAAGGGTATAAAATATATATCCCATGTCACTCATTGTAAAAAAAATGATTAAAATCGATCCAGTAGTTTTGATTAATTTATTACTGCCCGTGGCCCGCAAGCGTTAAATTTGGAGAAAAACAATTTCCTTTCCCTATACCAAGAAGATTTCCTGCTATCTTTGGAATATCTAAATTCATATAGTACATTTTTACTTATATACTTTTACATTTTCCCTATGTATTTTATTTTTACAATTAATAACAGAATGTCTTTAAACTTAAAAAAGTCGAGGGCGAAGCGCGGCGTCGTCACGGCATTTTAAATCTGTAATATCTCCGAAAATGTTCACTTAAATTACATGCTGTAAACGGTCATATTGATCTATATTAAATCAACTATTTATTTAAGGTTCTTAATTGGATAAGGATTAATGCTGTATTGTATAAAATGCCGACCCCACTTAGAGTGGGATAAGGGCAGGAAGATGAGGAGATGATGATGCTGTATTGTATAAAAATTGCTTCAAAAATAAGGCATTATTTTTCGTAAAAAGTAAATGACAAAAAATGCTATAGTGGGTTATCCATAAGAGATAGACATATACTATCGCGGACTTTTCTGTAGACCTTTTCAAGATGTACAAATACTTACTACATTATTTTGATAAATCTCGTAGGGTTTAGCCTGCGTTTGCAATGTAAGCGGAAAAAAATGTAATTATTTACAGAAACATCAAAAATTACAGTATTTCTCTACTCCGTATTGAATGTTATTTTATACGTACAAACCTTCCTCTGGAATCACTCTATCTATAAAAAAAACCGAATCAAAATCTGTTGCGTAGTTTTATGCGTACATAGGGATATAGGGACTTAGTTTTATAATATGTAGTGCTAACAAATAAAGTTAAAAAAAGCTTTTAATTTTTTTTGTCTTCTGTTACCCGTTGAAGAGCTTTTTGCTTATCATAAACATTGTCATCGGTACTGGACCAGTATGTGCAATTTCAGCCAAAATGACACCGGGAAGTGGGATAAATTTAACTTGCAAGATTCCAACTTAGTCTCCAAAAGGTGTATGTTTGTATGTAAGCGTTTTTAAATTTAACCATGGTATTATTTATTAAGGATTTCCTTCTAGTCATATTTCATCGGGGTTGCGGGTATTTCCCTTGCTTCTTTCAATGTTAAATTACCTGTACGAAAACTCTTAAACCAACATTGTATCAAGATATCTTGTCATGGTTTCTAAGAACACTGTTATTATTGATTTTAAACGCACCAATTCTCTATCAGAATATATATTAGTAAGTGAATTTTCGTAGTATCAACGTAAAGCAATTTATTTAATTGCTTTACGTTTAATTTAATGGAGTTTTTAAATTTAGACGGGTGTTAACCAGGTATGATCCCAGCGGTCTACAGATTAAGATAAGAAAATTAGGAAAATATATTACATCATCATCCTCCTCTAAGTGTAGGCGTATGTTGTCACATGATTAGGCTACGTATTTTACAACCGGCCGCCTGCCTAACGTCAACTTACCTTTATCGTATTTTACACGTCGTTAAGAAAGGTCTATTCTACTCAACCGGATACCACACGGTGTTTCAACTTACCCCAGTCGCCTTTTACACCTCTGTAAGAAAGAGGGTGGTCTATTCTACTCACACGGATACCACACGGCGGATTGACTTACCTTCTTTGCCTTTCACGACACCTCGGTAAGAAATGATAGTTTACTCTGGTCAGCCGGATACCACACGGCATAAAAATATAATGATACCTGTTTCAAATAGGTCAGTGATATAAAAAACATTGTCCCCATCATTAATGTTGTTTTAATGACTTTTGAGAAAATTGCTTCTTATTTATTAAATAATTGTAAAGGAAAAATATCGTTGTTGTAATAAACTATGAGATTTTTATTTCATTAATGTTACAATATTTATACTTATCGATAACGGATTGCAACGGATCCCTTCTAATCTAATTTCATCACGTGGATACCCTCTAAACAGAGCTCGCTCCATCACCCGCTAAGCGACACCCAGCTGTCTTACCAGGGGTATAGTTTGCCACTACTGTCAGGAAAATAGTGTATTGGTAATAAAACAAAAAATATTCCAATGATTTATTAACAAAAATTATCAATTCTATCATTAATTAAAATTATCATTACAATATATTTAATATTCTATTCTAATCATTTAATTATATCATAATTATGTAAAAATATTCAATAATCATTTTTATCGATACACAATATAAATTGACAACATAATATTAAAAATTCGATAAAAATATAATTTTGAAATAAAGAACACACTTAATCTAATTAATATTACAGATAACCTATATTTTGACGAAGCGTCGTTCAAACATAGACTTATACTAGAGCATGGAAGCCAGTCTAAAATGTGACATATTACGATAAAAAAAGCAAATGATAGTATATCTGTCTCTTTTTAATATATGATTAGACAGAGATGAAGTATACGACTTCAACTTCCTTGTAATTATTTATTGTGTCATTTTCACTAGTATAACTCTATGCATTTAACACGCCGATGTTAACGTTAAATATGGCGTTAACGAACGTTAAACGCTACTATTTAACGTTACTATTTAATAATAAGAACGTTATTATTTAATAATAAGTAGTTAATCTTACTTAACCACTAGCTTTTACCCGCAACTTCTTTCGCGACTATTGTCACGTGATACGTTAATAATAGATGGCGCTTTTAAAAGTCATATTATTCCTGTAGAATTAACAGGATTTGTATAGCCTATATGTTATCCCGGCGTATAAGGAATAATTATGCCATATTTCATCAATACTGGTTTAGCGGATTCGCCGTAAAAGAGTAACATACGGGTCACAAACTTTCGCATTTATAATATTAGTAAGATATAAAAATTAGTAAAAAAAAATGTGTCTCTCAACTCAGATATATGAAGTGTATTCTGTGTCGTAAAAGGCGACTAGGTAAGTGGACCCGCTGTGTGGTATCCGGTTAAGTAGAACAGACCACCCTCTATCTTACTGAGGTGCCGTCAAATACGACTAAGGTAAGTTGATGTCAGGCAGGCGGCTGGTCGTAAAATACGTAGCCAAATCGAAAACATGTTTATAACATGTTGTGCTAACCCCACTTAGAGTGGGATTAGGGCAGGAAGGATGATTTTGTGGTATCTACTATACTGTTTTATATATGTACCAGAGACAAGTACATATCTGTTTATTTAACGTTTGTGATCGTTACTTCACTAAATGTTATAACTCGTTTTTCAATTCTCATAAAAAATACCTTCAATTTTGGTTACAATTACATTCCCTCTCCCCCCCCCCGTTTCTCTTTTTCAAATTCAAATTATATATGTAATATAGTCCCAATACTTATATTATAAATACGAAAATCTGTCCATTTGTGTATAGAATAAAAAATATTTACAAATATAAATATGTTTTATATGGCTTATTCCATCGGTGGTTATATTTGTCATGTGAGGTCTTATTATAGCAGACTATATAACGTAATACGTTGTTGTATAGTCTGTAAAATTTTATTTCTATGTTTATAGTCTGTGATTCTTCCCTTTTGTTTACACCATAGAGTAATCATACTAGAGTACAGAAGTCAGTCAACTGTTTTCATGAAAAAAAGAGAAAGCAAATGACGCTCTCTATCTCTCTTTTTGATCTCTGCAAATTGGAATTGAGTTAGTTGGACCAAATTTGATGTCGGAAAATTTCAAAATATTTTTTCTTTATTACAAAAAAAGCGCATAAACATTTTGAAACTCCACAAAAATATTTTCAAACTAAGTTACAAACTCACTATGAATATTTATCAGCGCATGTGTGATTAAACAAAGATATGTATGGGTCTCTCATTTTCCCTCTCTTTTTATTTGTTGTACACTAGCATTCACAGGCCTGTCTATGGCATCCCCTCTATGTTTAATAACTATGGTTTCAACTTTGAAAATTAAATACAAACATTGTTTTGATATTCTGCACACCTGTGACAAATGCCTCCGTCTGAACATTTTAGAACTTGTTATCATTAAACATAACAATGACACCCTCATTAACGATCAGATAAATGTTATTAAGTCAAGCTTGCTACACGTGTTCAGAGGCAAAACAAATGGTGGGGGTTGAACCAATTACTATATTGCGTCGGTTTGCGATTTAGTTGTGGAGTCTATCTCCTGATGATAATTCGGTTGCGGGGCGAAACGCTTGTTGAGTTTTTGTTAGTGAGAGTATGTAGTGTTGTGTATTATGGTGGCAGTGGTGGAGGTTTGTGTAAGTGTTTTTACGAATCCTGCCTGATAAGGCAGTCCATTAACATTGTATATTTAATCTCGGACTACAGAAAAATAATTTTATTATTACTTTGTTTTTTTACATACCAAATACATACTTTTATGTAAAACAATACAAAATGATACGCATCACACACTTTTAATCTATATTCACATTAAATTAAAAATACCATTTAAGTATACAATACAAACTTGCTCTACTAATATACACTTACATTTTGTATTAACTAGACGCGTTTGTATCGTGTTACTTTAAACTGTATTTTATATTATACATTATAAAGTAAATCATCTTGACCTCCCACAAAATTTTATTTGAGCCGTGTAGTATATTACTAGTAAAACTATGTAATTATTACCGAATTAACGTGATATTAAACCGATACAATTCCTGATATTAAACCTCCCCCTTACCCTTTATGTGTACTCCGTGTAATGAATAACAAAATAAAAAACATCATTTATACCACTTTACTTTTATTACACTTTAAAAAAAACATTGATTTGTACACAATTTTCGATTTTAAAAATCTTTGTGATTAGGTGGATTTTCGAGCACCACATTCATGTTTTATACCAGCAATGCACAAAAAATTATTGACAACATTTTGCATCACATATTTTTAAAACAGTAAGATGCATATGCAATCTTACAAATAATGTCATTTTCTAAAATACATTATTTAATTCACTAATGCACAAAACATCCCTGAGTACACATCCTCTTATACACCACTGTACAAAACATCCCTCAGTACACACATCCTATTATACAAGACTGTACACAACATCATTCAATACACACATCCTATTATACACTACTGTACAAAACATTACACAGTACACACGTCCTCTTATACATTACTGCACAAACATCAATGCACATACATCCTCTCATACACTACTTCAGATAGCATCACTCAATACACACATCCTATTATACACCACTGTACAAAACATTACACAGTACACACGTCCTCTTATACATTACTGCACAAACATCAATGCACATACATCCTCTCATACACTACTTCAGATAGCATCACTCAATACACACATCCTATTATACACCACTGTACAAAACATTACACAGTACACACGTCCTCTTATACATTACTGCACAAACATCAATGCACATACATCCTCTCATACACTACTTCAGATAGCATCACTCAATACACACATCCTATTATACACCACTGTACAAAACATTACACAGTACACACGTCCTCTTATACATTACTGCACAAACATCAATGCACATACATCCTCTCATACACTACTTCAGATAGCATCACTCAATACACACATCCTATTATACACCACTGTACAAAACATTACACAGTACACACGTCCTCTTATACATTACTGCACAAAAATCACTGCACACACGTCCTCTCATACACTACTTCACATAGCATCACTCTATACACACATCCTATTATACACTACTGTACACAACATCACTCACTACACAAATGACTACTGCACAAATTATCACTTACAAGCATATTTTTTTGTGCATTGCTAGAATTATTGCGATCAAGAACTTTAACTGAATTGTAGGACGTAACAGTCCTTTTTTATCTAAAAACTTACTTAACCATAATTATTAAATTAACGAATTCAGTTCACATAAGTATAATTTACCTAATATCTTCTATATATTAATTAGATAAGATTAGACTTAATTGAACCGAGTTTTACACACACAAGATTTATATACGCACGTGCTATTAACTGATTTATAAAATAATTTGTACATGAACATATAATTTTTTCAACATTATAATTTTATCGAGACAAATTTAAGCTTGCCACAGATAAAACATAAGGTTATATATCAATTTATAATCTGAATTTAGACACCCTGTCGTAAATTAAAAAAAAAAAAGTAAAATTATTATATATACAATTAATAGCACGTTCGCAAATTTTTAAAGTCACTTGATAAAACTTAAACTAAATACAGAAGTCGAATTTTAAAATACCGTACTCTATGGTAGCGTAAAAGGCGCCAAACGAAAACCTTAAATATAGATATAATTGTCTGTACAAGCTAATTTTATATATATATTTAAAAATTTCACGATTTATATAGTATATTAGTAATTTTACTTGCCATGTCGAGATTGTATTTCAGTTTTTTGTAAATCTACGTAATGTTATTCTGTAAAAGCTTTGTGAAGCTTCTACAATAAATGGAAATACAATCTCGCGATACATTTTTGTATATATATTGTATATATTACCGTTTTGTAACTTATATAAGATGTACGTTATCTATTTAACTTAATATTTGCATCTCGTTTTGGTTTAAAACTAAAGTCGGGCTAGTTCATAAGTATAATATCGTAGAATCGACGAATACAATTTAACTATCAATTATTTAACTTCATGCACATACCCTTTTAATCATTAACTATGATAATCGAAGTGAAAATCATTGAAATATAAAAAAACATTTTTGAATTAAAGTATTTTATTTTTCATCATAAACTTATTAGCGAGTTGGCATTATTCATTCATATTATTTTATCTCACAATACTCTAAAAATTGGCTTTTTATATTTGAAAATTGCGCCTTCAATTAAATAATTAAGTAAATCGTATTGGCGATTGAAAAGTTTGCGCAATACAGTAGTTACGTTTGCCAGACTAGTTCTCAACTGTTTCGGTGCGACCGTGAAGGTCGTCAAAAGAAAAGGTTATGTAGTAAATCATAGAACCGTTATGGCAAAAATATGTTTAATGTGCAGATAAGAAACTTAAAAGCAGATTAAAAGGATGTTTTAGCATATATCCTTCATTAACTTATTTGAACAGTACGAGGGTAGGCGTCTGGATTAAAAAAAACCCAGCAGGAATGTAATATTAAATGAATAGTAGGTATATGCTATTCTCACTAGAAACACCTTTTCAAACCAGCAGTAGAGTTGAAGATACAAAAGTACTTGTTTACAAGTTTACTTGAATAAAGAAAATTTTGAATTTGAATAAGATGGTGGTATCCTTAATAAGATCTGCACGCCAAGTTATCTCTAAGTTGGGATGACATCTATATATATTATAAGACAATGTCCACAAAAGCTGTCTAATTGTATGTGATCGATTTATTCAAAATCTACTAAACATATTTTTGTACAGATTTTACTACAGTATAGTGCAATTATTGAGGAAGATTCAGGTTAAAAGTACATTTTAAGGAACGGCTGATTTAAATCGAACTTTCACTGGAAGAAAGTAGAGGTTGTGGAGCAACTAAAAGGATGCTTTTTATCTTAGGATTCCCGCGGAGTCGGGAATAACGCGAGAAAAAATTTGTGACACTTCATGGTTTTGTTTTGGTCCATAGCAAATAGTAATTCAGTTTATATTTAATTACATTTATGTATAACTTAAGTTATATACAAATATATTCCATTGCTATACAGAAATGTTATATATTTGATACATTTAACTTTGTATATGTCGTAATCCGATATTAAATTTCGACTTTTGGTGAAATGTCCAATTTACGTAAATATTTAATAGTGCTCTGTTTTTTAATTATAATTAATAATAAAACAAAGTTAAAATTATCTAAAAATATCTGTAAAAGACTGTTTATCTATACATACGTACATTAAAAAAATGTTTTTAATATATTAAATGCACTCAATATTTCTGTAAACAATAATTGTATTTTGAATAGAGCAACAGCTATATGATTTGGTACACAGTTCAGAAATGCAGACCAAATTTAACTTTGATCTCATTACCTAAAAAAGGTAGCTAAAAATATATAAAAAAAGGACTTCATCCTTGTTAGAGCAATTCTGCGTGAAACGTTAAAACGGAACGTCAACCCGCCGTTTTTAAAATATTTAAATTTGACAGATACGCTATACTTTTCTAATATTGTTAAACCGCAAATTAAACCTTTTAATAAATTGTAAAATCACTCAAATACGCCTTTTACTTGAAGAATCCTATTGGTAAAATACGCAATGATTAAAAAAATGCTTCAATACCCGTTTGATATTTACGTACCAGACATTTCACAAAAAGCACTAATTCACAATTCACACGTAACACAAGGTTCATATAAACCTCATATTTATCAGTTAATATCAGTGATATAATAAAATATAGTACACACATTGTACTGCATTATACAATATATTCTTATTATATAATCTAAATCAATTGTAGAGGTTTGCAGAAGAAGCGAAAACGTCCATTTATAATTGTGAGTTTAAACTTATAAAAACTCGTAAAAATTATGAATTTCGAGTCAGAGTATTAGGGTCTGTTTTACAAGTTACCAATAAACTGTCAGTTAGCTTATTCAGAAAATATTTGACACATATCTTGGAATTTTGCGTTCTTCAGGTTTCTGATGGGCTTATTCAGCACTTAAAGTCCTTAATAAGTTAACAGGTAGATTATGGGACTGTTATTTTGTTTATCTATTGTATAGCAAATACCTATTTTAAATGGCTGCGTTTTTTTTTTAATTTTTCATTTTTTAGTGTCTGATTTTAGATATAATGCTACTTAGTTTATTTGTCGGTTAACTATACGACACTTTATTAGTAACTTGTGAAATATGCCCTTAGTATTGCGAAATGAGAATTATGGAAGGATGTTAATAAGGGAAATATTTATTGATATTTACTTTAAAGCAAAATTAGAGGACGTGCATACAAGGTCTCTAATTCTAAACGCGGTACAAATGGCCACCAGACTGTTTAAGATCTCTTACTTTAAATGCTGTGAAAATGGTCACCGGCTTGGCTAGAATCTCTCTCTCTCTCTAAATGCCGCAAAAATGTTCACCACGTTAGTCTAGACACGGCTAAAATGGTCACTGGATCAGTTAAGAGCCTCTAACTCTAAATAAGACAATAATGGTCAAACAATGGTAAGTGGACTGTTTAGGGTCTGTACCTTTAATGATGGCAAAAATGGTCACCACGCTGATTAGGGATCTCTAACTCTAAATGCGGTAGAAATGGCCACCAGACTGTTTAAGGTCTCTTACTTTGAATGCTGTGAAAATGGTCATCGGATTGGCTAGAATATCTATCTCTTAATGCCGTTATAATGGTCACCACGTTGGTTAGGATCTCTAACTCTAGATACGGCAATAATGGTCCAATAATGGGTAATGGACTGTTTAGGGTCTGTACCTTTCTTGATGGCAACAATAGTTACCAGGTTGGTTTGGGACTCTCACTCTAAAAAACGCAATAATGGTCAAATAATGACCACTGGACTTAAGACTTTGGTTTAGTGTCTGTACCTTTAATGATGGAAACAATGGCCAAGAGACAGTTTAACTTCTCTTACTTTAAATGCTGTGAAAATAGTCACTACGTTAGCTAGAATATCTATCTCTAAATTCCGCAACAATTGTCACCACTTTAATTGGGATCTCTAACTCTAAATAAGGCAATAATGGTCAAACAATGGCCACTGGACTGTTTAGAGTCTGAGACCTTTAATTATGGTAAAAAATGGTCACCGGGTTGGTTTGGGTCTCTTAATGTAGGATATTTGTCGCTTCTTCAGCAAAATTCTATCAAACACTTAGCATCAGTAAGGGACTCACATAACGATACATCTCTTGGAGTCCTTCTCGGCGGGCTGGCGGGTGGTGGGCTGGCTCTCCGCGAGGGTCGCCGGTTTGATGGCCTCAGGGTCGAAGTGGTCCCCGCGGTCCGCGACCGGTGCGCTCAGCGGCAGGTCCGTGTTGATGCCTACAATCTGGAATTATATACATGTTAATTGGGGTCCTAATTATGGAAGTTATAAGTAAGTAACTTCGTTCACTTAAGAGTTCACTTAATAATATTAATAACAATCGCAATCGGAAAGATTAAAACCGTATAATAGTATTGTGATAACCATAAAAATGGTTAAAGTGGGTCAACCTTAAAAGCTAGACATATGCTGTCGCGGACTTTTATTTAGAACTTTTAGAGGAGAACAGTTTTGTACACATGATTTTGGAATAACTATCAGCGCACGCAAGGAATAATTTTCGTAATATTTTTTTATTGCTGTTCCTCTCCTATACATCTTATTGTGATGCTATATAACATATAGCCTTTTTCGATTACAAGACTATCTGACACTGACAGAATTTTTCAAATCGGTCCAGTAGTTCCTGAGATTAGCACAATCAAACAAATAAACTCTTCAACTTTATATATTAGTATAGATTGACTGCTGGGCATAGCACGTGTTTTTACGAATCCTACATCTATGAGGTAGGAAAACGGATTGTCCACTCTACATTTAGCATTATATATATTTTTTATTTTACTTCATCGCGGATTATAGCAAAATAATGTTATTATTACTTTTGTATTATGAATCTCCGCAAAGTAACGCCTAATTCTATAAATTACTGTTGAATCTGTTGGTCAACTCTACCGCTGGTTCGGAAAGCTGTTCCTACCGAGAAGAGCCAGCAAGAAACTCGGCGGTCGCCCTTTACCTCTGCAGCTCTCCTGGCCGGCAACGGCGTGGAGGCCGTCCTGAAGGGCTTGGCGAGCCGCTCCAGCAGCCGCGCCCGCTTGCCGCGAGCCACCTCCTCCACCAGCTCGGCGCACTCCTCGTGCGAGGGCTTCCGCTTGCGGCCCACCACCGTGCCCGTGGGCCGCGCCGGCTGCTCGCCCACTGCAAACAGACAGACAGAGAAATTGTTATAACAAGTTATGTTTATTTACATATCTTTATTATCTAAGTGTTTATTTTTGGTGTGTGTGTGTGTGTGTGTGTGTGTGTGTGGGTGTGTGTGTGTGTGTGTGAAAGAGTGTGTGTGTGTGTGTGCGCGCGCGTGCGCGTGTGCGTGTGTGCGTGTGTGTGCGTGCGCGCGTGTGTGTGTGTGCGTGTGCGTGTGTGTGCGCGTGCGTGTGTTTGTGTGTGCGCGTGCGTGTGTTTGTGTGTGCGTGTGTGTGCGTGCGTGCGCGTGTGTGTGCGTGCGCGTGTGTGTGCGTGCGCGTGTATGTGGGTGTGCGCGTGTATGTGGGTGTGTGCGTGCGTGTGTGTGTGTGCGTGCGTGTGCGCGTGTGTGAGGGAGAGTGTGTGTGTGTTTGTTTGTGTGTGTGTGAGAGAGAGAGAGAGAGAGTGTGTGTGTGTGAGTGAGAGTGAGTGTGTGTGTGTGTGTGTGTGTGTGTGTGTGAGTGAGTGTGTGTGAGTGTGAGTGTGTGTGAGTAAGTGTGAGTGTGTTTGTGAGTGTGTGTGTGTGTGTGTGTGCGTGCGTGTGTGCGCGTGCGTGCGTGCGTGCGCGCGTGTGTGTGTGCGTGCGTGCGCGCGTGTGTGTGTGTGTGCGCGTGCGTGTGTGTGCGCGTGTTTGTGTGTGTGTGTGCGTGTGTGTGTGCGTGCGTGCGCGTGTGTGTGTGTGCGTGCGCGTGTGTGTGGGTGTGTGCGTGCGTGCGTGGGTAAACCCTTATTATGTAAGTCCAACGTACCATTCACGCTAGTATTGGACCTCATGCTCCTGCTGACCGCCACGTTCCTTAAGGTCATCTCCTTAAGCGGCTTGTAGGACCTCCTACCGCGGATGCTGCGCAGTCCGCTGAGATAAGGACTCTCCGGGAACTGGGGCTCGTCCGAGATGAACGACGAAGACTCCGTTATGTCCATCTCCATTGTTGTATTGTTCCCTGGAATGTTTAGAATATAATTTTGATTATGGTGAATCTCTCAAATATAATTTTGAATGTGATGAATGCCTTGAAATTATTTTTTAATATGGTCAAACTCTGTCATATAATTTTGATTATGGCAAATCTCTGGTAAATATTTTTTAATATGGTCAAACTCTGTCATATAATTTTGATTATGGTGAATGTCTAGTAAATATTTTTTAATACAGTGCAACTCTGTAATATAATTTTAGGTATGATAAAGGTCTGAAATCCAATTTTGAACATGATTAAATTACAGAATATAATTTAGAATATGGTATAGCTGTGGAATATAATTTAAGGCATGGTGAAGCTATGTTAGATAATTTTGGATACAGTGAAGTTCTAGAAAATTTTGAGTATGATGTAGCTCTGGAATATAATTTTAGATATGGAGAACTTGATTATAATTTTTGATATGGTGAAGTTGTCAAATATAATTTTTAATATGGTCTGTAATATAATTTTAGGTATGGTGAAGCTCTGAAATATAATTTTGTATATGGTGTAGCTCTGGAATATCTTTTTAGATATGGTGAAGGTCTGTAATATAATTTTAGGTATGGTGAAGCTCTGAAATATAATTTTGTATATGGTGTAGCTCTGGAATATCATTTTAGATATGGTGAAGGTCTGTAATATAATTTTAGATATGGTGAAGGTCTGTAATATAATTTTAGATATGGTGAAGGTCTGTAATATAATTTTAGATATGGTGAAGGTCTGTAATATAATTTTAGGTATGATGAAGCTCTGGAATATAATTTCGTATATGGTATAGCTCTGGAATATCATTTTAGATATGGTGAAGGTCTGTAATATAATTTTAGGTATGATGAAGCTCTGGAATATAATTTCGTATATGGTATAGCTCTGGAATATCATTTTAGATATGGTGAAGGTCTGTAATATAATTTTAGGTATGATGAAGCTCTGGAATATAATTTCGTATATGGTATAGCTCTGGAATATCATTTTAGATATGGTGAAGGTCTGTAATATAATTTTAGGTATGGTGAAGCTCTGTGATATGTTTTTGAGTCTAATTTTCAATATGTTGAAGCTACAGAATATAACTTTGAATATGGTCCTTTTTTGAGTGACACGTACTTTATAGTGTCAATATGTATGGTAATTGATATTTTCAATTAACGGTTAACTTTTCGTTGAAGAAAAATATAAATTAAAACCTTAATAAAAAAGAACATTTTTAATTGTATGGATTGAACATTATTTTCTACGGATTACCTCCGTTCTGATTTAGTCACACAGTGACAATCGAGCTGCGGTAATATATAATACAGTGTTACCCTCACCAGTATAGTTGGCCAGCAGCGAGGTGTTGGTGTTGTCGGCGAGGCGCGCGCTGCGGCGGTAGGGGGACACCTTGACCCTGGACTTGGAGTAGTTGGTGTCGGGCTTGGCTCGACCCTCGTCTGGAGGACCACAACGTCACACTACACTTATCGTTGCACCGCCCTTCGCACACGGTTACGGGAGGACACCGGTTCGAATCCCGGTATAAGAGTGATCAAATGGAATCACAAATTTATATACACCAAAGTACCCCAAACCTTTTTTGTGCCCCTATACCTTAACTTAGCCTTTCTAAAATACTTCATTATACACCTGCCTTTATTCCTAAGTGGGGTGGACACAACATGTTTGAACCATGATGTGATGTGATTGTTACGTCAACTTACAATGGTCGTATTTTGCGACACCTCAGTAAGAAATGAGGGTGGTGTAATCTATTCAGTCGGATACCACACAATTACAATACATGTATGAGATTTTATATATACCAGTGTTAACAAAACTTTTTTGTAACCCCTATACCTTAGTCGTTTTAATATTCTTATACCAGTATTATATACATAACTTTTAATATTCATTATCGCCTTGCCCTTATCCCACTCCTAAGTGGGAACCTTTTAAGGGGTCGGCACAATATGATATAAACATATCGTCACATGATTTGGCTACGTATTTTACGACTGGCCGCCTGCCTGACGTCAACTTACCTTAGTCGTATTTTACGACCCCTCGGTAAGAAATGAGGGTGGTCTATTCAACTCAGCGGAATACCACACGACAGGTCGACTTACCTTGGTCGCCTTTTACGACACCTCGGTAAGAAATGTGGGTGGTCTATTCTACTTAGCGGGTACTACACGACGGGTCAACTTACTTTAGTCGCCTTTTACGACACCTCAGTAAGAAATGAGGGTGGTACTATTCTATCCAGCCGGATACCACACGGCGATCTTTTATAACTATATGTATACACAGAAATAAATAAAAACATAGAATAGAATAGAATCAAATAGAAATCTCACCTTCATTTTCCACTTCAATAACTTCAATTTCCACTTCCAATTTCTCATCAGCTTCAACTATCTGCTCTTGCTCTTCTCTCCTTTCCTTATCATCTTCTTTGACGACCTCCAGGGTCCTTTCCTCTGTGACCACGCTTTGGACCTTGCTGGGAGAGTCAGATTCTTGTATCTTCTCGGTCTTCCTATCTTGTGGTTTCGGTGAATCAGAAGACCGTAGTCTGCGGTCCGATAGGGGTATATCTTCTTTCAACTTCAATAGTTTCGACTAGAAATCAGTTTATTTGTTAATATACATACAAACATATAAGGTAAGGGCACTAGTGAATTTACCATGTACTAGGTAGTAGAACGTTTTGTATGAAATTTTAAATAAACGTTTTTCCTTGTTGTAGCTAATAAAAAAATATTAAATTTCAAATATTAAACAATGGGTGACAGTTGTAAGCTTATGGCAGTTTTTAATTGATGGTAATTATAAATTTATTTTTTATTAGCTACAACAAACAAAACGCATATTATTTAAAATTCATACAATTCAATATAAAATCAAAAGTATTTTTTATTCAAATTGGCTTTTACAAGCACTTTTGAATCGTCAAATTAAAATGAAGCTGCGACTGGTTCGGAAAGGTGCTCGCTCTTACCGAGAAGAACCAGCAAGAAATTCGGCGGTCACTCTTTTCAAAATTAAGTATTACAATAATGTCTTAAGTAAGTAAGTAACGGCCTGTTACTATCCCACTGCTGGGCATAGGCCTCCTCTCTCCATTTTGGAGAGAAGGGTTGGAGCTGAGACCTACCACGCTGCTCCAATGCGGATTGGTAGGTTACACATATCCCTAAGATTCTCTGAGATATGCAGGTTTCCTCACGATGTTTTCCTTCACCGAAAAGCGTGTGATAAATTGCAATTATCAATTAGACACATAAGTTTTAATAGAAAAACTCATTGGTGTCTGCCCGGGTTTGAACATGATCGTCTCTAGAGATTCAAATGGTCGCACCGCTAGGCCATCACAGCTTACCATAATGTCTTAATTAAGACCTAATCAAAATTTTTACAACATAATCTAGTGCGTAGCTGGTCGCAATTTAAAATCCAAGCTGTCTTATTGTCAACAAAGTCCTCAACAGTAAAAAACATAGATCTGCAGGAGATAAAGGGTCAACTTTATCTTTTACCTTTGTTAAATATGTTAAAGATTTAACATGGTCTCTGTTTTAAACGAAAATAAGTTTATTAACATTCAAGCACGAGCCATTTTAATGAGTAAACGGAGCAACTTAAAAACAAAGCATATATGAATGAACTAGTAATTCCATTGGTGTATTTAAATTATACATTATGTTAATTGAAAGTAATTGTTAACGGTACAATTAAGATGTAAATATATTCAGGTGTTAATGTAACAATAAAATGTAATACACAAATCTAGGTTACTGTTACAATATACATCATTTAGAATTAGATCATTTAACTTTATGTAAAGAATATGATGATGTTTTAGAACCCCCGAGATTTTTTGTGAGACGTTCCACTATACACTTCTGACAAGTGGACATCAGTTGGATAATCTTGAGTTTTAGGGCCTGTTTCACAAATAAACTAAGTAGCAGATAAATGTCTCTAAAAAGTGAAAAATTATAAAAAAAATCGCGGCCATTTTGCAATAGGTATTTGCTATCTAGCAGATAAACAAAACAGCCACATGATCTACCTGTTAACTTATTAGGGACTTTAAGTGCTGAATAAGCTTATCAGAAACCTAAGAAACGCAAAATTCCGAGATATGTGTCAAATATGTTCCGAATAAGATAACTGAGAGTTTATTGGTAACTTGTGAAACAGGCCCTTAGGATGTTATGTAAACATTAGCTTCGCATCATTTTTTATAACGTAATATTCTTGAAATACTTTAAGTATAAGTCAGGCTGGCGGTTAATTCGCCTATTTATGGCAGGAACTTCACTTGATATTTCTTAATTCTAATTTAAGCCACCTTATTAGAAAGATTATAACCGTAATATAGTCTTTTGATAACCATAAAAATGGTTAAAGTGAGTTAATCTTAAATCTTTTGCCGTTTTAGTATTTTTTTTTTATTGTTGCTCCTCTCCTATTCATCTTAGCACGATGTTATATAGCCTATAGCCTTCTTTCGTAAATGGACTATCTTGCACTGAATGAATTTTTCAAATCAGTCCAGTCGTCGCTGAGATTAGCGCGTTCAAACAATCAAACAAACAAACTCTTCAGCTTTATATATTGGTATAGATTTAAAATGTTGTATTGTGTAAAATATATAAATAAGTAATTTTCGACTTCCAGTACACTCAAAATTAATTACAAATTATTCCATATACCAAAGCTAAAAGGTAATTTATAGAATTAGGCGTTACTTTGCGGAGATCCATAATACAAAAGTAATAATAAAATTATTTTGCTATAATCCGCGATGAAGTAAAATAGAAAATATATATAATGCTTAATGTAGAGTGGACAATCGGTTATCATACCTGATACATGCAGGAGTCGTAAAAACACATGCACAAACCTCCACCACCGCCACCATGATACGACCAAAATCGCTTTGCGCTTTTGGTGGAGTCTATCTCCTGATGATGCTTCGGTTGCGGGGCGAAACGATTGTTGAGTTTGTGATAGTGAACGTATATAGTGCTTGTGTGCAAAATAATTTTATTATTACTTTTGAAAGCTAAAAGGGTTATTTTTCAAATTCCAATGTGCTCGAAATTAATATTATAAGCTCCATATACCAAACACAAATTTTGTTACTAAAGCATTTAAGCATTAAATTTTGGAGGGAAAAAATAACTTACGTCATCAGGCACATAGTCCTTGTCAGTGTTCTTCTCTGACGCCGGCCGAGGGGTCTCAGGAGTGCGAGTCGACTTGACCTTCACCGAACGATTCGTTTATTAGTACAGACGGACACAACCATTTATATATATGTTAGTGGTGGTTAAGGAACACAATACTACGTTTGTTGCGATTATGTATAAAGTGTAGCCCAAAAGACTTGTGTATTTTGTGTATAGAAGAGAAAACAATAATATTATAGTTTTGTCTCCCTCGCACTTGTTGTCAAAATTTATTTTCTCGGACAAGGTCATGCATTACATACGAAATTGAATGAAATGGGGTACTGTCATTGACCCTTCTATATAATGTATCTTTTATTCTAAACATAAAAAAAATCCTATTACCAACTTCTTTAAATTAACTGATTTTTTTAATTAGACTTCGAAGGTGTGGTATCCGACTGAGTAGAATAGACCATCCTCATTTCTTACCGAGGTGTCGTAAAAAGCGGCTAAGGTAAGTTGACGTTAGGTAGGCGGAGAGTCGTAAAATACACAGCCAAATGATTTGAAAATATGATTATAACACGTTGTGGCGACCCCACTTAGAGTGGGATAAGGGAGGATCATGATGTATAGTAAGTACCACCCTGCATATGAGGTTATGAGTGTAACCTAAATATGTATAGTGATAAATGTAACAGATAAGTTGTATATAGTGGTTAATACTACACATAAAGGGAAAAAACATACCAGTCACCAAAAAAAAAAACAACAAATATATATTTTTTAATTCCATACCTGGGAACTGCGCTAAAATAAATCATCATCTTCCTGCCCTTATTCCACTCTAAATGGGGGCGACACAACATGTTATAAACATGTTGAACATGATTTGGCTACGTATTTTAGGACCGGCCGCCAGCCTGACATCAACTTACCTTAGTCGTATTTTACGACACCTCGGTAAGAAATGACGTTGGTATATTCTACTCAGCCGGATACCACACGGCGGGTCGACTTACCTTACTCGCCTTTTACAACTCGGTAAAAAATGGGAGTGGTCTATTCTATTCAGCCTGATACCACACTACGTGTCAACTTACCTTAGTCACCTTTTACGACACCTCGGTAAAAAATGACGTTGGTATATTCTACTCAGCCGGATACCACACGGCGGGTCGACTTACCTTAGTCGCTTTTAACACCTCGGTAAGAAATTAGGGTGGTACTATTCTATTCAGCCTGATACCACACGGCGGGTCGACTTACCTTAGTCTCCATTTACGACACCTCGGTAAGAAACGAGGGCGATACTATTTTATTCCGAATACCACACATTGCGTCAGAATAAAGGACAATAATACTTACAAATAAAAAATTTCCATACATCCAATGACATTTTAACGAGTTCAGCTATTTCATCTCACATGATTGGAAACGACGCGCCTTAGTTACTACTAAGAGACTTACCTGGCCTGATGGCACAGTGGGTAGTGACCCTGCCTTCAGCTCCGCGGGTCGCGGGTTCGATTCCCGCCGAGGGCCAACATGTTCTATAAATGAATTTGTTGGTCTTCGAGTCTGGGTGTATATTTGTATTTAAGTATGTATTTAAATTTTTTATAAGTATATATTCACCAGTTGTCTGTCCATAACACAAGTATTAAGTTACTTACTTTGGGGACGGACGACCGTGTGTGCAAGTGTCCCATATATTTATTATTTACTTACCGGTTCAATGTAGAAGGGTTTCCAATATCAAAGAACGGGATAACATTCTTGAATTATTTTAACCTCATAACACCCAACCACCAAAAGAAAACATTCAATCAAAACAAACACAAATCTAAGTAAAATGTTACTCGCGAATTTAAAACTTTTTTATCTTTATATCGCACGCTTAGTATTAAAGTGACCGAATTTAAAATTAGGCTAAATTGAGTTGGTTAAATTAAAATAAATTGAGTTACTTAAAATAACGCTTAAGTTGGCTATTATACCACGCTACGCTAAAGAAATTAGTTATTTCTTACTCTTCCAAGTTATGGGTCTCTTTAACAATCACGGGTCTAGTAGGATTTGTAAATTTTGAATTATTTCACATTAATACTAAGCATGCTATATATAAAAAGAACTATTTCCCATGGCCATCGCATTAAGAGTGAATGGAAGAAAGAATTTCGCTAATTTTTTGGTTATTGTGTTTATTATTTTCAGAAAAAAAACTTGTTATAGTAAAAAAAATTGTAAATTTAGCGAAATATGTGAATATATTGACTCTATTATTTATTATCTATAGTCTCAATTTTCAAATATATCTCTCCTAATGCCTATTTAAACTTATTCTCCGCCGCTCAGTTAAATCTTCTCAGTTAAATCGTGTCTTTTCTTCGGCCACTGTGCACGTAAGGAAAGGAGAAGGTGTTTTGTATGGTCATTAGGGACACTGCGATATCATAATTAATAAAGGAAGCGCGTCCACCAATAGATGGCGTTACCACTTACATTATCGATAAACTCTTTCAAATTTCTGATAGCCTAGTACTTAAAAAACAATTCGAAATAGAACACAAATATAACACTATTAAGAAATGAGTTTTTGAGTTGAGTTTTGATTTAATTTATCAAAACTCAACTCAAAAACTCATTTCTTAATAGTGTTATGCGAATTCATTGCACCATTTGCAAAAACCAAACAGTGGATATTTTCAACGACAGTTTAAGCGTATTCAAAAAAGCTAATTTACTTTGGACTATAATTGATATGTCATCATCCTCCTGCCCTTATCCCACTCTAAGTGGGGTCGGCACAACATGTTATAAGGGGTGCCAAAGTGGTCGGCCTCCTCGTGGCGCACCCTGGGCAAGCTTAGTCTTGGCGAACGGACCACTGAGGGGTGGCCAATCCAGTTGTCCCTCTGATTAGCAGAGGGCAATCTGGACGGGCCGGGGACTTCGGGGGGGTTGGGGTGAAGTCCCTAATGAGCGACGGGTCCAGTTGGGCTTACTCTAAGTCTGGCTGGACATGGTTACGGCCACCGTCGGCGAAACCCGGAAGCCCAGCAATGGGAACGGGGACCTTCGGGTTGCGAGGAAGAAAACCTCTATAAAAAATTACCCGGTGGGGGCGGAAACGCCCACCAAGGCGTTGGGGCCCCTACTTGGGGCGCGATCTCTCCCTGTCGACCGTGACATAGCAAACACGGTGGGCAGGGAGCGATCGTGGGCAGCGATGGCCTCCTTTAGCTCTGCGGAGGGGGGTGGAGGGAGGCGGCGGAGCGGTTCCACGAACTGTTGTTCTGGATCCAATCTGCTGCTGGTGAGTCCAGGTGTTAGTGACTCGCCCAAGCCCATCGTCTGCCGCCCTAACTGGGGACCTTCGGGTGTTCCGAACGGGGTACATCGGACACCTGGCTTACAGGTCCCCGAGGCGGTCGGTGCATCTGGTGCTCCCGATGCACCGGTTAGCGGAGGGGGGTTTCTCTTTCGAGGGGCCCCTACCTGGAGGTGTTTATTCTCTGGGATCAGAGCTATCGGCGGGATGGGGGCAAAATGTACAATGATACCCTGTCCTTGCCATCGGCAGCGTGGTGGAGCACACAGGTCGTTTTAGTCGGTGCGAGTCCGACATAACCGCCGCCTGTCCCCGTTGGGCGGCGGTACCCATAAGGGGTTTTTTCCTGTATAATAAAAAAAAAAACATGTTATAAACATGCTGTCACATGATTTGGCTGCGTTTTTACGACCGGCCGCCTGCCTGACGTCAACTTACCTCAGTCGTATTTTACGACACCTCGGTAAGAAAGAGGGTGGTCTATTCTACTAAACCGGATACCACACGGTGGGTCAACTTACCTTAGTCGCCTTTTACGACACCTCGGAAAGAAATGAGGTTGGTCTATTCTACTCAGCCGGATACCACAAGGCGGGTCGACTTACCTTAGTCGCCTTTTACGACACCTCGGTAAGAAATGAGGGTGGTACTATTCTATTCAGCCGGATACCACACGGCGTACTATAATTGATATGTGTTGATCTTAAATCAGTTATATTTTATAGTTTTATATATTTTTCTTGTATTCAATTTCTTTTTCTCTTTTCTGTAGAATCCGTTAACTAAGATAAAATGAGTTTAATCGTGACTCTCAGTCATCGTAACTTAATTTGACAGTTGTTACCTATTATTAAAATACGACTTATTTTAAATAGTTCAATGTATAATTTAAATGTCAATCGTGTATTTTGTTGATGATCTATGAATAAGTAAATTAAAACAACCGACCTTGAATTTTCGAGACATCTCCTCGGTTAATCTGAATGCCTGGTACTAAAAGATCTCACGATGAAAGCAGTTTCAGCATCCATGGTACCAAAGATTTCTAGAAACTTCCCCCCTCCCAACCCCGTCTCGAGACACCCTCTTTGTTATTCTGGATGCCTGGTACTATAAGATTTCATGATGAAGGCAGCTTCAGCACCCCTGGTACCAAAGGACTCTAGAAACTTCCCCCCAACCAAGCCTGTCTCGAGACACCTCCTCGGTTATTCTGGATGTCTGGTACTAAAAGATCTCATGATGAAGGCAGCTTCAGCACCCCTGGTACTATTCAGCACCCTTGGTACCAAAGGATTCTAGAAACTTCCCCCCTCCCAAGCCCGTCTCGAGACACCTCCTCGGTTATTCTGGATGCCTGGTACTAAAAGATCTCATGATGAAGGCAGCTTCAGCACCCCTGGTACCATTCAGCACCCCTGGTACCAAAGGATTCTAGAACCTTCCACCTTCCCCCCTCCCCAATGTGATCGGACGTACCTGCGAGCGGCGTGTATAGCTGCGGCTGGGCAGGCCCTCGGGGGTGGGGGGCTCGAAGCACTCCCCATCGGAGTCCTCGTAAGCCAACTCCGGGAACATCTCGTCCCTCTCAACGTCCAGATCCTGGAGCTCGTCCTCCGAACTCACCGTGTCGCCATTTTGTTCCCCGTTGACTTTTGCCCCGTTCTCTTTCGCTTTTGTTTCGGGCTTCTTTGTTTTCTCATCCGCTTCTGCCTATAATTTGAGATAAATTAGGGAGGCGTTCGTAGAATGCGTTTCACTCGTTAATGCAAGATTTTTACCCCTCCCCCCACTGTTACGCTGTGTCATACTTTCTGTTGCCCCCTAAAAATATTACGTCACAAAAAATAAGACGGGGGTCTTAATTACCCCCTCCCTCCCCCTCTGAATATGATAAATTAAATTTTAAAAATATTTTATGGCGAACAAATTAGTTTGTTTTGTAAGTTCTAGTATACTTAACTAGTAATTAACTACTAGTAAACTTGTAACAGCTACTAGTAAACTTGTTAACCCCTCCAGCTAAGCTAAATGCTTGTGTTAGGAGGGGGTTCATGTCAATATTATAATGGCCGGGGTTCGAACCCACGATCTCTCGATCGTCTACTTCATCATCGTCTATCCACTCTGCATTCTCCGTACTAGTGCTTTCAGTTGCATTTACTAATACCATTATTATCTAGTGATTATTTGTAACTTCGTTAATATTAAACATCATATCCTATTTGGCTAGTACTAAAAACAACATTACCTTGCTACTCTTTTCCTTGCTCTCATCTTTCTTCTCCTCAACTTCTTTCTTCTCTGAAGGTTTCTCTTTTTTGTCCGCAATCTTTTCCTTGCTTTCTACAACCTGTTCCTTTTTCTCTTCCTTTTTGTCAGTACTCTTCTCAGCTTTTTCTTTTTTATCTATACTTCTATCTAATTTCTCAGACTTTTCTTTCTTGTCTACAGTTTTTTCAGTAGTCTTATCAGTTTTGTCCGTCTTTTCAGCTTTCTCTTGTTTCTTTTCACTGTGACCAGATTTCTCTGTAGTTTTTTCCGCTGCCTGTTTTTCCTTCTCAGCATTCGCAGCTATTTTCTTCTTCATCTCTTTCACAGGACTGTCTGTTTGTCTCTGCAAAAAAAATATGGTCTTATTAAAACACGCTCCACATTCTTATTCTTATTCATATTTTGCAATTAATTATAATATTACGAATTCATTTTTTATTTTAAAGTATTTTAATTTTAAGTAAGTATTTACTTACTGTGCTGTGTTGGAGCTGTGATAGCCCAGCAGTAACACCGTGCGACTCTTTTGAGGAGGTCATGGGTTCAAACCCAAGCAAACATCAATGAGTTTTCTGTTAAAACTTATGTCTAATTGATAATTGCAACTGCAATTTATCACACGCTTTTAGGTGAATGAAACCATCGTGAGAAAACCTGCATATCTGTAGAGAATTCTGGCGATTTGCATAACTTAACACTTCGGATTGTAGCAGCGTGGTGGGTCTTAGCTGTCCTTATCTCCAAAAACGGAGAGAATAGGCCTATTCCCAGCAATGGGAGAGTAACAGGCCGCTACTTTACTACTTTAACACACATTCCAGTTTATTTTTGGTTGTATCAATATGTTTGTTACCCTATTAGTTCTTAATTTAAGGACTGTAAAGAATTTTTTTTGAAAAGGATATATTATATTTCCAGATAAGTCCCATGATATTGTGTGAAAAGTTATTTTTAATATTTAAGGATACCTTAAATATTCAAAGGCTTACCTTATCCTTGTCTTCCCCGACCGGCCCCTTACGCGTTACTATTTGGCTCATGATTTACCTGAAACAATAAAAAAATAAATAATTGGTGTCATTTAATAATTTTATATTGTACTTGCAATCGCCAGCGGCTCCGCCCGCGTGGAAAGATTAGAACCGTAATATAGTATTTTGATAACCATAAAAATGGTTATAGTGGGTCAATATAGTGGTCGACTGGCTCGTTGGTGCAGTGGGTAGTGACCCTGCCTTCGGCACCACGGGTCGCGGGTTCGATTCCCGCCGAGGGCCAACATTTTCAATAAATGAATTTGTTGGTCTTTGAGCCTGGGTGTATATTTGTATTTAAGTATGTATTTAAAAATATATAAGTATATATATTCACCAGTTGTCTGTCACCCATAACACAAGTATTAAGTTACTTACTTTGGGGACGGACGACCGTGTGTGTAAGTGTCCCATATATTTATTTATATTTATTTATTTAATCTTAAAAGCTAGACATATGCTATCGCGGACTTTTATTTAGAAGTTTTAGAAGGGGAATTATTTTGTCAGCGTTTACTCAGCGTACGCAAGGAAAAATTTCAATTATGCCGTTTTCGTACTATTTTTTTATTGCTGCCTCCTCACCTATTCATCTTAGCGTGATGCTATATAGCCTTTCTCAATAAATGAACTATCTTATACGGAGAGAATATTTCAAATCGGTCCAGTAGTTCCTGAGATTAGCGCGTTCAAACAATCAAACAAACTCTTTAGCTTTATATATTAGTATAGATCTATTGCATAAATTTAAATTTCATATTTTGTATATTCAGGTACTAATGTAAATTTAAGAAGTTTTTTATTCTCTGAACAAGCGTCCAAGTCGTAGGCGATGTTAACCAGTAAATAGCATTCATTAGAAAATGGCGATGCAAGTTTTAGATGAATCTCGGTCAGACGGACAAAATCAGGAAGTTTTACTCAATTTCAAAAGTTGTCTAGCGCGTTTTTTGACGTCTGCGCTATAGTAATGAGGTGAACCCAAAATATAATAGCGGATTTTGGACTGGCGGATTTTTTAAATATATGCAGATGATTTATTTAAAATATTTTTATTTCAAAAGTAATAATAAAATTATTTTGCTATAATCCGCGATGAAGTAAAATAGAAAATATATAAAATGCTTAATGCAGAGTGGACAATCGGTTATCATACCTGATACATGCAGGAGTCGTAAAAACACATGCACAAACCTCCACCACCGCCACCGTGATACACAAGCACTATATACGTTCACTATCACAAACTCAACAATCGTTTCGCCCCGCAACCGAAGCATCGTCAGGAGATAGACTCCACGAGCAAAATCGCAAAGGTTTGCGATTTTGCTCGTGGATTGCTTTGCGATTTTGGTCGTGGAGTCTCATTTCTCACTGAGGTATCGTGAAAGGCGACTAAGGTAAGTTGACCCGCCGTGTGGTATTCAGCTGAGTAGAATAGACTACGCTCTTTCTGACCGAGTTGTCGTAAAAGGCGACAAGGTAAGTCGACCCACCCCTCATTTCTTACCGAGGGTTTCGTAAAAGGCGACTAAGGTACTCCTAAGTTGACCCGCCGTGTGGTATCCGGCTGAGTAAATTATACCCTCATTTCTTACCGAGTTGTCATAAAAGTCGACTAAGATTGACGTCAAGCAGGCGGCCAGTCGTAAAATGCGTAGTCAAATCATGTATCAACATGTTTATAACATGTCGTGCCGACCCCTCTTAGAGTTGGATAAGAGCAGCAGAATCATTATTTTTTGAGTTATGCCACTATTTGAGCCCATAAGCGGTATTTTCAACGCCCCACGCTGTTAAACAATAATCTTTAATATTTAAATGAGTTAATCTTGTATAAATACATGTATTTATTTATCTATTTATTCTCTTTATTTTTAACACCACTTAATTTCTAATACAAAAAAAAGTAGAAAAAAAAATACAATACAAATAAAAAGCATTAATATTACAAAAATATGTATATAAATATATTTTCTAAAACTCGGAAGCGGCTCCAACGATTATCCTGAAATTCAGCATGTAGGGGGGAGAAAAATCGATATAGCTAGGTTTTATTTTTAAAAAAATCTCTTTTTATTCCTGCATTAAAAAACTACGAAAATAGGAATAATTTGAGCTGTCAAATGCAAAGCGGTGACAGCCTAATAGTTACGCGCGGACCAATAAACGTTCGAAACCTGGTTTCGATTCCCACCGGTGCTTTTTTGTTTTTTATTGTTTTTTTGTATCTTTAAAAAAATCCGAACAAGGCTCGATTTTTTTTAATTTTTAGTTTTACTTAATTTTTTATTGTCTTTTATAATGATAAAAAAAAGTATTATTACTGACCGGTTATGCGATTGTTATACAACGCGAGGATAAAAACAACAAAGCACTCGGAAAAAACGATCCCTCCAATTATATCCCGTCGTCATAAGACTTTAAAATCAATTCCATAGAGCAAAAAATCGTAGACATGACATAGAAGTAAGTAACGGCCTGTTACTATCCCACTGCTGAGAATAGGCCTCTTCTCTCCGTTCCTGGAGAGAAGGATTGGAGCTAAGACCTACCACGCTGCTCCAGTGCGGATTGGTAGGTTACACGTATCCCCAAAATTCTTTAGACATATGTAGGTTTCCTCACGATGTTTTCCTTCGCCGAAAAGCGTGTGATAAATTGCAATTATCAATGAGAAACAAGAGTTTTACTAGAAAACTCATTGGTGCTTGCCCGGGGTTTGAAGCCTAGACCTCCTCGAAAGAGGCGCACGGTGTTACCGCTGGGCTACCACAGCTTATAGAAAATAGAAGTAATCCATACTTATATTATAAACGGGAAAGTTTCTCTTTCCGTTACGCTTTCATGGGTAAACCAATGTAGCCTTCGAAAGCTTAGGATATATGATAAAAAAAATCCTTCATGTATCGGAAAAAATTATAATTTAATGCGAACACTGTCGCAAGTACAACTAGTACTCCATAAGATGTAGTAAGTAAGTAAGTAAGTAAGTAGGTACGTACGTAAGTAAGTAAGTAAGTAAGTAAGTAAGTAAGTAAGTAAGTAAGTATGTAAGTATGTAAGTATGTAAGTAAGTAAGTATGTAAGTAAGTACGTAATTAAGTACGTAATTAAGTACGTAAGTAAGTAAGTAGGTAAGTAAGTAAATAAGTAAGTAAGTGTGTATGTGCTATATAACTTCTCAACTTATCAGGGGTTATTGCAGTTATATAATAATTTATAGGATTAAGCGTTACTTTGTGGTGACCTAAATAGAAATAATGATGATAAGGTTTTATATAATACCGTGTGATATCCGGCTGAGAAGAAAGGATGATATGATTTGCCAAATTGGAATCTTAGAATTAATATACAAATGTTAGGATACATTTAAGGTTATTCGAAGATTTGTATTTTTTATATAATTCAAAGTTCACTACTGATTATGGACCGCTTGTAAAACGGATTGAAATATAAATTAATAAATATAAATAAATAAATATATGGGACACTTACACACACGGTCGTCCATCCCCAAAGTAAGTAACTTAATACTTGTGTTATGGGTGACAGACAACTGGTGAATATATACTTATATATTTTTTAAATATATACTTAAATACAAATATACACCCAGGCTGTAAGACCAACAAATTCATTTATAGAAAATGTTGGCCCTCGGCGGGATTCGAACCCGCGACCCGCGGAGCTGAAGGTAGGGTCACTACCCACTGCTCCAACAAGCCAGTCAATATAAGATTGTCTTTTAAATGGTCAATGATGTGTCTAGTCATTTAGTAACTCTATGACATTATATACATGAATAGACGCGTGAGGTTAACGAACTCTAGTAACACACTGATGTAAAATGATACTGTCTGAGTGATGACATATGGCGTTTTATGATGACTTGCTATTCATAAATGAGAACATTTTAATTTCTAAAATTGATTACGTAAGGCGCAGTTTAACTTTAAACTTTTTTACTTAGTTTAAAATATTTTACTTTAAAATTTCAGTTTTTAACACCTTCGCCAACACCTTAATTTTTATATTATACCATTACGTCGATTATTATTTAGCGCTTCATTTATTTAAATATTAAAAAACAAAAAAAAAGATTCATCTTATGAATTACGCTAAGTATGAATTAGGCCTGTTTCACAACTAACTGACAAAGTGTCGGATAGTTAACCGACAAATAAACTAAGTAGCAGGTAAATGTCACTAAAAAGAGACTCAAAAAAGTCAAAGTTATTTAAAAAATAAAATCGCGACCATTTTGAAATAGGTATTTGCTATCCAGCAGATAAACAAAATAACAGTTGATCATACATGATCTACCAGTTAACTTAATCCTTATTAAGTTTAACTTATTAACTTTAAGTGTTGAATAAGCCTATCAGAAACCTGAGAAACCCTAAATTGCGAGATATGTTTCAAATATGTTCCGAATAAGTCACAAATAACTCACAGTTTATTTAATTTATAGAATTAGGCGTTACTTTGCGGAGATCCATAATACAAAAGTAATAATAAAATTATTTTGCTATAATCCGCGATGAAGTAAAATAGAAAATATATATAATGCTAAATGTAGAGCGGACAATCGGTTATCATACCTGATACATTCAGGAGTCGTAAAAAAAAACACATGCACAAACCTCCACCACCGCCACCACGATACACAAGCACTATATACGTTCACTATCACAAACTCAACAATCGTTTCGCCCCGCAACCGAAGCATCATCAGGAGATAGACTCCACGACCAAAATCGCAAAGCTTTGCGATTTTGGTCGTGGAGTCTATCATAGCATTATATATATTTTCTATTTTACTTCATCGCGGATTAAAGCAAAATAATTTTATTATTACTTTTGTTTCACAGTTTATTGATAACTTGTGAAACAGGCCCTAAGACATACATCTTATGGTTAACTCAAAGTAACTTTTCGGCGGAACACATCATGAGGAAACCTGCATACCTCAGGAGTATTCTAGAGATATGTGTAACCTACCAATCCGCATTGGAGCAGCGTGGTAGGTCTTAGCTCCAATCCTTCTTCCCGAAAACGAAGAGAGGTGGCCAATGCCCAGCAGTGGGATAGTAACAGGCGCTTAGTAAATTCTTTTATGTTCAAAACTTTAATTAAATATTTGTTAGTTCGATAGTTGTATCCGGCTGAATAGAATAGTACCACCCTCATTTCTTACCGAGGTGTCTTAAAAGGCGACTAAGGTAAGTCGACCCGCCGTGTGGTATCCGGCTGAGTAGAATAGACCAACCTCATTTCTTACCGAGGTGTCGTAAAAGGCGACTAAGGTAAGTTGACCCACCGCGTGGTATCCGGTTTAGTAGAATAAACCACCCTCATTTCTTACCGAGGTGTCGTAAAAGGCGACTAAGGTAAGTTGACCCACCGCGTGGTATCCGGTTTAGTAGAATAGACCACCCTCATTTCTTACCGAGGTGTCGTAAAAGGGGACTAAGGTAAGTTGCCCACCGTGTGGTATCCGGTTTAGTAGAATAGACCACACTCTTTTTTAACGAGGTGTTGTAAAACGACAGAGGTATGTTGACGTCAGGCTGGCGGCCGGTCGTAAACGCAGCCAAATCATGTGACAGCATGGTTATAAAATGTTGTGCCGGCCCCACTTAGAGTGGGATAAGGGCAGGAAGATGATTTAGTTCGATAGTTACATTATATTTGACTAAGTTCGATTCCGACACGCGTTAAGTAAACCGCTGGTCGCTTAAGTTTTAACCACAAATCACGCACACATTTGAAGGGCCTGTCATTAATGTAATGTAAATGTGTGTGATAACAAACACAAGTTTAAAATTATAAGTGCCTAGATTGACTCGGAGAATTTTGTGAACTGAAGGCCAGAGGGCCTTGGCAATATATTTTAATGTTTGGAAAAATGTTGTTTAGGTCTTAGATAAAATTAAAAAATAAATATTAATTTTAAAAAATATATTTGAAACGTTTATAACATGTTGTACTGACTATACTTAGAGTGGGATAAGGGAAATTCAGCATGTAGGGGGTTTTGAGGGAGAAAAATCGAGTCATGGTAGTTCATTTGGGGAATGGGCGCTTTAGAAAGGTGAAAATACCTAGCCCTACCTGCCATATTATTTTTCATTTCCATTTCTCTTTTCCATCTATAATCAACCTATGAAAGTTTTTTATTCACGATGTGTCAAATTTAAGTCAAATCTGTATTTACAGAAAGAAGTAGATTCCAAGTTTTTCGGCTTACGTCAAAAGAGTTGTCTTTATACAGTTTATATATATTCCTTTCTACTGGATAAATTTAACCGAGCTATTAGCAGTTAGGTGATCTTATCATTTAACAGCGATTCGAAAGATGCATACCATGTATTTTTTCCAAAATAGCGACCTTTTTTATGAAGCGTGTAAAACAGATGCGAATAGTGTCACAGATAACAATGTTTGTCATTTGCAAACTTGAAAATACTATAGAAAACAGTCATAGACACTCGACAAAAGTCTGGTGTTTGTTTATGGTCAACATTGGTGAAAATTCACGTCGTAGTCATTAAGTGTTATATATATATATATATATATATATATATATATATATATATATATATATATATATATATATATATATATATATATATATATATATATAAATAGTTATTTATTTTTCTATTTCATTTTTTAAAGTACATACATACATTAAACTTAAATATAGGATTTAAAAAAACACTATGATTTGTAACGCTACAATCAATTCTCCTTTTGTTTAAATTATAACAGGAACTATAAATCTATACTAATCTATAAAGCTGAAGAGTTTGTTTGTTTGAATCAGGAACTACTGGACCTGTTTGAAAAGTTCTTCAAGTGTCCATTTATTGAGGCTATAGGCTGTATAACATCACGCTAAGATGAATAGGAAAGGAGCAGCAATAAAAAATATTACGAAAACGGCAAAATTTATAGCTTTGCTTGCAAAGTTATTCAAAAATCATGTATGACAATATTGTTCCCCTCTAAAAGTTCTAAATAAAAGTACGCGACAGTATTTACCTAGCTTTTAAGGTTAGCCCACTTTAACCATTTTTATGGTTATCAAAATACTATATTACGGTTTTAATCTTTCCACGTGGGCAGAGCCGCTGGCGATTGCTAATCGCATATTAAGCTAGTACTTCAAACATACACCGGAAGGGTGTAAGTTAAATTTATGTTAGCGAAGTGATATGCAAATATATTATAATGGAGCCTTGACATTCAACTTGTATACAATCCAGTCTAACGCGTTATATCAGAATGTTTCTCACGCGTCCGTCTGTAACGTCTTCACGGCTGGAGCAATTTTGATGAAATTTTATTTCATATCCAGTCTAAGTGGGGTCGGCACAACATGTTATAAACACATTATTACATAATTTGGCTACGTATTTTACGACCGGCCGCCTTACTGATATTAACTTACCTTAGTCGCATTTTACGGCACCTCGGTATGAAAAAGGGTGGTCTATTCTACTAAACCGGATACCACACGGTGGGTCAACTTACCTTAGTCGTTTATAAAACCTCTGTAAGAAATGAGGCTGGTCTGTTCTATTTAGCCGGATACCACATTTAAGTAAGACTAAGGTAAGTTGACCCACCATGTGGTTGAGTAGAATAGACCAACCTCATTTCTTATCGAGGCGTCGTAGATTACGACTAAGGTAAATTGACGTCAGGCAAGCGGCCGGTCGTAAAATACCTAGCCAAATCATGTGACATGTTGTGCCGACCCCGCTTAGAGTGGGACAATGGCAGAAGGACGATGATATAAGACAACTAGCTTTCCGGCCACGCGTTGCTGTGGCTCACTCTATTTTTGAGGTCTCCTCAAAACAGAACGCAAAATCTTTGATACCTCTTTCGAGGCACTAACTTTAAACATATAACTGAAACTTTAAATAGCAATATAACAAAAGACCAATGACGTCAGCGTCCGCACCTATTATCTCCTATCGCCTATGGTAATAGCCTATTCATAGTTGACAATAGTTTAAGCACATAACAAATACAGTTCGCATTAGCAAGTCAAATAATTTGTAAAGAAGCATCTCACTCGACCCCTATGGCCCTTACAGAAATCTACGTAAAAGCAAACGTAGAACATCACTATATCGATTGTGTAAAGTTACTTCAAATGGTAATGCCTTTGCAAATTTAGGTTTAGCATTTGTACGTTTAAATACAGTAGCTTTTTATTTGCGTGGTATACGTACGTAACGGCCTGTTACTATCCCACTGCTGAGAATAGGCCTCTTCTCTCCGTTTTTGGAGAGAAGGGTTGGAGCTAAGACCTACCACCGGATTGGTAGGTTACACATATCTCCAGAATTCTCTAGAGATATGCAGGTTTCCTCACGATGTTTTCCTTCACCGAAAAGCGTTTGATAAATTGCAATTATCAATTAGACATATAAGTTTTAACTGAAAAAGTCATCGGTGTCTGCCCGGGTTTGAACCCGTGACCCCCTCGAAAGAGTCGCACGGTGTTACCACAGCTTAGGTAGGTATACGTTCCGTAAATACGCAGTGAATACAGAAACCGTGAATATGGAATAGTTATTTATATAGAGTTATAGGGGACAGATATCTAAGTGACGCAATAAAAAAAGGTAAAACATAAAAACCTGTTTAAAATAAAATAAGTTTTACATTTTACATTTTTGATAAGTTTCCTATTATCTTCAGATTTAGGCAATGTTTTAAAAAATTTGAAACCACTACTTTTCCTAGAATAAAATCTTATATTCAAACTTACGACCTTCATGTACGCAATATTTCGTTCAAATTCGTTTAACCATTGGAGCATCAAAGCACTAATATCACACGCTCGCACGCACGTAACCGACACACGCACGCACGCACGCGACACAGCACGCACGCACGCAACCCACATACGCACGTAGTACGTACTACATACACACACATGGTGGCAGCCATCACGCACTGTTGTATGTCCGGACGTACCACGCATGCACGATCGTACGCACCCCCACACTCATTTTTTAATATTAGTAAGATAATAGGTATCCAAGCGTAGCCGTGTGGTATCCGGCTAATTAGAATAGTACCACCCTCACTTCTTACCGAGGTGTCGTAAAATACGACTTAGGTAAGTTGACGTCAGGCAGGCGGCCGGTCGGAAAAACGCAGCCAAATCATTTTAGAGCATGTTTATAACATGTTGTGCCGATCCCACTTAGAGTGGGATAAGGGCAGGAGGATATATAATAGGTATCCAAGCGTTAATTATTCTCATGAACATTATCATTCAGTACCATACTAATATTACATCAAAGCATGCTTCAGTGATTTTCACGCGTCAGTTAGTTTTCAAAGACCAAAGGGCCATAGTTCCTTTATGATTATGGCTTCATTTACATTATCTACTAATATATAAAGCTGAAGAGTTTGTTTGAATACGCTAATCTCAGGAACGACTGGACCAATTTGAAATATTATTTCAGTGTAAGATAGTCCATTTATAGAGGAAGGCTATAGGCTATATAACATCACGCTAAGATTAATAGGAGAGGGGCAGAAATAAAACATATTACAAAAACGGGAAAAAAATTGTGACATGCTGATTTTAATGTGGGCGAAGCTCCTGGCACAGCTAGTAAGACCATGGAGTGCTATTACTGAATGTATTTTCTGCGCAATATTACATTTACTACTTTAAAGTTATAAAAGTTGATAAATTACTTTTTTTACATATTTAAATGAGTTAATTTTGTATATCGTAATCTAAAATTTTGGAAACGATTTTCATGAAATTCAGTATGTAGAGGTTTTGGGGTCAAAAATTCATCTTTAATATAAAACATTCATTTTTATCCCTGTTTTCAGGCATTGAAAAACAGCTTAATTATAAATAGAACACACAGGTTAATTTTGCTGTTTTTTAAGTTGTAATCGCTCAGTTGGAAACACTTTAAAAAGCATTTTAAAAAATTACTGCGCAAGCCTATACTGGCAATTTTACAAACAAACAGTGATGTTGCCAACTTAAAATAACTTATGTAAAACATATTTTGAAATAAACATAGATAATAACAAAATATGCTTATGACTTCAAGTCCATTGCAATTGTATGCAATGAATGCACTACAATATTGACTCATGATACTCTACACATGCAAATTTCCACCTACAAATAATATCAATAAGGTAAGTTGGAATAACTTAAGAGCATTGACCTGTGTCCCATATTTAAAGTGCCATCTATCATAAAGTTAATATTGATTAAATAATTAATATCTGGGTGACGAGCCTTACTCGGTAATTTTTTTCATAAACAAAAAAAGAGATATCAAAAAAAAAAAAATAATAGTGTAGGTGGGGCTCGATCCTAGGATTTTCATTTCACGCGGCCACCCGTTCCCAGAATAAGCTACGCTGACTTGACATTTGACGGCAAAAATTGTTGTTGTATATATTCAATAAATTAAAAATAAACTTTTGTTTTTTATGCCCAAAACAGGGATAAAACGATTTTTTTTTAGATAAAACCTAGCTAGATCGATATTTCTTACCCAAAACTCCCTACATGCTGAAATTCAGGAAAATCGTTGGAGCTGTTTCTGAGATTTCTAAAATATATATATACATACAAGATTAACTCATTTAAATATTAAAGATACGCTATTGGCTTATGTATTTAAATACCAATGACTATGCGTAGCCTGACCATACACAGACTGTTAGCCAATGATCAACATACATGGACTGTTCTTGGAGTCAGAGTTAACAGCTTGAAGCTGCCAATAAATACCGGGCTGCAAACTGTCTGAAGCAGTTGGAACTGCTCGAGCGGTTTGTGTATATCATACATAGAAGTTTGTCGTTCACTCTGCAGTGGCAGCTGTCCACATATAAACTGGTCTTACTGTATATCAAAGCTCTGGGTCTAACTATCTCTTAGGCCCGGAACCTTTTCTTCCAATTGCAAACACAATAATAAAGCGCATTATAGATAAAAGAATAGAAAGTAAAAGATGGAGGAATCTTTCAACACAAAGAAAACAAAACAGCTAATGTCTCACAGCAGGGAGAATGTGGCAATTGTAATAGGCATTACTACTGGGCACTGTCTGTTAAACAGACCTGTCAATAATGAGAATAAAAGAAGACACAGTGTTTCCAGAGTGTGGAGAGGAAGAAACAAGTCTTCACCTTAAGGCTGAGTGCCCTATGTACTCGCTGGTAAGATGGGCAATACTAGGTAAGGATGAAATTGAAGTTGAGGACCTAACAAATATCCCCTTCAGGAATATTATCAGGTTTTTACAAGCAACAGGTAGGTTGAAGCAGGTAACACTGTCAGGACAGCAGTGAAACCGGTGTCCCAACATGGGGAAAAGGTTGGAATAGTCCAGAATAGGATCTGACCACCCGTCCTGCAATGGGGGTCCCCGCAATTAGATAGATAACTATGTATTAAGTATGTGATTATTTGAGTATTACCAAGTTAGGAACTTTAATTTATAATTACAAATTTATGAGGTCTGTCTCTATATTTAAGAACTTAGAACAAGGTCAACTGTATATAAGTAGTTGGTAGTGGATAAAAATCATAAGTAAAAGGAAATTGTGTAGGTGTAAACTACACTATTGAAGTTCTAATTGGAGTCAATGTAACTAAATATTTAACACCACCAATGGAGCATCAATATAAAAACAAAATGTTGCTTTAAATTTCTTATATTTTGCGAATAATATAATCAATTCATTCATGTAAGTTCACGGTCGACTTATGCAAATTGTACTTCCTAGTTTTTTTACTCTGCTGAACCTACTATATTCTCGTAACGATTATATTATCACAAAGCGTAACAAATGAAGCAAGTTCCAAGTTAAAATTACAATAATAATCTGCCGTATCGTATATCTGTTTGTAACGCTGTTTTTCAAAGAGCCCGTATTTATTTTCTAACCTAATATAAATGTTTGCTGGATTCGTAAATTTCAAAGACTCGTTCATAAATTTAAAAAAATTATACATACTTTTATGCGCTTATAGCTACTTAACGCCAATACTGACAACAGTTTATAATCTTACAGGAAAGTTTAGTTTATAAAAAATAATTGAAATAATGGCGGGCGGCAAAACATGGCGCGCGGCTTTTTATAAACTAAGTGTAAAAGAACTTACGTTTATAAACAAGATTGTCCACGAAGATTTCTTGAATACACTGAATCAATCAGCACTAACTTTAATTCGATAATATCAAATAAAATAAATGTTTATATTTGAAGCGTCGTTGCCGTTCATCATGCACAAACGAAATTGTAGAAGTGGTGTTGCTACTTGGTAAATATTTAGAATTTATTTTTTTTATTTATAGCGTGGAATCGAATACTTTCAGGCAAGTAAAACATTAGTAATAGTTTGTTAGTTCCTCTTCTACGCCGGAGGAAGTACGACATCAATGTGATTTATGAAACGGGAATATTTATAACTCTACTATATTTTCTTATTTCATTTTTTTTTTGTTAATGGAAAAATAGATTTTTCTTCCTTCGCAATATATCGATTCATAAAAAATCGAATAATTCTATTATTAATAATAATTTTTATACTTCTTAAAAATTACTTTAATTAAATATTAATAATTAACTAAAATAAAAATAGTACTTAAAGTGGACTAGTACTAATGAAAATTGCCGATACATTGCGCTGTTTGCGTTATTCGATTAAAATTTGTAGTTTTGTTACATTGATGTTATCTAACGACGTATTTATTTAGAGTTATTAATATAATCTTTTTTTTTAAACAAGTTATGTTTGGAAAACCGATTATTAAAAAATGATTTTAATAATAAATTAATCGTTTAATATAAAAATCGATTATTTTTGACATCCTTATTTTTTTTTGCGGTGGTATTTATTTTATCTGTGGTCCTAAATACCATGTGGATTTGGTTACGATATTTTAAATAATTTACTTATGCTATGGATTATGTGGTAGGTAGTATTGCAGCTCTAATTTCAGGTAATGTTACTCCTAGTCGTCCTAAACAATTAAAGAAAGCACACACACCTATTAAACACCAGCCATCACCTAACGTAACACCAAAGAGCGAATTTGTTGATGACCGGTCAATATTTTTGTCACCCACCATGCAAAAGAAAAAGGCTATTGTTAAAAAATCGCCCAAGAGGATATTTCAAAATCCAGACTTAGATATAACCAATGAAGATGATTCTACTTTAAAAAGTCCTAAAGCAGATAAAGTGAAAAAACACCTTAAAGGGGAATTGGAAGCAGATTCAAAAAGTCATATTTTATCAAAATCAAAATCGCCTGAAGTTAACCCTAATGAAGTTGAAATATCGCCGAAGAAAAAATCCAAGAAAAAACGACACAATCTCGAAAATAACCACAATTCCATAAAAGATGTGGAAATACAGAATACAGAAGAATTATTCCCAGCTTGTGAAAATTTCAGAGATGAAGTAAACATATCTAATGTAGAAATCACACAAAAGAGTAATAAAAAAAAGAAGAAAAAATCAAAATCTCTAGCCATAATTGAAACAGATGAGGCAAGCAATGCACCAGAAGAAATTGAAATTACGAAAAAAGTTTCAAAGAAAAGGAAAAATAATGATTTGCCAGAGAATGGAGTGGGCGTAGAAGTTAATAATGCAGTTGGAACTGAAAATCAAAGTCCTAAAAAGAAGAACAAGAAGAAAAAATCAAAACAGAATAAAAGTAATGCTAAAGAAGATGTTGTTAATTTAAATGCGGTCACAAATAAGGATACAGATTCTGAACATGATTCAGATAATGAAATAGGTTCAGAAAACGAAGAAATTTATAATGAGACCATAGACAATGGCCCTGTTGAAGATGATAAGAGTTCAGATGAGGAAGCGCCAGAAGAAACTAAAATTAAAAAAAAAGACCCAACAAAAGGAGCCCAGAAATATACTGAAGATGAGATTATAAGAACAATATTTGTAGGCAATGTTCCATTTAGTAGCAAATGTAAGAAGGAAATTAAGAAAATATTCAATCAGTATGGAGACATTGAAACTGTAAGGTAAGATTATATTGTTTTCTAGGATAAATGCCTGTTACTATCCCACTGCTGGGGGTAGGGCTCCTCCATTTTTTTTGGAGAGAAGGGTTGGAGCTAAGACCTACTCATGGTGGTTTTTTTCACTGAAAAGCATGTGATAAATTGCAATTATCAATGAACACATATTAGAAGAAATTTTTTTTAGACAGATTTTTGAAGGGGTAAAGCAGGAACAAACTATGTAGATTTTTATTTTGTCTATTGTATACATTTATATATTTTGTATGTTATGATATTGTATTGGTTAAAAAAAAAATAACGCTGTGTAGTATCCGGCTGAGTAGAATAGTACCACCCTTATTTCTTACAGACGTGTCGTAATAGGCGACTAAGGTAAATTGAACCACTGTGTGGTATCCAGTTTAGTAGAATAGACCACCCTCTTTCTTACCGAGGTGCCGTAAAATACGACAGAGGTTAAATGACGTCAGGCAGGCGGCGGCCGTAAAAACGCAGCCAAATCATGTGACAGCATGTTTATAACATGTTGTGCCGATCCTACTTAGAGTGAGATAAGGTCAGGAAGATGATGATTGGTTAAAAAATTAAAAAATTTAATAGAATCCTATAATAACTTAATTCAATCTTTAAGTAAAGTCAGATAAATATTATTTTATTTATCAAAATTCTATGATTAATGATAGATCAGACATTGTCTTTGAAACTATGTTAGTAAATTTTTGAAGATATTTTAATAGCTATGAGATATATTCATACAATCTTTAGTATACTTTAATTTCAAATTCAAAATATCTTTTATTTATTTAAACTTGTAAACAAATGCTTTTGAATTGTCAACTCTACTGCTGGTTCGTAAAGCTGTTCCTACCAAGAAGAGCCAGCAAGAAACTCTGCAGTTGTTTTTATCAAAAATATTATACTTATTACAATATATACTTTATGGAGTTATAATTATATATTTCACAGGATTCGCACAGTGCCTGTGAAAGACGCCAGAGATACTCCTAAGCTGGCAGTTATTAAAAACGAAATACACCCAGACAGGACAACCGTTAATGTTTATGTTAAATTTGCAAGTGCTGAATCTGTTGAAAAGGTAACCTATTAATCAGTTATGGGAAGCTCAGTATTAAAGTGACCTAATTCAAACTTAGGCTTAATTTAGATAATCCATATTTCAATGCCATCTGTAATATTAGCTACAAGCTATTAAAAAGCTAGTGTCTTCTTGGTCAATAGAGTTAGGTCTATATTTGACTGGCCCATTGGCACAGTGGGTAGTGACCCTGCCTTCAGCTCCGCGGGTTGCGGGTTCGATTACCACTGAGGGCCAACATTTTCTATGAAATTAATTTTTTGGTCTTCGAGTCTGGGTGTATATTTGTGTTTAAGTATGAATTTAAAAATTATATAAGTATATATGTATCAGTAGTCTGTCTACCATAACTCAAGTATTAAGTTACTTACTTTGGGGACGGACGACCGTGTGTGTAAGTGTCCCATATATTTATTTATATTTTATTTGAGGTGTCGTAAAATACGACTAAGGTAAGTTGATGTCAGGCAGGCGACCGGTCGTAAAATACGTAGCCAAATTTTTTTTATATAATATCACTATATACTTTGATGTGTTTTTTTTATAATTTCACTGTATAATTTGATGGGTTTTTTATAATTAATATATACTTTACTTTTGATGATTTTTTTTTAAATTTCACAATATACCTAGTTTGATTTTTTTAATAATTTCACTATGCATACATATAGATCAATGTGTAATAAATGTTTTTTTTAAATCTATTTTGAATTTAATTATTCTATTACAGGCATTGGCAGCGAATAACACATTGCTGCATGACAAACACCTTCGGGTGTCCCGCAGCGATTCTTCGGGCGCCGCCCACGATCCCAAATGCTCCGTGTTCGTGGGTAACATGCCGTTCGCTCTAGAAGACGACGCGCTGAGGGCCACTTTTGCTAAGTGCGGAAAGATCGACTCTGTCAGGATCATTAGGGATAAAAAGACCAACGCTGGGAAGGGTAAGTGATAAATTTGACATTATAATTTATACTAATATATAAAGCTGAAGAATTTGTTTGATTGTTTGAACGCGCTTATCTCAGGAACTACTGGACCAATTTGAAAAATTATTTGCGTGTACGATAGTCCATTTGTTGAGGCTATAGACTATATAACATCATGTTGAAGATGAATAGGAGGATAAAAATAAATAAATAATAGTGCAGGTGGGGCTCGACCCTAGGTATTTTCACCTCTCTAGACCGTCCGTCGGCCTCACAGGAGGCACCCTTAGGAAGACGTTCCCCGACGCTAGTAGAGCTTCTGCGCTCTACTCTACGCATTTCGCAACCTCGGCGATGCTTCTGCGCTCGCCCGTCCCGCCCGGTGACGCTGTAAAAGGCGTTAGGGCTAACAGCATATTGTCAATTCGAAAAAAAAAAAAATAGACCGTCCGTTCCCCGAATGAACTACCATGACTTTACGTTTGACAGCGAAAAATTGTGATTGTATTCAACGTAAATTTCAAAGAAATTTTAGAGCACGAAAACAAGTATAAAACGACTTTTTTTTAAAAATAAAACTTATCTAAATCAATTTTTCCCCCCTCTACATGCTGAATTTTTAGGAAAATCGTTGGAGCCGTTTCCGAGATTCGGAAAATATATATATATATACATACAAGATTAACTTATTTAAATATTAAATCATTTCAGGTTTTGGCTACGTTAACTTTGCCTCTAAAGACGGTGTTGAATTGGCTCTAGCACTAACAGAGGAAGATTTGACGATCAAAAATAGGATATTGCGAGTGAAGAGATGCACCCAAACTACACCGAACAAATTTGGCAAGAAAGAAAAATTCAAAAAGCAAGGCTATCAAGGCAATAAACAAATGGGAAACTTTGGTAAAGGCAATTTTGGTGGAAGGCAAAATGACAGGAATGAAGGCGCTTACAGGAGAGTGATGAATAAAAGGAAGAATCAGGTATGAATGTTTTTTTCTTTATTTTATTTATTTATTTAATACACCAATGATTTATTATACATACATTAACAATTAACACTTAAATTGAATCTTCCATTATAATTATCATTTACATTATAATTTAAATTGTTACCCTCTAAAAGCTCTAAATAAAAGTCCGCGACAGCATATGTCTAGCTTTTAAGGTTAACCCACTTTAACCATTTTTATGGTTATCAAAATACTATATTACACTTTTAATCTATCCAAAAAACAAATGATAATTGAGTTAATATAATAATTTCACGTGATCAAACCTTTCTGCTAAATTATCTATTTGTATGTTTGTTTGTTCTGTATTTTGATAATATTTTTGTGTACCTTTTTTCTAGGAAAGTGCAGACGGACCACCAAATAAAAGGCAGAACTTGTACCAGCCTAATAAAGACAAGAAGGAGAGGAAAGAATTTGTAGGCATGACTGCAGAGAAGAAAAAGGTTAGAAGATTATATAATTTATAGGATTAGGTGTTTCTTTGTGGAGATCATAATTATAATAGTAATAATAAAATTGCTATAATCCGCGATGAAGTGAAATAAAAAAAATTATATAATGCTAAATGTAGAGTGGACAATCCGTTTTCATACCTGATACATGCAGGATTCGTAAAAACACACGCACAAACCTCCACCACCGTTATCACAATCAGCACTACACACATTCATTAACACAAACTCAACAATCAGGAGACACGACAAAATCGCAAAGCTTTGCGATTTGTCTGAATCTCAGAAACGGCCATTAAAAAAACTTTAATTTATAGAATTGAAACCAAAGGATTTTTTATAGCTGTCAAACGTAATGTTGCGATAGCCGATGGATAACGCTTCGACTGAAAATGTTTACAACCCGGGTTCGAAACCCATATATCAATCGGCGTCTTCTTTCTTTTTTAATATTTTTTTTTATATCTTAAAAAATTACCCAGGTACTACATAAATTATCAGATTTATTTATATAAGTATTTATTTATATAATTGACTTTATCGAATAATAACTTTTATCTACTCTGATATAATAATACAAAGATTATAAACCTGAAACAAAAATTCTTATGATAAACATTACGTACAGGCCAAAAATTAAAAATTAAAAAGTTTTACTACGATACAGGTCTTGTATGGACACCTGTATCATAATATAACTTTTTAACCATAACGATACACCTATACAACCTCCAGCTGGACTGAGGAGGTTGAACCTCTATCTTAAAAACAAAAGTTTCAATGAACGAGTCCGCGGCGACGCAACACGCATGCGCAATCGATGTTTACGTCTTGGCGCTAACATTTGACATTTAAAAAATCTTTTCAACATTTATACAAAGTTTGGTTTTTATTAATATTGTTTTACGTATTATAGTATGAGAGTAGATAAAGTAGTGTATGACACTGTACATAACTTGGTCTTATAACACTTGTGTTATAATATAAAACACACTCGTGTTATAAGATTCAAGTCAAGTCGGTTCCTGCTTTGTCGTAGTATACATCACCTATCATTTTATAACTCCTTATATTTTTATGTATATAAATTAAATTGCTTAAAATATACTGTGAAGCAAATGTAAGAATACCTGTTTCCTTAAACTTCTCTCGCAGGGAATCACGCGGTCTTAAATTATAAATGCCACGTATAGCTCTTTTTTGTAAAACAAACATTTTTTCACTATCCGCGCATTTACCCCATAGCAATATTCCATAAGACATAATGCTATGGAAATAGGCAAAATAAACAAGTTTTGCTGTTTCCTTGCAAGAGTTGTTGTAAGAACAGTATCATAATCTACTTTAATATAATTTCCAGAAAAGCAAATTTGACAAAGGACATAAAAAGAAGAAGGCCATCAGTGAAATATTGACGAAGAAATAGTATTTTATTGCGGTGATAATATTAATAATACAACACTGTAAGTTATTTTTAATGGTAATTTTATCATAATAAAGATTTTAAATTTTAAATTTTGTTTCATTTTACATTTTAGATACGAAAATTAAGGATTTATTTCATTACCTTATAAATAACTAGCGGCCTGCCCCTGCTTCGCACGGGTATAAAATATATATCCCATGTCAGTCAGTGTAAAAAAAATGATTAAAATCGATCCAGTAGTTTTGATTTATTCATTACTGCCCGTGGCCCACACGCGTTAAATTTGGAGAAAAACAATTTCCTTTCCCTATACCAAGAAGACTTCCTGGTATCTTTGGAATATCTAAATTCATATAGTACATTTTTACTTATTTACTTTTACATTTTCCCCATGTATTTTATTTTTACAATTAATTACAGAATGTCTTTAAACAAACTCTTGAAAGAGCGACATATTATAGCTGCTAAAGTCAAAGTGCTATAGGGCGATACGCGGCGTCCTCACGGTATTTTAAATCTGTAATATCTCCGAAAATGTTCACTTAAATTACATGCTGTAAACGGCCATATTGATCAATATTAAATCAATTTATTTAAGGTACTTAATTGGATAAGGATTAATGCTGTATTGTATAAAAATTGTTTCAAAAATAAGGCATTATTTTCCGTAAGAAGTAAATGACAAAAAATGCTATAGTGGGTTATCCATAAGAGATAGACATATACCATCGCATCAAGGTGTACACTTGTACACCTTGAAAAGGTGAAAATTAAGCATTTGCTTAGTACATCATTTTGATAAATCTCGTAGGGTTTAGCCTGTGTTTGCAATGTAAGCGGAAAAAAATTTAATTATTTACAGAAACAGAAGAAATTACAGTATTTCTATACTCCGTATTGAATGTTATTATACATACAAACCTTCCTCTGGAATCACTCTTATCTATTAAAAAAAACCGCATCAAAATCTGTTGCGTACTTTTAAAGTTTTATGCATACATAGGGATATATGGACAAACAGAACGCGACTTTGTTTTATAATATGTAGTGATTTATAGAATTAGGCGTTACTTTGCGGAGATCCATAATAGAAAAGTAATAATAAAATTATTTTGCTATAATTTAATATAGATAATTTTTACATTCAAATTCAAATAATTCTTTATTCCAATTGGCTTTTACAAGCACTTTCGAATCGTCAAATTACAATGAAGCTACGACTGGTTCCGAAAAGTGCTCTCACCGAGAAGAACTTTTCTATAAGAGAATTTTTTTTAATTAAAACCTAGTTAGATCGATCTTTCTCCTCCACAACCCCATACATAGTGAATGTCAGGGAAATCGTTGGAAACGTTTCCGTGATTCCGAATATATATATGATTTGTATAGTCCTAGCGTGTAAGTAATGTAAGATAGATATAACTTGTACATTTTTGCTGTAAATAAATTTAATTTTTACTTAAGAAATAATATATATATATATATATATATATATATATATATATATATATATATATATATATATATATAAGATATATATATATATATATATATATATATATATATATATATATATATATATATATATATATATATATATATATATATATATATATATGTAAGATTAACTCATTTAAATATTAAAGATAAATTGTACAATTTGTTTCACAAAAAAAGAGCCATACGTGGAATTTACAATGTGGCTCGTCGGCATGTGACCGCCCGAAATATTCAGATTATTTATGTAAAAATATCGAAAAAAAACGGTTGCCGGTCGGTTTTACGGGCAAAGATTTTACGTGACAACGTCTTTTTAAATGTGGTGGATTGGAGTGGGAGAGAGACACAAGGCATTCGCCAGTCCGGCGGGCCTCTCTTTCGTTCGGGGACTCATCGTAACAGACGTGAGCGGGCGTTACACTTTTTCATGAGTGACTCCAAGCCGCAACCTAATTTAAGACATTGTCACGTCAAAAAACCTTTAAAGGGGGGTCTAACTTTAATAGTATTTTTTTTAATTTAATTTTTAATTTTTTTGTTCTCGTTGGTGACCTTGTTGTACATTTTTCGCCATATCTTTGATGTTACTGGCTCGATTTCGATTTTGTTTGATATTTCTAAAAGCTACGCTAATGATCTAAATAAAAGAAAAATTTGAAAAATGAAAATTTATTTATACATACAAGTCATCTCATTTAAATATTAAAGATTTTGTATATATTCTCGCCAGTCTTCGACGACTATGTAGCTTGTATTACAGGACTTCAGAGTTTTACCTCATGGTGTTTGATTTAATTCTTCATCAGAATTGCGGATCTACTGCGTGCCTTACCATCCTCTTGCATTGCAAAAACATATTGTTTGTGATATTTAGGTAATTTTTATTTGTAATATGAGTTTCGGATACCAGCAGAATATCGATTTTGTAGTTTCTAGTTCTCTTCTAAGACGTTGTGAGAGCTCATCAGCTTCATAATTTGACATTTCATACGGCTATTTGTTAATGGATCAAACTCGTCAACTTGTTCATTACTTCCATTAATAGGTTTGTTGTTGCGTTTAACTGTTGAATCAGTTGTGTCATTGTTTTCATTGCTTCTTTCATGTCATCATTAAATGTTTGGGCTTGATCAATATTTTTTCGTTCGTCAACATTTTGCTTATCATCGAGTTTCTCGGTTTTATCTGTATGATAAAGAATATATTAATTTCCAAAAGTTTTAAATTTTGTTTACACACTTTGGGAGACAAAAGCTTTAATTAAAATATGTTCGGGCAATATTTTCCACCGAGGATAATCGGGGCTTGCTGCACCTGAGGTGTGGGTAGGTGACTAATTAATGTCACACAAAAAAAGAAGATCGATCGCCACGCAACGAAATATAAAGGATAATTCGGTGTTTGTGTGTATAAACTATATTAAAGAACAATTAAAGTTGTGATTCCACGAATATAGGTGGATTAAGTTTTTGTGGTTACACTCCGGCCGGAGCGGCGTGGACGCCATAACTTAAGAAGAAGCCTCTAAGTCATAGGCCAGTTTCCTTGATCATTCGATGTGGAGAAATTGCCGGTTGTCTGCCTATCCTACCTACGCTCACCAACTGCAGCTATCGAAGGCACGCAGTAAGCGCGAACAAAATATTTAAATACTAGCCTGTGGCCTTCCCCGCGAGGAAATCAGTGTACTTAGTAGAAATTTTGAAAAAGTAGTTATTGTGGGTTACCCATAAGTGATAGAGACATGCTGTTGCGGACTTTTTTGAAGTATTTTTGTAGATCTACAATTCCCTAGTACATTACATTACCGTATCTCTGTAGGTTCGCGTGGCAAACGCTACTAAAGCTTTCAAACGGCGAGTTTTATTTATTACCGCGAGCTCTCGAATATAATTTATATAAAACTGTAATGTACTATAATAGGTTTATAGTAAATAAAATAATTCCGGATTTCCTTCCGGAAGAATTTTACTTTTTTGTAAAAATAGTACAAATATCTGTTCAGTGGATTTTGAGAACATCGATATTTTTTCGAGTAATGACAGATAGAGTTTTAGAGGCAGGAGATAGAGTTTTGGAGTTGTTGTGGAGTTGCTCTGCGATTTTGTCGTGGAGTCTATCTCCTGATGATGCTTTGGTTGCGGGGCGAAACTATTGTTGTGATAGTGAACGTGTGTAGTGCTTGTGTATTGTGGTGGCGGTGGTGGAGGTTTGTGCATGTGTTTTTACGAATCCTGCATGTATCAGGTACGAAAACGGATTGTCCACTCTACATTTAGCATTATATATATTTTCTATTTTACATCATCGCGGATTATAACAAAATAATTGTATTACTACTATTGTATTATGGATCTCCGCAAAGAAACTCCTAATTCTATAAATTACCTACCAAGAGATGGCGCTCTAGGCGACTTGAAGTGATTTTTAGAGTTTCACCCTAAATGATTTAGTCTTACCTGTGGTACAGACCGCCAGAGGTGAATAGAATAAAGCATCTGCGTAGTTTTTGATGAAATCGGTGCTGCAAACTGTTATAAGTTCCTGTAATAAATAACAGTTAATTATATCAGCAAATTAAGGTAAGTGCACTAGTAATTGGCCATGCACTAGCAGTTGACCGTTATGTATTGAAATTTTAAATAATAAGCGTTTTGTTTGTTGTAGCTAATACCTTAAAAGCTAGACATATGCTGTCGCGGACTTTTATTTAGAACTTTTAGAGGAGAACAATTTTATAATACATAATTTTTGAATAACTTTCACTTAAATAACTTTCACCGTTTACTGAGCGAACGCAACGAAATTATATTTTGCCGTTTTCGCAACATTTTTTATTGCTGCTCCTCTCCTATTCATCTTAGCGTGATGTTATATAGCCAATAGCCTTCCTCGATAAATGGACTATCTAATATACAATGAATTATTCAAATCGGTCCAGTAGTTCCTGAGATTAGCGCGTTCAAACAATCAAACAAACAATCTCTTCAGCTTTATATATTAGTATAGAAGTAAGTCATCCGCCTTATTTACTATTAAGCTATGGTTTTGATTAAACAAAAAATCTCTCTATTCCCGGATCGAACTGATTTTTGTGATACATAGGTATATTAGCTGGTACGCCGTGTGGTATCCGGCTGAATAGAATAGTACCACCCTCATTTCTTACCAAGGTGTCGTAAAAGGCAACTAAGGCAAGTTGGCCCACCGTGTGGTATCCGGTCTAGTAGAATAGATCACCCTCTTTCTTACCGAGGTGTCGTAAAATACGACAGAGGTAAGTTGAAGTCAGTTGTAAGTTGACAGACAGTTACAGAGTGACAGTTTATCCCAGCACGGTCTACGTGGACGAAGTCGCAGGCAAAAGCTAGTCAATAGTAAAATACCTTAATGAAGTTGTTGTAAGACGTTTTCACAAGCTGAGACAATATATTGGCTTTTTCCCCTTTATTATCGTACCATACACGAATTTGGGACTGTCCTATTGTTTCATCATCCGAATCTTCCCCTGAAATTCAAATTCAAAATATTCTTTATTCAAATAAACTTGTGAACAAGTGCTTTTGAATCGTCAACTCTACTGCTGGTTCGGAAAGCTGTTCCTACAGAGAAGAGCCAGCAAGAAACTCGGTTAAAAATAAATTAGTAAGTATTTAATTAAATAAAAAAAGTAAGAAAGTAACGGCCTGTTATAATCCCACTGCTGGGCTCCCTCCACTCTCCGTTCCTGGAAAGAAGGATTGGAGCTAAGACCTACCACGCTGCTCCAATGCGGATTGGTAGGTTACACATCCCCAGATGTCTTTAGAGATATGTAGGTTTCCTCACGATGTATTCCTTCACCGAAAAGCGAGTGATAAATTTCAATTATCAATTAGACACATAAGTTTTAATAGAAAAACTCATTGGTGCTTGCCGGGGTTTGAACCCGTGACCCTCTCGAAAGAGTCGCACGGTCACACCGCTGGACTATTGTGGTGGAGGTTTGTGCATGTGTTTTTACGAATCCTGCATGTATCAGGTATGATAACCGATTGTCCACTCTACATTTAGCATTATATATATTTTCAATTTCACTTCATCGCGGATTATAGCAAATTAATTTCAGTATTACTTTAATTTTTTTTTGTCTAAAAATATGTCTACTAGAGGCGTTTGGTTGAAAAAATGAGGATTATACCTAAGGCAAATCGGGCCACCAAAGTATCAGTGAAGTTCTCATTGATGTAAACAGTTGCAGATACTTTCTGACAATTGGCAGCGTCTATCGCTGACTGGAGGTCCGCGTAACGGACCGTAATAGAATGGTTCCTGAGATGAGTCAGGAATCTGCACGACAAGTTCCCAAAGAAGCACCCGTCTCTGTAAGGACATGTTCCGTCTGCAGCAGTTACTTCGCCGTTGTAATAACCCTGTGAAATACAAACTGGAATACATTCTTGTGTAGGTCACTCATGGGCTACAATAATAAATTAATATATATGGGACACTTACACACACGGTCGTCCGTCCCCAAAGTAAGTAACTTAATACTTGTGTTATGGACAGACAACTGGTGAATATATACTTATATAAGTTTTAAATGCATACTTAAATACAAATATACACCCAGGCTCGAAGACAAACAAATTCATTTATAGAAAATGTTGGCCCTTGGTGGGAATCGAACCCACGACCCACGGAGCTTAAGGCAGGGTCACTACCCACTGCGCCAACGGGCCAGTCATAATGTTCTTACTGATATTATAAATGCGAAAGTTTGTGAGTATGAAATGTTTGTAACTCTTTCACGGCGAATCCGCTGAAACAATATCGATGACATTTGTCACAGTTATTCCTTATACACTGGTATAACATAAAGGCTAAAAGAATCCTGTTAATTCTACAGGAATAGGGTGACATTTAAAAGCGCCATTTATTATTAAAATATAACGACAACAGTCCACGCGAACGAAGTCGTACATGATAATCACCCTGGTACCCTTATCCCACTCTGAGTGGGGTCGGGTCTTATTATAAAATGTAAAATAATTTGGCTAGCTATTTTACGACCGGCCGCCTGACTGAAGTCAACTTACCTTAGTCGCCTTTTACGACACCTCAGTAAAAAATGAGGGTGGTCTATTCTACTCAATCGGATACCACACGGCAGATAAACTTACTTTGGGTTCAACCTCAAGTTTCCGTATACACAAACCCACAAACGAATGCGGAATTTTATCAGATTCTATAATAAAATTCCGCAATCAATTTTAGCTTCGCCATTACAGCAGTTTAAAAACACTATTAGTAAAAGGCTAATACAGAAAGCCTACTACTATGAAGATTACTTAGATGATAAGAATCGGTGGACATAGCTACTCATCTACCATGTACAAGACAGTAATAACTTATGCTAGTAATAAGAATTATATTTTTAAAAGAGCAACCGCCGAGTTTCTTGCTGGCTCTTCTCGGTAGGAACAGCTTTCCGAACCAGCAGTAGAGTTGACGACTCAAAAGCACTTGTTCACAAGTTTAAATAAATATTTTGAATTTAATTTCAAACAATAATTTTAAATGAAAAACGATACCAATTTAAGAAGGTCCGAATCGCTGAAAACAAATCCCATGAAGCACAGGAAGATTACAGAAAGGAGTATATCAGACTTTGCCATGGTGTACTCTTGGATCTGTTAACATAAAAATCAGAAGCCATAACTCTCCTCCCCTTATCCCACTCTAAGTGTGTCATTTTTCCATTATCTCCTATCATTCAACTCTGGCGCTACTCCTTTTATATGTCATACTTCACACAATCCAACCATCTCTTTTTAGGCCTCCCTCTAGGCACATATCCATCCACATTCATATTTAACACTCGTTTGGTCACATGATTTTCATCCCTCCTCATTACACGTCCATACCATTTTAATCTTGCACTTCTTGTTTTTATATAATACTAGCAATCGCCAGCGGTTCCGCCTGCGTGGAAAGATTAAACCGTAATATAGTATTTTAATAACCATAAAAATGGTTAAAGTACGTTAACCTTAAAAGCTGGACATGTGCTGCCGCGGACTTTTATTTAGAACTTTTAGAGGGGCACAATTTTGTAATACATTTACAATAAAAACAAATTTTAACTAAACAATTTTAAGTTAACAAATTTTGTAATAAATTTGCTTACTCGGCGCACGCAAGGAAAACTTAAAATTTTGCCGTTTTCGTACTATTTTTTATTGCTGCTCCTTTCTCTTTTTCATCTTAACGTGATGTTATATAGCCTATAGCCTTCCTCAATTAATGGACTATACATATATAATATATATACACTGAAAGAATTTCTCAAATCGGTCCAGTAGTTTCTGAGATTAGTTCCAACAAACAAGCAAACTCTTCAGCTTTGTATATTAGTATAGATTTATGCAATATAACGCTCATGGACGCAATAGAGGCACAATTTAAAAAAACACGTGTTATGGATTAGCAATAGGTGTAAATATCAAAACATTATTTTAAGCAGCAGTTCTGATAGAACTCATAATCCAATATTTGGCCATTCGTATTAAGGAAAGTAAAACTATTTTTGTGCATTTTTCTTAGCAAAAAACTTTAGAACCATCTCGAAACATGATTTCTCGAGTTGCAGCAAATTAGTGATACTACAATAATGATACAATTTCAGTTTTTTTTCATATCACATCTTAATTACACTATCTTTTTTTATAATGGGCGCAAGTTTTAGAACTATTGTATCATTATTATTAACACACAACACAAAAAAAACGTGATAAATATCTGTTCTGTCTTTCCACACTAAGCAATAAGGCGTTGAGATTTTATCGTGGCGTTTAGTATATCCGTAACGTAAATTTAAAGAGGTAAACAGTCGATCTTTCTCAAATCGGCACGTCAATAGTCATTATTAAAATCATCATCCTCCTGCCCTTATCCCACTCTAAGTGGGGTCGCCTCAACATGTTACAAACATGTTGTCATATGAATTGGCAACGTATTGACAACCGGCCGCTTGCCTGACTTCGACGTGCCTTAGTCGTATTTTACGGCTCCTCGGTAAGAAAGAGGGTGGTCTATTTTATTCAACTGGATACCACACGGCGGGTCGACTAACCTTAGTTGCCTATTACGACACCTCGGTAAGAAATGAGGGTGGTCTATTCTACTCAGCCGGATACCACACCGCGGGTCGACTTACCTTAGTCGTCTTTAACGACACCTCGGTAAGAAAAGAGGGTGATACTATTCTATTCAGCCGGATACCACACGGCGTAATAGTCATTATTAAAATAACTTAAACTAATTAGCTAAAACAATAATATAAGTCAAAACTTACGTAAAATTTGAACCGATTGTCTAATAAAACAAGTTTAAAATCGCGGAAAAGATACAGCAATGAATGAGCTTGTAATAATTTGTTACAAATGTTAATTTTGTAGCCTTGTATATCGTTATATAAACGAAAGAATTTACCGTAACAGGTTTTTAATAACCTTAAGAAGTTTTAACTGAGTTTTCCTGTTGTAGAGACCAAAACTAAATAGTTGCATCATATAAAAACCGATTAGTCAGACTGTGAGTTTGTAATAATTGTGTATCTTTAATATTTCAATGAGTTATTATTTATTTTTTTAATAGAATTAATATTTATTTACAGCAAAAATGTACAAATTATATCTATCTTAAATTACTTACACGCTAGGACTATACAAATCATGCCCACGTGGAATGCTCCCGAGAATGCTGGCAGCGTTTCCGCGCCAATATGTATATTTTCGGTATTTTGGAAACGGCTCTAAAGATTTTCCTGAAATACAGCAAGCAGGAGATTTTGGAGGGGCCAAATCGATCTAGCTAGGTTTTATTTAAAAAAAAAATGGTTTTATCCCTGTTTTTGGGCACTAAAAAAATACAAAAATTCAAATTGAATGTTCAACAATATTTTTGCCAAAAACTATCAATTCAGCGTAGCTTATTCGGGGATTGGTTGGTCTCTAGAAATGAAAATACCTAATACCCCACCTACCCAATTATTTTTGTTTTTTTTATTTTGTATTTTGTAAATTACCGAGCAAGGTTTGGTTAACCAGGTACTTATTAATTATTATTTGTAATTATACTTATTGTTTGTAATTATAGTGTCATACTTTCACTAATTTCTGTTCTGTAAAAGATTTTTGTCATTCCTTATACTAATTTTTAAGCATTTATCGTATTTATTTCGTAATCAATAACGTTACAGTTAAACATTCCAACCCGATAAGGAAATAAAACTAATTCTTTACATTATTATATAAATATAAATAAATATATAAATATAAATATATGGGACACTTACACACACGGTCGTCCGTCCCCAAAGTAAGTAACTTAATACTTGTGTTATGGACAGACAACTGGTGAATATATATTTATATATTTTTTAAATACATACTTAAATACAAACATACACCCAGGCTCAAAGACCAACAAATTCATTTATAGAAAATGTTGGTCCTCGGCGGGAATCGAACCCGCGACCCGCAGAGCTGAAGGCAGGGTCACTACCCACTGCTCCAACGGGCCAGTATTGTATGTTCTTTACCCGCCGTGTGGTACCCGGCTGATTAGAATAGATTATCCTCATTCCATACCGAGGTGTCGTAAAAGGCGACTAAGGTGTTGGCCCGTCGCGCCGTGCTGTATCCACCTGAGTAGAATAGATCACCCTCATTTCTTACCGAGGTGTCGTAAAAGGCGACTAATTTAATTGACGTCAGGCAGGCGGCAGGTCGTAAGATAATAAGCCTAACATGTTTAAAACATGTTGTGCCGACTTCACTAAAAGCGGGATATGGACAGTGGAATGATGCTGACTTTACGTTATTGTATGTATTTCCTATTGATTTCAATATTTTACTTATTTTAAACTGTTCGAACTAGATGCTTTTCCTACTTTATGTTATGGGGTAAATTCGCAGATATTCAAAAATTTTTATATTACAAGAAAGAATCATATGTGGCATTTACAATTTAAGTCCGCGTGATTCCCTGCGAGAGAAGTTTAAGGAAATAGGAATTGTTACATTGGCTTCACAATCTCTTCACAAAAATCTCATTTCCTTCACAAATCTTGTGTTACGCTGCTCTCATTTATGTGCTATGTATTTATAGTTCTTGAAGGAAACACGAGATATTGTCATGCTATTTGATAACCAGGCATTTAAGCTTCATTGTACCAAGTTGTTATCAAAATCACTTTACCGGATTATCTGTAAAATTGTAAACTATGGACATACACCTAAACGTATAAATTAACTATGGTATAATTCAATCTTCTTAAATATCGTTTAAAAAAAATGTATTTTTAAAGAAAATAAATATAATTTAATTGAGATCTGGCTGTTTTATTTATAGTTGACTATTTTGAGTTCCAAACACAGGAGAAAACAATAACATTATAGTTTTGTCTCACTCGCACCTGTTTAGTAGACCTGTGTAGGCCAAGGTTCGAATAGCGTGTACGGTCATTGATCTCTTATCATGATCTGAATTAACTGATTTTAACTAGTGCTGAGGTGAGCTCGGTACCCTCCTGTATAAAATGGATATAATCCTTAAATAGGAATAAAATAAACTTATTATTTGGTACAGTATTATTGTATTAATTGTCATTACAAAAATGTCGATGTTAGCAAAAATAATCACAGTCTGACACTTCTATACTAAACATACTCTATTCAGTATAAAAATAATGTTGCCCACTTAAAAAAAGAATAAGTGACGGAAATACATAACTTAAAATTAAGGAAAGGAATAAATATATTTTACTGTCAATTGTAAAATTTCACTCGGCACTATATTTTACGGGGAAAAAGCAATACAAAAATTTTAGAATATATAAAAGAATATACAAAAAGTATAAAATTTTAATAAAATTTTATGAAAATCTTAATTCTAAATATCTATTTTAAACCTACTGTACATATATAACTATAATATATTGCCATTTCAAACAACCATTCAGCTAGAATAAACTATAAAAAACGCTTAAAAATAGCGCGTCATACAAACATTTAGTGACGAAGTACTTATATTAAAAAAACTCCACATTGCCATAAATGTTTTGGTGTTGCCATCAAATGGTGGTAACGGGTACATTTTAGTAGTTTAATATATAAGAGGAAGAAAAAAATATGAATCAAATAAGATAAAAAAAGTTATGAATGACAGGATTTGCTACTATTACGTGTAAAATGTATAGAATTATTATACTAGAGTAGATACGTCAGCCTAAAATGAGTCATAAAATGCAAATAAGTTAGTCTATCCATCTCTCTTTTTTATATGGGATTAGAAAAAGATGAAGCACACGAGTTTCTTCTCTCTTTATTTATTGTGTCACTAGCGATCTGTCTAGGGTAATACTCTAGTATTAATAACCCCATAGCAAGTGGTGGGTTTATTACAAACTTAAAGACTTTTGACGTGCAAAAGTGCTTGCAATAGCCAATAATGTTTTGTTGTTACAAGCAAAAAGCTAAAGAAAACGCCTGTCATCAAACATAAACTTGCCAGTATTTATCTTTTTAAAATCAACACATTTTTTATCTGTAGTCATTGGGTTTTTATTTGTAATTTAATTTCATTTTATTGATTTAATTATTGTCAAAGTTTAGTTTAGAAAAAGATTGAATTGTCTGTTTCTATTATACGTTGTCTTCCTCTGAAAGTTAATGGAAGGGAAATTAAAAAATCACCATTACGTCTATGGCACCATCTTAATCTATGGTAACTCATTATTTGGGTATCGCACCTCTACCTTTACCGGAAGGACCCTAAAAGCGTTGGACCAATCATAATTGCTAACATTTCCCTAAACCTTAGTACTAATGTACTTGCTAATATAAATATAACCTAATATTTACACGTCGACTAACAGTCATTTAGCTAAAAGTACTAGAATATTACTTTACTATTCGTAAACGATATCAATGTTGGCCATATTTAATTACACAATTTCATAAAAAAAATTAATGAAATTATAATTCTGGGAAAAAGTAATTTTGTTACATATATTTATTAATTTATAACAACGGACGCCATTTTTTATATCTTTGTTATTTAAAATAAATTTTTTTTATCAAATTTGGTAGTATAATTTGATTGTTTTTTAAGTAACAATAAAAACAGTTTAGTAGAAATGTTTGGTAAATTTTTATGGTAGAATTTTTAGAATTAACTAGGCAACACTGATACCGTTTAAGAAATACGTAATCGTTAATCGGTTGAGCAATTAATAATGATATGCCTATAAACCACGTCCTATAATAGTCGCTGTGTATTGTATAATTAACAGTATTTTATGTCGTTTAATTATTTAAGTTATCTGATGTGTGTAAAAACATATTTAACTCAATCTATTAAAAATTCCCTTCAATTACATTATTAATGTATAGTTTATTCAAAATACTACAATTGTAATATAAGTATTGTATTTTTTATTTATGGAAATCTTAATTGTTATTGTGAATATGGGATTCATTATATTATATAGTATTATTTTACTGTGTGGTTATGTTGATAGAATTGATGATAGTATTGCCAGACCATAAATTGTGCAAAAGAACATTTATGCTCCTATATCTCTTTTTTTTAATGTTACCTGTATACAGTTCAATATAAATGGTTATTTGGAAATTTTCAAATTTACTTTCCTATTCAATATTATAGAAAATTGTCACCAATGAACAATATTAGATGCCGTTAATGTTAATCAATGAATCCTGCAGATTATATCCAAGAGAAAGTTGCTAGAGAGTTTGAGGGTATAATTATTCAAAATCACTAATAATATAATACTACAAGTATTATATTATTAGTAAGTAGTAATTTGCAGTTTTAGTTAGAATTATCTCTATAATGAAAGAATATTTAAGGAATTTTATGTTGTCACATCGATAAGTTGGCATTGAAATTTGAAGGGAAAAGTCCTTTTCTAAACAGTGAAACAGAAGAGTGGTGGGGGATGATTATTTCAATACAACACGCTTTTCAAGGCAACCCGCAATCCAAGGCCGCGGTCGATCAGCCGCGTTTGAACCGCAGGATGGTCAGCGTCACGACCAAGAAGAGCGCGATCCACGCGAGCGTCGCCACGAAGCCGAGGTACACGTCGGGGTCAGAGAGGGGCCAGCCGCGCGTCAGCACGGAGCGCAGCGCTGACGTGGCCAGCGTCAGCGGCAAGCACAGCGCGACGCCGCGTAGCGCCCACGGCATGCCCTCAATGGGCCAGATGACGCCGCTCAACAACAGCGTGGGGTAGAACGAGCCAAGTGCCAGCTGGATCGCGTTCCGTTCCAGCTCGCAAGCCGCCGATATCACGAAGCCGAAGCACATCCCGCACAAACCTGATGGAGAAATTTCAAAAGTAATGAATTGTAAACGGATATTACAAAAGGTCGCTACTATCGTGCGTATTACTACTGTAGCTGATGGATAGCGAACTTGCCGCGGCTCCCTGTTATCGAACGTCCTACGAACACACCCGAGTGCCGGCTTTATCCGCAATAATTTATGTGTTATTTAAAGAATTATAAAACGATAGGTGATGTATACAATAGACAAAGCAGGAACCGACATAAGCTTGCGGCTCCTGCCTTGCGCCTTGCAAAAGTGCGTAACTCGTTTTTGGGTTTTGGTATAAGATTCTATAATAAAATTCCGCAATCAATTTCAGCTTTGCCATTACAGCAGTTTAAAAACACTGTTAAAAAGAGGCTGATATACATGATATGGCTGATATGCTCTTGAAGATTATTTAGGAGATAAGAATGTGTGGATATAGCTCTCTTTGAACCTGTACAAGACAGTAACGAATTAATGTAAATAGTATTAAGAATTATATTTTTAAAAGAGCAACCGCCGAGTTTCTTGGTGGCTCTTCTCGGTAGGAACTGCTTTCCGAACCAGCAATAGAGTTGTCGATTCAAAAGCACTTGTTTACAAGTTTATTTGAATAAAGAATATTTTGAATTTGAATAAATCCTTGACGATTCAAAAGTTCTTGAAAGAGCTTATTTGAATAAAATATTGAATATTGAATAAAGATATTTTGATTTGATTTGATAATAAATGGAGGTTGCGATGTTACCGGAATAACAAACCATCTTGTGTGATGTGACGTTTGCTTGAGAATGGTATTAATTAGAGTGCGGTAATAATAATAATAATAAAGTTTATTCAGAGAAATAAAATTGGTTACAAAACATTTCGGTGTTATAAATATGATTGTACAAGTAAATTCAATCAAGAGTGCGGTAATACAAGTTAAATATTCCTGAAAGTTCCTGGTTTAATTAAAACTTACTTTATCAGAATATATTGTTTTGCTATATTAAAATATATGTAATGCTAAATGTAGTGTGCTAATCGTTGTCATACCTGATACTTGCAGAATTTGTAACAACTCATGCACTAACCGCAACCAATAACACGACAATACACAGCACTGCACACATTCAACACCACAATCAAACCGAAGCATCATCAGGAGATAGACTCCCCGACAAAAAAGCAAAGCCTTGCGATTGTCGTGTTATTGGTAGTGAAGTAGAGCATGAGTTGTTGTTTACTTTGCGGAGTTCCACACTCCGCAAAGTAACGATTAATTCCATAAATCATCGAGTACTGTACTGTATTAATCAAACTGTTAATTAAGAGCGTTTACCTAATATCGAGGGAGAAAGTAGGGGTTCGCACAAACCTGAGTACTGAGTTAATCAAACTGTTAATTGAGAGCGTAATAATAATACCAAGGAAGAAAGTAGGGCTTCACACAAACCTGAATACTGAGTTAATCAAACTGTTAATTAAGAGCGTAAAACTAATGTCGAGGATGAAAGTAGGGGTTCACACAAACCTGAATGCTGAGTTAATCAAACAGTTAATTAAGAGCTTAATACTAATACCGAGGAAGAAAGTAGGGGTTCTCACAAACCTTGCAGCAACGTGAGCATGATGACGTAGGCGATGTTCCCGTTGCTCTTGACGCCGAAGACCAGGATCATGAAGATGAGCACGAGCGCGGTCTGGCCGCACATCACCACGAACTGCGTGACCACGTGGCTGAACAGGATCTCCCCCGGAGACACGCCGGCCACCCACGAGCGGTCCAGCAGGCCCTCCGTGCGCTCCACGATCAGCGCGGACGACGTCAGCGCCACCGCCAGGAAGAACACGATCCTGGGGATCGGAGAATCGATCGAAGAAATGTTAACAACACTGCCGTTATAGTTTCCGGTGGAGTCTTCCTATTGATAAAACGTTTCAGTGACAGTCAGTCTTTGTTCGTCTTTCAAGAAAAGAGCATCTCGGAACGGGAATTGTGGTATTCCTATTATATCGTGTTATCGTATAGTGTGCGTTAACAATGCTACGTTAACTCGAAGGAGTGTTTAAAAGAACAATTGGGAAGTTTGTTCTTAATCCCTTTATTGTATCAATTGCGGTGGCGCGGACGACGTCAGCGCGACCGCCAGGAAGAACACGATACTGGGAGAGGAACGGCACATAATGTGTATCTTAAATTGTACCAAATGTATGTAACGCGAGGGTACCATCTAAACCTTATTAGCATTCAATACGAGCGGATAAAAGTTAGGTGTAACAAATGGTACGAATTACTAATGGATTCAGTCCACCTGCCAACTAATCTTTCCACTTCTCCCACATTTTAGCGCCCCTCCTACATAGGAGTACAAAATCGCCATTGTAGCAGAACAGGCACGTGACTTCTCGCAGGTAACGACGTCTTCACGCTGCGTTTCTATATAATCTGATCAATTGAGGGAGATTTATAGTAGTGCTAAGCCACGATTTTATCTACGAACAATTACCTTGTCTGCGTTAACGATCATCTTATAATTCTTTAACATATTTTTACTGATATTAAATCTTTAATACTTAAATGAGTTAATCTTGTATGTACATATATACATCTTCTTCTTGTGGTGCCTCTCCAACTAGTGGAGGTTGGCAGTCAGCTGTGCATACGCCCTCCTATGCGTGCCCAGACAGAAGCGTTCGGGAGCGCTCTTAATTCCCGTCCACTTTCGGATGTTACGTAACCATGATTTCCTCGAGACCGGGTCTCCTCTTCCCAGCAACTTTTCCCATAATTATCAGTTGCAGTAGCCCGTATCGGCTATGTCTGAGTATGTAGCCCAGGTATGCAACTTTGCGTTGCTTGATGATTGGGAAAAGTTTGCGTTTTTGTCCGACTCGTCGTAGAACATCGTCAGTGGTTACTTTTTGGGTCCACGATATTGACATCATACGGCTGTATGCCCACGTTTCGAATGCTTCTATACGTTTTCTGAGATCCTCTTTTACGGTCCAGGAATCACATCCGTATAGAAGCAGAGGCCAAATGTAGCATTGTAGAAGTCGCATACGAAGTGGAATCTTGATATTACGGTTACTAAGAGTAATCTCTTCTTTTTTATTTTTGTGTTTTCAGAGTTCTTATCCCTAAATCACTATATATATATAGCTCTATACTCACTATATAATCTTTATTCAAATAAGCTCTTTCTAGCACTTTTGAGTCGTCAAGGATCAATATGATTAATGAAGCTACAACTGGTTCAGAATGTTGCTCTTACCTCTTACCGAGAAGAACCAGAAAGAACAAAGAGGTTATAAAGGAAAATTGGCTAAATTTGGCACAATTATTTCTAATAATTTCCTTCTAATTATTCCTAGGAATAATTGTGCTCAATTTTATCGATTTTAGTTCAGTGTATGCGCCGTGAAAGAATAACAGACATACATCCACACTTACAAACTTTTGCATTTATAATAGTAGTAAGAAGTAGGAAGTAGAATGCAACAGATAAATTATATTACAATAAATGTTTTATGTAATAAATGAGATTTTAGTTTGTCTGAATTAAAACTGCGTTTTGTAACGGGGGGGTGGCAGTTTTTTCCAGCATTATGTTGGACTGAATGTAATCTTATAAATATCAAATAAATACTCACGTGAGGATGACGCCGGGCGCTACGAAGTCGGTAAAAGAGGGGTTGTTGTCTCCATATATGGGGTCCATGAAGTCGATGGGGATGTCGCCCACTTTGGGGTTGTAGTTGCACGTCGACAGGAGGTCCTGGGGTTCAAATACAAGAGTTATTCACAAGCTGTACCAACGACTTCGTTCTCAAAATAATTTATAGAATAGGCGTTACTTTGCGGAGATCCATAATAAAAAAGTAATAATAAAATTATTTTGCTATAATCCGCGATGTAGTAAAATAGAAAATATATATAATGCTAAATGTGGAGTGGACAATCCGTTTTCATACCTGATACATGCAACCGAAGTATCATCAAAATGATGATGCTTTGGTTGCGGGGCGAAACGATTATGGGGTTTGTGATAGTGTTTGTGTATTGTGGTGGAGGTTTGTGCATGAGTTTTTACGAATCTTGCATGTATCAGGTTTAACTCATTTAAATATTAAAGATATCGTTAAAGGGGCTCGAACTTAAACGACTTTTATGAGCGCACACAGAAGTATCGCAGTAGACCTTCTTAGAGTAGAATACCTTGGCAAAGTCCCGGTAAGAGAACTGGATATCCCTGTTCAGCATCAGCCCGATCTGCTGGTTGGACATGTCGAGCCAGACCTGCACCTCCGAAGACATTATCGTTTCGTTATCTGCTGTATCGGCTGGAGAGAGAAAGAATAGTAAGTTAGTAAGTACCTAACAGTCTTTTACTATCCCACTGCTGAGAATAGGTCTTCTTTCCGTTTTATTTTTGGAGAGAAAGTTTGGAGCTAAGACCTCCCACGCTGCTCCAATGCGGATTGGTAGGTTACACATATCCCCAGAATTCTCTAGAGATATGCAGGTTTCCTCACGATGTTTTCCTTCACCGAAAAGCGTGTGATAAATTGCAATTATCAATTAGACACAAAAGGTTTACTAGAAAACTCATTGGTGTCTGCCCGGGGTTTGAGCCCTAGAGCTCCTCGAAAGAGGCGCACGGTGTTACCGCTGGGCTACCACAGCTTATTGAGAAAGAATAGATTAAGAAAGAATGTTTATATTAGTTGTACCACCGTCTTTGTTCGCAGTAGTTTTGAAATACTCTCAATTTTGTTAAATGTTTTATGTGTGAAAGTAAAGTAACCCTCTGTTCAAATTCAAAATATTCTTTATTCAAATAAACTTGTAAACAAGTGCTTTTGAATCGTCAACTCTACTGCTGGTTCGGAAAGCAGTTCCTACCGAGAAGAGCCAGCAAGAAACTTGGCGGTTGCTCTTTCAAAAATATAATTCTTAACACTATTTACATTAAGTCGTTACTGTCTTGTACAGGTTCAAAGAGAGCTATATACACACATTCTTATCTTCTAAATAATCTTCAAGAGTATAGTAGGCTTTCTGTATTAGCCTTTTATTAACAGTGTTTTTAAACTGCTGTAATGGCAAAGCTAAAATTAATTGCGGAATTTTATTATAGTATCTTATACCCAAACCCACAAAGGACTTACGCACTTTTGCAAGGCGCAAAGCAGGAGCCGCAAGCTTATGTCGGTTCTTGCTTTGTCTATTGTATACATCACCTATCGTTTTATAATTCTTTATATTTTTATGTACATAAATTAAATTGCTTAAAATATACTGTGAAGCAAATGTAAGAATACCTGTTTCCTTAAACTTCTCTCGCAGGGAATCACACGGTCTTAAATTATAAATGCCACGTATAGGTCTTTTTTGTGAAACAAAATTTTTTTCACTATCCGCGTATCTATCAACTTTTTCACACCACACATCCACCTTAACATTCTCATTTCATTTGCATCTTTCATCCTTTTCTTTTATTGCCCAACATTTTGATCCATACATTACGATAGGTCTAATAACCTCTTTATGAATTTTGCCCTTAAGTTTAAGGGGCACGTTTTTGTCTCTAATTCTTACTTATAAATTTTCCCCTTAAGTTTAAGGGGCACGTTTTTGTCTCTAATTCTTACTTATAAATTTTCCCCTTAAGTTTAAGGGGCACGTTTTTGTCTCTAATTCTTACTTATAAATTTTCCCCTTAAGTTTAAGGGGCACGTTTTTGTCTCTAATTCTTTCTTATAAATTTTCCCCTTAAGTTTAAGGGGCACGTTTTTGTCTCTAATTCTTACTTATAAATTTTCCCCTTAAGTTTAAGGGGCACGTTTTTGTCTCTAATTCTTTCTTATAAATTTTCCCCTTAAGTTTAAGGGGCACGTTTTTGTCTCTAATTCTTACTTATAAATTTTCCCCTTAAGTTTAAAACACCTTACCTAAAGCCAATCTCGCGACGAGTGAATCCGTGTAGTTATCATTGAAGTATATGGCCCCCCAGGCCTCGCCCTGCTGCACGGCGCCAATGGCCGAGCTCAGGTCCGCGTAGTACTGCTTGATGATGGACTGGTTCTTGAGGTGAGCCAGGTACCGGCAGGACAGGTTCTTCATGGAGCACGACGAGTTGTACGGACAGTAACCATCGAGGACATGCACGTCGTCATTGACCACGGCCTGATGAGAAATTAAGATTTAATTAGGCGTTACTTTGCGGAGGTCCATAATACGAAAGTAATGAGAATATTATTTTGGTACAATCCGCGATAAAAGAAAATATATGTAATGCTAAATGTAGAGTGTATTATTCGTTGTACCTGATACATGCAGAATTTGTAAGAACTCATGCACTACCCGACACCGATGACACAAGCACTGCACATATTCACCACCACAATCTCAACAATTGTTTCGCCCCGTAACGGAAGCTTCGGCAGGAGATAAACTTCACGACAAAATCGTAAAATGCTTTGCGATTTTGTCGTGGAAATTCCGTTTTCATACCTGATACATGCAAGATTCGTAATAGAGTCCTGTGCGATTTTGTCATTAAGTCTATCTCCTGACGATGCTTCGGTTACGGGGCGAAACAATTGCTGAGATTGTGGTGGTGAATGTGTGCAGTGTTTGCCTATAGCCTTCGTCGATAAACGACATTTCGGTAAGAAATGAGGATGGTCTATTCTACTCAGTCGGATACTTAACAGCAGGTCGACTTACCATAGTCGCCTATTACAACACCTCCTTAGCCGGATACCATACGGCTATGAATAATATATATAGTACCTAGGTGTCCGAGCCTAGCTCGCTAATTTTTTAAAACTTGACTTTAAAAACGACTTTTTCTAACTTGACCACGGCATAAGGATAGAATGAGGTTAAACATAGCGATACCCACCAGCCTAAGTCCACTGGGATCCCTTCCTATGGCGAGGCAGAAGAGGATGACCTGCATCACGGGTAACGCGAAGATGAACAGCATAACGCCAATGTTACGCCACATCCGGAGGAAGTTCTTCTGGATCAACGCCTTGATTTTACCGCGCGACGTGAACTGAAGAAATATTAATGCATTATGATTTTGGATGCTTCGGTTATAAGGCGAAACGTAGAAATTGTCGTAATTAATTTGTGCTTGCTGCTGCTTTGCGCCTTGCAAAGGTACGAAATTTTCATTTATCACACGGTGGTTTTCTAGTAGTTTCTTTAAACAACTTACATTTAAGCAGCCTCCGCAATCTTCACATTCTGATTTCACCACTTCGGACACTTTGCCGGGAAGCTGGAAAAAAAATTATTTTAGCGATCAAATATTTATTTTGCACAATTTATAGAATAATGCATTACTTTGCGGAGATCCATAATACAAAAGTAATAATAAAATTATTTTGCTATAATCCGCGATGAAGTAAAATAGAAAATATACATACTAAATGTAGAGTGGACAATCCGTTTTCAAAGCCAAAGCTTTGCGATTTTGTCGTGGAGATTATCTCCTGATGATGCTTCGGTTACGGGGCGAAACGATTATTGAGTTTGTGATAGTGAACGTATGTAGTGCTTCTGTATTGTGGTGGCGTTGGTGGAGGTTTATGCATGTGTTTTTAGGATTCCTGCATGAATCATTGAAAACGGATTGCCCACTCTACATTTAGCATTACATAAATTTTCTATTTTACTTCATCGCGGATTATAGCAAAATAATTTTATTATTACTTTTCTGTTTTTAACATGTTGTGTCAACCTCACTTAGAGTGAGATAAGGGCATGATGAGTGACGTGACTCGAATCATATAACTATAGATTAAAGTTGCATTGATAATCTTACTGGTTTTAATTAATAATTTAAACTGACGATGTTCCGTGCCTAACGACCGTTAAGTGAACCATTATACCATAATAAATTTTGTTCCGTTTCTTAATGCTCTCGCGCATTAATACAGAATCCGGTTTGCGGACACGCGAAATATATCGTTGGAGTAGAAAATAACTTCGATTTCAATTTACCAATTTCTAATGTTACGAAATCATTGATTTTTTGTTATTATTTTGATAAGAGAATCACACAAAATAGACCTTGACCAAATCAAAATAATCTTTATTCAAATAAGCTCTTTCAAGCTTTAATCTAAAGCCCTTTCAATTTACCTTAGTCACCTTTTACTAAAAGGCTACTAAGGTAAGTCAACCCGCCGTGTGATATCCAGCTGAGTAGAATAAACTATCCTCATTCCTTACCAAGGTGTCGTAAAAGACGAATAAGGTACGTCAACCCGCCGTATGATATCCGGCTGAGTAGTATAGACCACCCTTATGTTTTACTGAGGTGTCGTAAAAGGCGACTAATGTAAGTTGAAGTCAGGGAGGCGGTCGGTCATAAAATACGTAGCATGGTTATAACATGTTGTACCGACCCCACTTAGAGTGGGATAAGGACAGGAGGATGACGATATACTCACGTCTCCATTGGATCCGGCCGCGTGGTCCACGATCAGCACCTCCTTGCTCTGATGGAAGTTCAGCCCAACGACCTGGGCATCTTCTGCAGCGTAGGGTGCTTCTTCACGTTTGGACATCTTGTTCAGCCCAAGGCCTCCGCTCACGTTGATCTCGACAGCTTGGTTCGCTTGACCTGAAGATAAAGTGTGACATTTATTAATTAATCTCAAACTAATATATAACAATTTAAAAAAGTTTTTAACAAATTTCATCTCCCTACTGTTAACCGTTGAGGAGTTCCCTCGTCTGGAGCCAATCCTGGCAGCATCAGGTCATGCTTATCATAAACATGCATTTAATCGAGATTGGATAAGTATGTAAAATTTCATCTCAATCGGACCCCAGGAAGTGGGTCAAATCTAACTTGCAAGATTCTACCTTCACATACATACACGACAAGTTATTTAAAAGCTTTTAATAAAAATGAATGTTTATCTGTTTATTCTTTATACGCCGAAACGACTGGACCGATTCTAATGAAATATTAAGAAAATCTTTAGAATGACCCAGTGGATGATCCTGTAAAGTTTGATCAGAGCATTTACTTAACTGTTTTATGAGCCTCATGTCTTACCGAGGTAACGACTAAGGTAAGTTGTCAGGCAGGCAGGTGGTAAAATACCTAGCCAAACCATTCATTCATGAATCACTGTTAAATTCACAAAATCAGTCAAACTTTGAGTAATAGTTAACTAATAAAAAAAGCTATTATATGGTCCCATTTTTATCGATTTATCCATCCCATTTACATCTTGGGCCCAAAATTCTATGAAAGTGTATCAGTTTAATTTATAAGGATCGTTCCTAATTATACCGCTTTTCAAAGTTAATAATGCTTTACTCATTGTTCGGCAAGATCGCATCTTTCTTTAAAAGTAAATAATGTTTTACTAACAGTTCGGCAAGACTCGCATCTTTCTTTTAAAAGTAAATAATGCTTTACTAATTATTCAGCAAGAGTCGTATCTTTCTTTTAAAAGTAAATAATGCTTTACTAATTCTTCAGCAAGACTTGCATCTTTCTTTAAAAGTAGATAATGCTTTACTAATTATTCGGCAAGAGTCGTATCTTTCTTTTAAAAGTAAATAATACTTTACGAATAGTTCGGCAAGACTCGCATCTTTCTTTTAAAAGTAAATAATGCTTTACTAATTATTCGGCAAGAGTCGTATCTTTCTTCTAAAAGTAAATAATGTTTTACTAACTGTTCGGCAAGGTTCGCATCTTTCTTTAAAATTAAATAATGCTTAACTAACAGTTCGGCAAAACTCGCATCTTTCTTTTAAAAGTCAATAATACTTTACTCATTGTTCTCCAAAACTTGCATCTTTCTTTCCTTAACGTGAGATCAAGACGTGCTAAACTATATCGGTTGGCAAGTGACACGCGCATTAATTTCGCAACTGCAGTCAAACGGGACCAAGGTTTCGCACACCGCTTCCATCCGCAATTACATTACCTTGCTTTGTTCTGTTTCGTCAGATATCACGGTGACAATATTAATTCTTAAATTTAGACTATCGTGAATAGTATGCATAGTAAATGTATAGAATCGGCTATACTCATAGAGTTCGCCGCGATAGCGTCGTGTAAAGATCTCATGAATAAGTGCCCCGGATGGTTTCGAAACTAGTCGGGTTAACCCGATAGAATAACACGTTAGTTAGCCGGTTGCAATACATTAAATATTAATTCTCTTCATGTGAATTAGTTCATATTTATTTAAGTGTTAAAACACCGGGCCAATGTAAATAGAAAATATATTATAACAAAACGACGATATTTCTCCTTTATTCTTATTCAATAAATAAAAAGCAGTTTTCCCAGAGTCAACCCATTTACTCTTTTTCGCTACAACTCAATGAACGACACATAAAAATATGACAGCCACAATGCTTTTTCATATTAATCGCCAACTCTATGAAGGAGGTCGTATTAGAAACATGTTGTAACAATATATAATGCTAAGTGTCCTGTGGTATCTAGCTGAGTAGAAAATACCACCCTCATTTCTTACCGAGGTATCGTAAAAGGGGACTATAGTAAGTTGACGTCAGGTAGGCAGCCGGTAGTAAAATACGTAGCCAAATCATTTTACAACATGTTTATAACATGTTACCCCACTTAGAGTGGAAAAAGGGCAAGACGTTGATCAATCAATTCTATCATAATATCATATATCACAAACTTTATCTTTCGAACAAAGTAGATAAGTTTAAAAAAAAATCTTCGTTTAGTAGTATAATAAATAAGAAGTAAAAATTAACGATATTGTTATCTCTTAACGGAAAGTCATCATCCTCCTGCCCTTATCCCACTCTAAGTGGAGTCGGCACAACATGTTATAAACATGTTGTCAGATGATTTGGCTGCGTATTTTACGACCGGCTGTCTGCCTGATGTCAACTTGCTTAGTCGCCTTTTACGGCACCTCGGTAAGAAAAGAAGGTGGTACTATTCTATTCAGCCGGATACCTCACGGCGTATCGCTTAATGTGTAAGTATTAAATAATATTAATTAAGAACATTTAAACTTATGAACGTGTATGTATGTATGTATGTTTATTATATATTACATATATAATTAACATGTACAAATTGCGTAAACATTACGTAATACTGTTTAAGAGTCAAATCTCAGAACCTGATTTCCTATACGCCATATAATTAATCTAACACGCTGTTGTGAATTACTTAAATATGGCAGACGTTCGATAGATTTACATGTTTAATAATTCTTAGAACGTTAGTCATTACCAGAACTTATTTAATTTTCCAACGAAAATTTATTTAAAGAATCTTTTTACATTGTAATGGTGGCGTAGCTACTGAAGGACTAGATTAGACAGGGGCCTGGGGCCCTAAAAACTCAGGAGGCCCTTCGGTGTCTGTCTTTCATATTATAAATTGAACTAGCGAAAATTTCTCCTTTATTGGGAATATAAATAAACCAGACTTCAGGTACGCGACTTGATTGCTAACAATTAATTTTAAACAATTAAGTTAGGGTACTGGGTTATTTTAAATAGTTAAGTTGAGAGCCTAGTTTGTTTTAAATAGTTTAGTTTGGGCCCGAGTTCATTTTAAAACAATTTAGTTAAGACCCTAGTTTATTGTAAAAAGTTTAGTTTGGGCCATAGCTTATTTTAAATAGTTTAGTTTGGACCCTAGTTTATTGTAAAATAATTTAGTTAAGACCCTAGTTTATTTTTAATAGTTTAGTTGGGCTCTAGTTTATTTTAAATAGTTTAGTTGGGGCTTAGTTTATTTTAAATAGTTTAGTTGGGGCTTAGTTTATTTTAAATAGTTTAGTTGGGGCCATAGTTTATTTTAAACTATTAATTTGTGGTCCTAGTTTATTTTAAATAGTTTGGTCGAGGCCCTAGTTTATTTTTAACAGTTAAGTTGGTGCTTTAGTGTATATTAATAGTTTATTTGGGATCGTAGTTTTGATTGAAACTCTGTTATTGATAATTTTTTGTGCTTCAGAAGCTTAAATTAAAAGCTTTTGCATCAAGAACTCGAGTAAATTCAAAATATTCTTTATTCAAATAAACTTGTAAACAAGTGCATTTGAATCGTCATCTCTACTGCTGGTTTGGAAAGCTGTTCCTATCGAGAAGAGCGAGCAAAAAACTCGGCGGTTGTTCTTTTAAAAATATAATTCTTATGACTAGTTACATTTAGTCATTACTGTCTTGTACAGGGTCTTAGCGAGCTATATCCACACATACTTATCTTCAAAGTAATCCAAAATAATATATATATAATGCTTCAAGAAAAAACATATCTTTCCTAGGCTTTCACTTACCTTGCCTTCTGGAGAGTTTAAGGAATACGTCCTCTAGTGAAATACAGCTGTACATGGTGAGGAGGGCCTGTGGTGACTCTTCGGCTAACAGTCTCCCACTGCGCATCAGACCGATCTGCAATATTTGAAATTTTAAAATAATTTAATATTTCAACATTTAATAAGGCGATAACAAAAGATATGAAAAATAAGAATATATATAGATATACGAAACAACTCGGGAAATTAAATGACTTTTAAATTACAATAAAACTTTGTAATATTAAATAATAAATGTAATATTAATGGTCTGTGGAAGCACTGATGTAAAATTATCATTAGTCTGTGGATAAGTGTACAACTTCTAAGATGAGCAAAATCCACAGTATTTTATCCAAGCGTACAACCAAACTCTTTAATCACTTAATTATTCAATTATTATTAATTTAATTCAATTATTATTATAATTAAATATTTTTTTTACTTAAACAAACTTGTAAACTTTTGTAAGCTTTTGAATCGTCAATTCTACTGCTGGTTCGGAAAGCTGTTCCTACCGAGAAGAGCAAGAAACTCGGCGGTTGCTCTTTTCAACATAATAACTAGTTACATTAAGTCATTACTATCTTGTACAGGGTCGGACAGTAGCTATATCCACGCATTTTTATCGTCTAAATAATGCTCAACATTATAGTAGGCTTTTTGTATCAGCCTCTCTTTAGTGTTTTTAGACTGCTGTAATGGCAAAGCAAAAATTGATTGCAGAATTTTATTATAGAATCTGTCAAAGAATTCATTCATCCACCTGCAAACACACAAAATAATATGAGAACTTTAAATTTAATATAATAAAATTTGACTGGCCCGTTGGCGTAGTGGGTCGCGGGTTCGATTCCCGCCGAGGGCCAACATATTCTATAAATGAATTTGTTAGTCTTTAAGCCTGAGTGTATATTTGTATTTAAGTATGTATTTAAAAATTATATAAGTATATATTTACCAGTTGTCTGTCTACCATAACACAAGTTTTAAGTTACTTACTTTGGCGACGCACTACCGTGTGTGTAAGTGTTCCATATATTAAAAAAAAAAATTACGTCGTTACGACGTTCCCCGATGCTAGTAGAGCTTCTGCGCTCTACTCTCCGCATTTCGCACCGTCGAAGATGCTTCTGCACTCGTCCATCCCACCCGGTGACGCTGTAAGGGCCGTTGGCGCTAACAGCATACAGTCAATTAAAAAAAAATGTGCAGTCCATCCTAACTGTTTTAAGCTGTGTATAACCGGTCTTTGGACGTTTTCATTACTCACACAATGCGCCTGCCGCGCCTCTTCAATATAATGTGTAGTTATAATGACAGTCTTGTCTCCGGAACTCGTGATGCGAACTAGATGGGTCCATATTGACTGTCTGAGGAGGGGATCCACCCCCACCGTGGGCTCATCCAGGATCAGCAACTCAGGATCATGCATCAAGGCGACGGCGAACGAAACTCTTCGCTGTTGACCCCCACTGTGGAACATAGATTGATTTAGACCTGTTAATACCATCACGGGTTCAAACCCGAGCTAATGAGTTTTTCTGTTAAAACTTATGTGTCTAATGTGCAATTTGTCACACGCTTTTCGGTGAAGGAAAACATCATGAGGTAACCTGTATATCTCTAGAGAATTCTGGAGATATGTGTAACCTACCAAACCGCATTGGACCAGCGTGGTAGGTCTTAGCTCCAATCCTTCTCTTCAAAAACGGAGAGACGAGGCCTATTCTCAGCAGTGGGAACAGGCCGCTACTTACTTTACTACCATCATCCTGCCCTTATCCAATTTTAAGTGGGGTCGGCACATGTTATAAACATGTTGTCACACGATTTGGTTATGTATTTTACGACCGGCCGCCTGCCTGACGTCGACTTAAGGTAAGTTAAGTAAGAGGGTGGTCTATCCAATCGGAACTTACTTTTTTTTTGTTTCCTTAACAGAGCATATATTTTATTGTACGAGTATAGATTAACTCTTAAATCGAGTGTTACATAATTTATAATATTTTCCTACCAGCGTATTCAACTCAGAAATTCGAGTTGTTTTTCAGAGGCGAAGCACAAAAAATAAAAGATAATCTATTTTTTGTAGTTCACTCATTAAGGATATTGCTTTTTGTAGTATAAATTAACATTCTGTAGATTAATATACAGTTAAATTAAATCCGTTCACACCGTAGTGTTATCAAATATCGGTTCTTTATTAAGCAGCTTTTTAAATGTATAATAACAACAAACCTATAACCTGTAACTCAGTGTTTCCCAACCTTTTCGATGCCATTCCCAACTTTTAACTATTTGAGATAGAAATAGTGTTTAGAAACTTAATTTATAGGTTTTATGAAGAATAATGTGCTTTTTTTAGTAAAATTTGGCCTCGAAATCTAGCATAGGATTTAAATGGCCTGGAGCGAAGAGTTTCAACACGTTTCGAGTTCATTTTTGAATTGACAATAACTATCAAATTGCATTGTATATTGCGGTATACAAACGCCATATGTAAGCGACATATAAAGTGTCAATTCTCATTAAAACGTTAATTCTCAAATGTTAATGCAAGATTGACTGTACTATTAAGGAATTTTATTTTGCCGAAATAAATAAAGTATAAAATGAGTTATCCGGCTAAGTAGAATAAATCATCCTCATTTCTTACCGAAGTGTCGTAAAAGGAGACTAAGGTAAGTTGACGTCAGGCAGGCTACTAGATGTAAAATACCTAGCCAAATACCGTGTAACAACGTGCTTATAACACGTTATGCCTACTCCACTTAGAATGGGATAAGGGCAGGAGAATGATGAAAAAAACTAGAAATGTTAAGTTACTTAGAAATACTCAGTTAGGAATTCAACCCATTAAAGCGTGAATAATGATGTATCGTCATCTTCCTGCCCTTATCCCACTCTAAGTGGGGCCGGCACAACATGTTATAAACATGCTGTCACATGATTTGGCTGCGTTTTTACGACCGGCCGCCTACCTGACGTCAACTTACCTCAGTCGTATTTTACGACACCTCGGTAAGAGAGAGGGTGGTCTATTCTTCTAAACCGGATACCACACGGTGGGTCAACTTACCTTAGTCGCCTTTTACGACACCTCGGTAAGAAATGAGGTTGGTCTATTCTACTCAGCCGGATACCACACGGCGGGTCGACTTACCTTAGTCGCCTTTTACGACACCTCGGTAAGAAATGAGGGTGGCACTATTCTATTCAGCCGGATACCACACGGCGGGAATAATGATGTATGTTAGAAAGAATTGATATAAACAAAGAAAGTTTGAATAATAGCGAGAAATGCTACAGAAGAAGAAAATTGCCAAATATAGGCTCGGTCTTCCTATGATGGACGTATGAAAAAATCAATCAAATGAAATCAAATGCCCCCCTGTGAGCTTGGGTTCCACTTTGAGAAACACTGTTGTAACTTATTCATAATGTACTGTGTACAAACACGCTAACAGCGGGCCATTACTCGATAATGGGTATGACAAATCGATTGTTCTTGCCCACAAACATGTTTTGTTTATCCAAATATGAAATTAAATACCTGCTAGACTGTTATATCGCGTGCACTCTTTGTTCCGAGGGGTCAATAGGTTTAACAAATAAACATTTATACCATGCTTTTATCCGAAACTTCGTTTGCGTGGACTGTTGTCGCGTGAAAGGTTGATAAGAGATGGCGCTTTTCAATTATATTCCTGTAGAATTAACAGAATTTCTATAGCCTATATGTTATCCCGGTAAATAAGGAATAATTGTACCAAATTTCATCGACATTAGTTCAGCGGATTCGGCATGAAAGAGAAAATTGGAAATGCCACGTGCGGTTCTTTTTGTAATACATTTGTAACAATATTCCATTATTAGAGATTATAATTTGCTATCCTATCTTGGTCTGCATCGTGCGAATAGAAAAATATCAAAGAAAAATTTATTAGTAATTTTTGAATTTAAACTATCGTGAGTGTTATTCATAATTAATGTATCGAAACAAGCTATATTGGGCGCGACTCAGGGCGGAGTTGCGCCCAATATACTGCGAGCTGCTACACGCAGTTTCCGCCGCGAAAAGAGCTCATGAATAAGTGCCCCGTATGGGCTTGATACTAGTCGGACTCATCCGACAACATAACATATGAGTATAGCCGGTTTCTATACATTAATTAAGAATTACTGGCTAGCTTCGAAAATGATATTTGCAAATGTAACACGAAAAAATTGCATATACTTTAATATACGAACGTGATCCCATAACGCACTTATTACTACTTAAGTACTCAGCTCGTCAAAGTTTTTGCTCATTTAATGATAATTTATATGACGCGTGAAGTGTAAGTTTTTTTAAAATTAAAATACCGGTTTGCTGATAGCATCGCATCTGACAGTGATTATAGATTAAAATATGATATGGAACGTTTAGTATCGAGTTGCTTAAATATTTTGAAGCGTTGTCTTGGCCAATTTGAGATGTTATTGACGAACTATCATAATATTCCCATACCATTTCAAATACTACAGTTTATGCCGTGTGGTATCCGGCTGAGTAGAATAGACCATTTCTTACTGAGGTATCGTAAAAGGCGACTTAGGTTAGTTGAGATCGCACAGGCAAAGTTTCAAAGTTCCGCGGCAAAGTTGATACCAATTCATCGAGGGTAAACTCAGTGGACGTGAAGGTGGATTGGCGGAGAGCAGTCCAGATGGAACTCTTCTGCCAATGGAAGCGTCCGTTGGACCAACCCAACGCAGGATTTTGGACGATTTCAGATAGGGCTAGGTCACCAGGAGGAATGGGGTCCCGACCTTCCACCTGACGTAGGTACTTTGCGGACATGGTTTTTTTGGGAGGTATTTGTGGAAGGTGGCCAAGCACGAAGCCTTTGGTGAGTGTCAGGTGTCTGGTCGGGGACTTCCTAACAGGTGAGATGGCGCTCTCTGGGATACAGAGCTGCTGCTGACGGGGATGGGGGCAATATGTACAACGGAGCCTTGTCTCTGCCACCAGCAGCATAGAGGAGCACTGTTACGTTTTTAATCGGTGCGAGTCCGACATACCCACCGATCGTTCCAGTCAGGCGAACCTACAATGGGTTTTCCTGACCAAAAAGGCAGGCAGCCGGCCGTAGAATACCTAGTAAATCATTTAACAACATAATAACATGTGCGGAACCCACGGAACGCCGGAGTGAGATACGGCAGTGAGGGCAGGGGAATGGTAAAGATGATAATGGCAAATATTTCATTTATGTGCTTTTGATTTGTCAGCCATCGATGGCTGAAATGGCCATGTTCGATAGCAATTTAATACAGGGTGCTTGGTCGAATAAAGGAAAAAATTGTAACGTATGTCGTGTAAGCCACCGTTGCCTGGCATGACAGTCTCTTATTAGGTTGTATCTTGAACGTGGCTCAAGAGTTATGAAAGAGCTCACAAATGACTGCAATGAAATAGAAAACAAAAGCAGTCATGTTAAAATTACAGCATGCGCGTGCGCACGCTAATAGGTGGCATCGGCTGACAATGAGTGTGACAAATCGAATGTTCCGCGGTGTTTACGCACCTTTCATTGTTATACGGGACTGTTCGAGCGGTCAACGGACAGACTAGGGTTGGCAGCTTATAATTACAAGACAAACTATATTTAGGTCTGAGAAGAAGACTTCAGTCAATCTGAGTCAAAAAATGACATCATGGAAATTCTTAGCTACTTTTATAACGAGATCAAAATAATTTAATTTGAAATATAATGTACTTATTGAAATGAGTGTTTTGTATACTTTATTCAATAGTTTTGCTCAACAGTAAAGTATGATGGAGTGGAATATTTTATTGTAAACAGCAACACTTTACTGTTGATGTTTTAATTTATTGTTGCTAGCAACACTTTTTAATTCCCTCTCATCCAAGGGTATGAAAGTGACCAGGTCATTAACAGAGCTTTCTTTTACGATCGGTTTTGGCGTGCTAAAGCGTGTTGGTTGATCTTTTCTGAGCCATTTTTTTGTGTTACCAATCTGTTACCGCTGCATGCGGCGGTAACAGATTGGTAACCAAACACATGAGGGTGGTACTAACGGTAACAGATTGGTAACCAAACACATGAGGGTGGTTCAGCAGGATACCATAGTATCCTGCTGAAGTACCACCCTCATTTCCTACCGAGGTGTCATTAAAGGCGACTAACGTAAGTTGACTCACCGCGTGGTATCCGGTGGAGTAGAGTAGACCACTCTCATTTCTTACCAAGGTGTTGTAAAAGGCGGCTAAAGTAAGTTGACTCACCATGTGGTATCCGGTTAGTAGAATAGACCGCCCTCATTCTTGCCGAGATGTCGTAAAATACACTAAGTTGTTGTTAGGCAGGCGACCGGCCGTAAAACACGTAGCCAAATCATGTGGCAAAACGTTTATAACTTGTTGTGCCGACCCCAGTTAGAGTGGGATAAGGGCAGGAAGAAAGTTTCAAATCTGTTAAATTTGTTGTCATTTTATAAAAAACTAGTTTGGATTTTAAATGTACAATACGTTTTTAACAGTATAGTTGGCAACCCTAGTACAGACTGACAATGGTTATGCATGAATTAGACATGGGAACCTCTAAACAATGACCGTTCATATGTTTCTTTCTTTTGTACCACTGTAAATAAATATTGACGGTGCCTTTATGAATAACTCTGTAAAATTAGTGCTTTTTTTGTTATCTTTGTTACGCTAATTGCTTATGAGTGGTGTAACACTCGTTTTGACATTATGTCTCGACGTCTTTCATCAGATCTTATATATGGGACATTAAATGGAAACACGACTGTCCGTCTCCAAAGTAATTTAATATTGTTGATGTAACATCAACAATATGATGGATGACATCATCTTCATATTCCTGCCCTTATCCCACTCTAAGTTGGGTTGGTGGGATTTGGCTAGTTATTTTTCGATCAGCCGCCAGACTGACGTCAACTCACCTTAGTCGCCTTGTAAGACACCTTAGTAAGAAATAGGGTCTATTCTACTCAGCCGGATACCATGCAACAGGTCAACTTACCTTAGTCGCCTTTTACGACACCTCAGTAAAAAGAGGGTTATCTAAACTACACAGCCGGATACCACACGGGGAGTCGACTTACCTTAGTCGCCTTTTACGACACCTCGGTAAAAATGAGAGTGGTCTATTCTACTTCGCCGGATATCACAAGGTGGGTCGACTTACCTTAGTCGCCTTTTAAGACACCTCGGTAAAAAATGAGGGTGGTCTATTCTACTCAGCCGGATACCACACGGCTGGTCAACTTACCTTAGTCGCCTTTCGCGACACCTCGGTAAGAAATGAGGTTAGGCTATTTTATTCAGCTGGATACTACACGGCTAGGTAAATATTAATAGGCTGTACGGCTAGGTAAATTTTAAAGACAAATATAAACCTAGACTCGATGAACCAACAAATTCTAAGAAAATGGTGGCCCTTGGCGGGAATCGAACCCACGACCCGAGGTACCTGATTGTTGCGTAAACAGGTCAGTTAAATACCAATGCTTTGCGCTGCGATTTGGATATTCAGTTTTCTCTTTTTAATAGCTTTTATTTAACTTGCCGTGTATGTATGTGAAGGTGGAATCTTGCAAGTTAAATTTGACCCACTTCCCGGGGTCCGATTGAGACGAAATTTCACATACTACTCTAGTCCTGATGACAATGCATGTTTATGATAAGCATGACCTGATGCCAGGATTGGCTCCAGACGAGGGAACTTCTCAACAGTTAACAGTAGGAACACAGAGTTAAAAGCTTTTTTAACTGACTTGTTATATATACCAAAGGCTCAAATCTTAACTTGGCATTACGAGCTGTTCCATATCCATGTCAATTTAAATTCCAATTTCATATTCAAATTCAAAATATTTTTGATTCAAGTAAATTTGTAAACAAGTGATTTGAATGGTAAAACGATTCTTTTCCTCTTCTCAGCAGGAACATTAAAAGAAATATCGCAAAAAATAAAACGATAAACAGTTAAGTATTGCAATTATAAAAATATGTTTAACAAATCAAGGTTACATTTTACGATTACATGGAAGTATTTTTTATTTATCATTGTATAAATGAGAAAGGTTTAAAAGCATTTTTTTGAATTAACTTTGTATATACAATTGTACTCTAATGGAAAAATGAAATTTATACTTATTATAAACCAAAGCGAGAGCTGTGATAGCCCAGCAGTAACCCCTTTCGAAGAGGTCACGGTTTCAAACCCGGGCAGACACCAATGAGTTTTTCTATTAAAACTTGTGTCTAATTGATAATTGCAATTTATCACACGCTTTTCGGTTAAGGAAAACATTGTGAGGAAACCTGCATATCTCTAGAGAATGCTGGAGATATGTGTAACCTACCAATCCGCATTGGAGCAGCGTGGTAGGTCTTAATCCTTCCCTCCAGAAACGGAGAGAGGAGGCCTATTCCCAGCAGTGGGAGAGTAACAGGCCGCTACTTACTAAAATAGAAAATATATATGATGCTCAATGTATAGCCGTGTGGTATCCGGCTGAGTAGAATAGACCTCTCTCATATCTTACCGAGGTGTCGTAAAAGGCGACTAAGGTAAGTCGACCCGCCGTGTGGTATCCGGTTTAGTATAATAGACCACCCTCTTTCTTACCGAGGTGTCGTTAAATACGACTAACGTAAGTTGACGTCAGGCAGGCGGCCGGTTGTAAAATACGTAGCCAAATCATGTGACAACAAGTTGACCTGATAATACTCTGACCCGTTGGAGCAGTGGGTAGAGACCCTGCCTTCAGCTCTACGGGTCGCGGGTTCGAATCCCGCCAACGGCCAACATTCTATAAATGAATTTGTTGGTCTTTGAGCCTGGGTGTAAATTTGTATTTAAGTATGTATTTAAAATATATAAGTATATATTCACCAGTTGTCTGTCATCCATAACACAAGTATTAAGTTACTTACTTTGGGCACGGACGACCGTGTGTGTAAGTGTCCCATATATTTATATATATTTATATTTTTATAACATGTTGTGCGGGCCCCACTTAGAGTAGGATAAGGGCAAGAAGATGATGATGACTAGAAATTTCCCAGAAATAATATTATATTTCTGGACGGACAAGACAACATTTGCCCGGTCAGCTAGTATTAATATAATTTAATCATCATCTTCCTGCCCTTATCCCACTCTAAGTCGGGTCGGCACAACATATTATAAACATGCTGTCACATGATTTGGCTGCGTTTTTACGACCGGCCGCCTGCCTGACGTCAACTTACCGCTGTCATATTTTACGACACCTCGGTAAGAAAGAGGGTGGTCTATTCTACTTAACCGGATACCACACGGTGAGTCAACTTACCTTAGTCGCCTTTTACGACACCTCAGTAAGAAATGAGGGTGGTATATTCTACTCAGCCGGATACCACACGGCGGGTCGACTTACCTTAGTCGCCTTTTACGACACCTCGGTAAGAAATGAGGGTGGTACTATTCTATTCAGCCGGATACCACACGGCAGATAATTATAATATATATAAAAAATATATAAAAATAATATATCATATTTCCAACGCTATTCAATACAGTTCTAGCCAATTCGCTTTATTTCTCATCGTAATGGAGTTGAACGAACTTGGTTTCGCAAACTGTTTCTAATCACTTTGCCGACGTAAAATATTTATGAGTCAGCAGTATTAAGAATTGCTTCTAGAAATATTATGTAAGACAGACGTGTCCAGTCTTTTCTTTGACTAAGAAGTTATTGACTATGGTACTTATGGTGACCTCTAAGTCAAATTATTCAAAAATAACGAGTTACTATATAACTCAGCTTGCTTGGGTAATGCTTCGCTTTGCGATTTTGTCGTGTAGTCTATCTCCTGACGATGCTTCGGTTACGGGGCGAAACAATTGTTGAGATTGTGGTGGTGAATGTGTGCAGTGCTTGTGTATTGTTGTGCCATCGGTGTCGGGTAGTGCATGAGTTCTTACAAATTCTGCACGTATCAGGTATAAGAACGAATAGTATACTCTACATTTAGCATTACATATATTTCCTTTTATCGCGGATTATAGGAAAATAATATTCTCATTACTTTTGTATCATGGACCTCCGCAAAGTCGCCTAATTCTATAAATTATTCAAATTGTTCACAAATTAAAAGTCTAAGTTCCAACCATTCTCTCGAAGGAGAGAAATCCTCCATCCAACAGTGACTTAGTGCTATAGGTATCATGTAAAGTGAAGTAACGGCCTGTTACTATCCCACAGCTGGGCATAGGCCTCCTCTCTATTTTGGAGCGGAGGGTTGAAACAAGACAAACCACGCTGCTCCAATGCGGATTGGTAGGTTACACATATCCCTAGAATTCTCTTGAGATATGCAGGTTTCCTCACGATGTTTTCCTTCACTGAAAAGCGTGTGATAAATTGCAATTATCAATTAGACACAAGTTTTAAAAGAATAACTCATTGGTGCCTGTCCGGGGTTTGAACCTGTGACCCCTCCAAAGATTCACACGGTTTCACCGTTGAGCACAGCTATTATAAGTAAACCTTTACTATCACAGCATATTAAGTAAAGGTTATAGCAAATAAACTGTGGTAGCCCAGCGGTAACACTGTGCGACTCTTTCGAGAAGGTCACGGGTTCAAACCCAATGAGTTTTTGGTTAAAACTAATGTGTCTAATTAATAATTGCAATTTATCACACGCTTTTCGGTGAAGGAAAACATCGTGAGGAAACCTGCATATCTCTAGAGAATTCTGCAGATATGTGTAACCTACCAATCCGCATTGGAGCAGCGTGGTAGGTCTAAGTTCAAATCCTTATCCAAAAACGGAGAGAAGAGGCCTATTCTCAGCAGTGGGATAGTAACAGGCCGCTACTTACTTACTTTTTTTTATAGCAAAATAATATTATCATTACCTTTTGTATCTACAACACAAAAATCAGTTAACCACAAGTCTGTCATCAAATAAGTAACATACAAACGTTAACATCATTTATCAAACCTAATATAATTCTCGAAACATTCGTCGTGTTTACACAGAAACCGGAAAATACATCGACTTATTCATAATCATTTGCGAGGTATTTAGCGCCTCGGACCGATCGCACTTAACCGCAACAATTCGTATTTGAAAATCACGTAAAAGGCGAACAAAGAATTGCTATTTTCAAAGTTTTTACATGACATAGCAGCAGGGGGGTCTTCTCACATACCCTTGAGGGGCAAGAGGGATACAGGCCTCGAGGCGACTTCGTTCCCGTGGACTGTTGTGTGATAGGTCGATAATAGATGGCGCTTTACAATATCGTCCTATTCCTGTAGAATTAATAGGCTTTCTATAGCCTATATGTTATTCTCGTGTATAAGAAATAATTGTACCAAATTTCATCAATATTGTTTCACCGGATTCGCCATGAAAGATTAACAAACATGCATCCATACTCACAAACTTACGCATTAATACTATTAGTAGCATTCCGAGTTAAAGACATAAATTAAACCAAATTGAAGCAAGTCAAAAACTTTTATAAAAGGTTTAAACAAAATCTCATGTCTCTATGTTAAGCGTTGAGTAGTTTTGGAGCTAATCCTGGCAGCATCATGAGGTCTGCTTTTCATAAACATGCAATAATCATCGGAACTGGAGCAGTACATGAAATTTGAGCTCAATCGGACACCAGGAAGTGGGGTAAATTTAACAGCAGTATTTAAAACTTTAGCTCAATCGAGAAGTGGTCCAAATTTAACTTGCGAGATTCCACCTCCACACACGTATTACATAGTCGTATTTAATGACACCTCGGTAAGGAAGAGGGTGGTCTATTCTACTCAACCCGATACCATACGGCGGGATGACTTACTTTAGTCTCCTTTTAGAACACCTCGGTAAGAAATGATGGTGGTCTATTCTACTCAGACGAATACCACACGTCGTCCTACATGTATCAGGTATGCAAACGGAAAGTACACTCTACATTTTCTAGTAAGTAAGTAGCGACCTGTTACTCTCCCACTGCTAGGAATAGGCCTTCGCTCTGCGTTTTTGGAGAGAAGGATTGGAGCTCAGACCTACCACGCTGCTCCAAAGCGGATTGGTAAGTTACACATATCTAAAAAATTCTATAGAGATATGCAGGTTTCCTCACGATGTATTCCTTCACCGACAACCGTGTGATAAATTTGGTGTCTTCCCGGGTTTTAAAGGGTCGCACGGTGTTACCTCTGGGCTAGCACAGCTTATTTTCTATTTAATTTATCGCAAATTATATAAAAAAATATTACATATGCCGATAAGTGCAAATGACCCCCTAGAACTTGTATGTTTAATAAAATATGTCAATACTCGAATGAATATTGTCAATTCTGACGAACAAAATTGCCAGTCAGTTTGGAGCGATACTCTATAAGACCTTCAATTTGTTTACTATATTACTTGGGTTATCTAAACGCGAAATTGTGTAATGAGTGGTTAATATTTCTTGTTGTATTAATGATTGAATCATCGAGATGAATACAATTGCAAACACGCGAAAATGAAATTTAATTAGAATAATGTTTAACTTAATTGCATAAAATAATAGTATCTGGGTGGGGCCTTGCTCTGTAATTTTTTAAAGATATAAAAAAATGCAATAGAAAAAAAACAAGTAAGCGTCGGGTGACATGTGGGAATCGATCCCAGGTTATGAATATTTTGATCTTATTTTCACCCATTAAGTTAGCACAGCATTTCATTTGAAACCTCAAATATCATTTGCATTCAATTCTACATTTCAGCATTTTTTAAATGTCCTAAAATAGGAAAAATATACATTTTTTTAATGGTACCTAGCTATTTTTAAATTTAAACTATCGTGAGTAGTATTCATAGTTATTGTATAGAACCGGCTATACTCACGTCTTATTCTATCGGGTTAGCCCGACTAGTTTCGAACCCATCCGGGGCACTTATTCATGAGCCCTTTACACGACGATTTTAACAGAGACGGTGGATGGACACTACCTCCGGCGTGGAAACCGATTTTTGACACTACCGGTTCATATAAAGACCGCTTTGAACCTGACACCGTAAGCGTCGCGTGCACAAACTTCATCCGTGCATGCGATGACGAAGACCAGAGCGACAGGGAACACTTGGAAGAGGCGCGGCCACCGCCGCCACCGTGTCCCCCCGCACCCCGCCACCCACGAGTCGCGCCCAGGGAGCTGCAGGTCGCAGTTCCCGCCGCGATAACGTCGTGTAAAGAGCTCATGAATAAGTGCCCCGGATGGGTTCGAAACTAGTCGGAACCTAGCTAAATCGATTTCTAGATAAAGCTAGATTGAATAGATATTTACGCTCAGCTTTATAAGCTCAGTTGGGAACGGGCGGAGTAAATAAGTGAAAATACAGAGATTGAGTCCAGATGTCACCAACCACTTTATTTGCTTTTTTTGCATCTTTTTTATATCTCCTTAAAAGAAATAGGTCCAGGTACTCAATAAAAAGCGTATAACAAAAAGCAGCAATACCATATTGTATGTGTTTCCATCACTTACCTCAAGTTCTTCACCATCCTGTTCTCGCTGGGCAGGTCGAGGAACTCCAGCAGGAAGCGCAGCCTGTCCACTATCTCCCTGGTCTCCATGCCGAAGATCCATCCGAAGTACATCATGGTCTCCTTGATGGTGAACTCACCGTACAGTGCTATCTCTTGCGGCATGTACCCTACTCTTTTACCGGGAACACCGGACCCTGGGAAGAAACGTTAATTTAGAACATCCTTTATTCAAGTAAACTTGTAAACAAGTGCTTTTGAATCGTCAACTCTACTGCTGGTTCGGAAAGCTGTTTCTCCGAGAAGAGCCACCTACAAACTCAGCGGTTGAGTTTCCAGGACATAATTCTTATAACAAATTATTAATTTTTTTCACTTTCTGTATAAGATCGAAGAGTAGCTACGAGTATACTCACGCATTTTTATCATCTATGTAATATAATCTGTCTGTCTATTACGCTTGAGCAATATGGAGAAGATTCAATCAATCCTAATACCTAAACCTGGCTAACATACATAAATTAGTAAATAAGTAGCGGCCTGTTACTATCCCACTGCTGAGAACAGGCCTCCTCTCTCCGTTCCTGGAGAGAAGGGTTGGAGCTAAGACCTACCACGCTGCTCCAATGCGATAGGTTACACATGTCCCCAGATTTCTCTACAGATATGCAGGTTTCGTCACGATGTTTTCTTTCACCGAAAAGCGTGTGATAAATTGCAATTATTAATTAGACCTGCCGGGGTTTGAACTCGTGACTATCTCGAAAGATTCGCACGGTCACCCCGCTGGGCTATCACAGCTTAATAGTGTATTTTTGCCTGAGTGCTAAAACGGGTGAACCTGTGGGCCAACATATTGCATCTAGCCGCTAGTGTCCTTGTCTCACGCTCTATGTCTACATGATGCTTAAGTGCCTTGTGATCTATTGTAACTGTTATATAATATGTACGTCTCGGTGTATACCTCACCTTTAGTCCCCGGCTTGCCCCCCAGCACCCATATCTCGCCACTGTTCAGTTTCCGCCGCCCCACTATACACGAGAGTAGCGTCGTCTTCCCGCAACCTGACGCACCCAAGAGTCCATATCTGTGAACGAAAACAACATTAAAATCTATTATTAATTTACCATACTCGCCATTTTAAATATGGCACCAATGTGCGCGAGTCTTACTCGGTAATTTTTTTAATGCATCTATACTAATATACAAAGCTGAACAGTTTGTTTGTTTGGACACGCTAATCTCAGGAACTACTACATCGATTTTACGTTTGACAGCGAAAATTGTCTTTTAAATGCAACTAAAATTTTAGCATTTCCCGAAAACAGGAATAAAAAGACATTTTTTAATGAAACTTTTTTAATGAATTTTTGCGTTTGTTTGTTTGATTGTTTGAACGCGCTAATGTTAGGAACTATTGCACCGATATGAAAAATTCTTTCAGTGTAAGATAGTCCATTTATTGAGGAAGGCTACATATATAACATCACGCTAAGATGAATAGGAGAGGAGCAGCAATAAAAATAGTACGAAAACGGCAAAATTTAAAGCTTTCCTTGCGTGCGCTGAGTAAACGGCAATAGTTATTAAAAACTCATGTATTACAAAATTGTTCCCAAAAATCCACTACACCATATGTGTAACTTTTAAGGTTCACCCATATTAACCATTTTTATGGTTATCAAAAGGCTATATTACGGTTTTAATCTTTACATGCGGGCGGAACCGCTGGCGATTGCTAGATAAAAATATTAAAAAAAAAGATTTTATCTGCTAAAGCTTATGTACCGGGCTAGCATGCAGAATAAAAATACCAATTTATTTGCGTCTTTTCCTTTGTTTTCTTACGTTTATCATAAAAGAAAGCATGCTTTAATCCTTAGTCAGGTGAATGAGCGAATGAATTGCATTCAAGCACCACTCAAACCGGCCTCATTCACAGTACATAGGTAGCCTTGCGGTAATCTCTCAGACTTTTCCTGTTACCTTCATTTTTAATTGCGAGCAAAATTTGCGAATGTTATAACTTAAACTATACTAGGGATAATTCAAATTCAAATTATTCTTTATTCAAATAAACTTGTAAACGCCGTGTGGTATCCGTCTGAATAGTACCACTCTCATTTCTTACCAAGGTGTCGTAAAAGGCGACTAAGTTAAGTTGACCTGCCGTGTGGTATCCGGCGGGGTAGAATTAAGCTGTGGTAGCCCAGCGGTAACACCGTGCGACTCTTCCGAGGAGGTCACGGGTTCAAACCCGGGCAGACACCAATGAGTTTTTCTGTTAAAACTTATGTGTCTAATTGATAATTGCTATTTATCACACGCTTTTCGGTGAAGGAAAACATCGTGAGGAAACCTGCATATCTCTAGAGAATCCTAGGGATATGTGTAACCTACCAATCCGCATTGGAGCAGCGTGGTAAGTCTTAGCTCCAACCCTTCTCTCCAAAAATGGAGAGAGGAGGCCTATGCCCAGCAGTGAGAGAGTAACAGGTCGCTACTTTAAGTTGACGTCAGGCAGGCGGCTGGTCGTAAAAACGCAGCCAAATCATGTGACAGCATGTTTCTAACATGTTGTGCCGACTCCACTTGGAGTGGGATAAGGGCTGGAGGATGATGAAATAAACTTGTAAACAAGTGCTTTTGAATCGTCATCTCTACAGCTGGTTCAGAAAGCTGTTCCTATCGGCGGTTGCTCTTTTCAAAATACTTGTTATAACTAGTGACATTAAGTCATTAAATAATTTATAGAATTAGGCGTTACTTTGCGGAGATCCATAATACAAAAGTAATAATAAAATTATTGACCAAAATCGCAAAGGCTTTGCGATTTTGGTCGTGGAGTCTATCTCCTGACGATGCTTCGGTTGCGGGGCGAAACGATTGTTGAGTTTGTGATAGTGAACGTATATAGTGCTTGTGTATTGTGGTGGCGGTGGTGGAGGTTTGTGCATGTGTTTTTACGACTCCTGCATGTATCAGGTATGATAACCGATTGTCCACTTACATTTAGCATTATATATATTTCCTATTTTACTTCTTCGCGGATTATAGCAAAATAATTTTATTATTACTTTTGTATTAAGTCATTACTAACTTGTACAGTGACAGTAGCTATATGCACAGATTCAAGATAGATAGATATGTAATCCTCAACGATATAGGCTTTCTGTATCGGCCTCCCTTTAACAGTGTAAGGCCCTGTTTCACAAGTTATCAATAAACTGTCAGTTAGCTTATTCGGAACATATCTGACACATATTTCGGAATTCTGCGTTTCTCAGGTTTCTGATAGGCTTATTCAATACTTAAAGTCCTTAATAAGTTAACAGGTAGATCATGTGGCTGTTATTTTGTTTATCTGCTGGATAGCAATTACCTATTTCAAAATGGCGGCGATTTTTTAAATTTTTCACTTTTTTGAGTCTCTTTTTAGAGACTTTTACGGAAATACCCATGTCAAAGTGGCCGCCTTTTATTTTTAATTTTTCACTCTAGAGTCTCTTTTTAGAGACATTTATCTGCTACTTAGTTTATTTGTCGGTTAACTATCCGACACTTTATCAGTAATTTGTAAAACAGGCTCTAAAACTGCTGTAATGGCAAAGCTAAAATTGATTGCGGAATTTTACTATAGAATCTTATACCCAAACTCACAAATGACGCAAAGTAGGAACCGCAAGCTTATGTCGGTTCCTAATTTACTATGATCTATTATATATATCAACAATTTAATCTCATCATCATCCTCCTGTTCTTATCCCACTCTAAGTGGGGTCGGCACAACATGTTATAAACATGCTGTCACATGATTTGGCTGCGTTTTTATGACCGGCCGCCTGTCTGACGTCAACTTACTTTAGTGGTATTTTACGACACCTCGTTAAGAAAGAGGGTGGTCAATTCTACTCAGCCGGATACCACACGGCGGGTCAACTTACCTTAGTCGCCTTTTACGACACCTCAGCAAGAATTGAGGGTGGTACTATTCTATTCAACCGGATACCACACGGCGTGGATCAACATTTTGATGTATGTCTCACAATATTCCATTTAAAAGATTCTCCTTATGGTTTTAGACCTTGACAGAGGTACATCTATGGCTATTAAATTAATATATTATTAAGCTGTGATGGCCCAGCGGTGCGACCGTGTGAATCTCTAGAGACGATCATGGGTTCGAACCCGGGCAGACACCAATGAGTTTTTCTCTTAAAACTTATGTGTCTAATTGATGATTGCAATTTATCACACGCTTTTCGGTGAAGGAAAACATCGTGAGGAAACCTGCATATCTCTAGAGAATTCTGGAGGTATGTGTAACCTACCAATCCGCATTGGAGCAGCGTGGTAGGTCTTAGCTCCAATCCTTCTCTCCCAAAACGGAGAGAAGAGGCCTATTCTCAGCAGTGGGATAGTAACAGGCCGTTACTTACTTACTTTTTATACCTTTGAGACTGTTTTAAATATACCATAAATATTTTACAACCATTTTAATTTATTCATTCATGTCTTGTATTTATTTTAGAATCGTATATTGGTTTTGGAACGGATCAAATAACCGGATATTAGCGTACAAACAGACTAAAATAACGCTTGTGTATATAAAAATAGGCGTTATATATATGTATTTAGTAACCAAGAATGTTGTTTCAACACCGGCCTCGCTCGTGCGGGCAACGAACAAACAGACCGTTGCGATTGCGATATATGTATCCTCTTATAATCTGTACTAATATAAATGCGAAAGTTTGTATGTATGTATGTTACTCTTTCACGGCGAACCCACTGAATATCGATCCAATTTGCCACATATAGGCTATAGAAACCCTTTGCCGTGAATCCGGCTGAATAGAATAGTACCACCCTCATTTCTTACCGAGGTGTCGTAAAAGGCGACTAAGGCAAGTTGACCCACCGTGTGGTATCCGGTTTAGTAGAATAGACCACCCTCTTTCTTACCGAGGTGTCGTAAAATACGACTAAGGTGAGTTGACGTGAGGCAGGCGGCCGGTCTTAAAAAACTGAGCCAAATCATGTGACAACATGTTGTGCCGAACCCACTTAGAGTGGGATAAGGGCAGGAGGATGATGAAGCTATAGAAAGTCTGTAAATTCTAACGGAGTAGCACAACATTGAAAGCGCCATCTATTATCGATCTACCACACGACAACAGTACACGCAAACGAAGTTGCAGTTAAAAGCTCGTCTTTATATATAATAACAATATAGCTGAAACTTGTCCGTACATTGTCCTAAAAATAAGTCATTATTATCTATCGATATGTGATAGATTTTCTCAAAATCTGCTTAACGGATTTTTGTACAGTTTCTAGTAAAAAGTAGTGCAATTTTTCCGGAAGGTATATAAAGGTAGGTACATAACGGTTTTATGTAAATTATGTTCAAAACGTCGTAACGTTGTAAAAAAGTCGCCTGCTGGGAGCTTTAGCCAGGTGTACACTAAATTAATATACCAAAGAATTGTAGATCAACAAAAATACTACAAAAAACTCTGCGACATCGTGTCTCTAACTCTTATGGTTAAGCTACTGCACAATAGATACTGTTGTAATGTTCAAAATTTCAATTATATACACTGATTTGAATTACACGCGGGCGAAGCCGAAGTCACAACCAGTTTAGTAAATTATTCATTATCCTCCTGCCCTTATTTCACTCTAGGTGGGGTTGTCACAACATGTTATTAACATGTTGTCACGTGATTTGGCTAGGTATTTTACGACCGGCCGCTTGCTTGACGTCAACTTTCCTTAGTCGTCTTTTGCGGCACACCACGGTAAGAAAGAGGGCGTTCTATTTTACTCAGCCGCATACCACACGGCGGGTCGATTTACCTTAGTCGTATTTTACGACACCTCGGTAAAAAAGAGGGTGGTCTATTCTACTAAACCGGATACCACACGGTGGTTCAACTTACCGTAGTCGCCTTTTACCACACCTCGGTAAGAAAGAGGTCGGTCTATTTTCAGCCGGATAAAATATGGCGGGTCAACTTACCTTTGTCGTATTTTACGAGACCTTGGTAAAAAGAGGATGGTCTATTCTACTCAGCCGGATACCACCCGGCATAGTTTATTAAAATATTACAATTAGAAATCAAATTTTATTAATTTAATAACTATTTTAATCAATTAAATGTTCATTATTGGTTAGAGAAGCACATCCGGGTCGGGGCCTCCGCTAATCGATGCTTCGGTAGCAGGAGACCCCCTTGTCCTTAAGACTTACTCTAATTAGGTGTCCGATTGAGATGACGATTCCTAATCCCTGACCGCTTTATAAAAGTTTATAAAGCAGTCATAAGACCTGTCGTATTGTAAGGATCAGAATGTTGACCAATGAAAAAGACGGATGAAATAAGAGTACATGCAAATGAGATGAGAATGTTAAGGTGGATGTGTGGTGTGACAAAACTGGATAAAATACGAAACGAGTATATTAGGGGAAGTCTGAAAGTTGCGCCCATTACAGAAAAGACGAGAAGTGCAAGATTGAGATGGTATGGACATGTAATGAGGAGGGATGAAAATCGTGTGATCAAACGTGTGTTAAATTTGAATGTGGATGGATATTTGAGAGGCCTAAAAAGAAATGGTTGGATTGTGTGAAGAATGACATGCATATAAAAGGAGTGGCGCCGGAGTTGACGAATGATAGGATAGAATGGAAGAGAAAAACATGTTATGCCGATCCCACTTATAGTGGGATAAGGACAAGAAGATATATATATTGACGATCCCTGCCTTGAACTGATGTGAATATAATGTGACTTGATTGTACACACGTTATACAAGCGGACGTGTGAATATCGAATGACCGAGCAGCGAGTGACGTGGTTGCTAAGTTACTTTGTAATATTCATATTGCACCCGATTAAATTTGATATTGACTTCGCCGTATTAGATCCGTGGTAGCCGGCTGAATAGAATAGTACCACCCTCATTTCTTACCGAGGTGTCGTAAAAGGCGACTAAGTTAAGTCGACCCGCCGTGTGGTATCCGGCTGAATAGATTAGTACCACCCTCATTTCTTACCGAGGTGTCGTAAAAGGCGACTAAGGTAAGTCGACCCACCGTGTGGTATCCGGCTGAATAGAATAGTACCACCCTCATTTCTTACCGAGGTGTCGTAAAAGGCGACTAAGGTAAGTCGACCCGCCGTGTGGTATCCGGCTGAATAGAATAGTACCACCCTCATTTCTTACCGAGGTGTCGTAAAAGGCGACTAAGGTAAGTCGATCCGCCGTGTGGTATCCGGCTGAATAGAATAGTACCACCCTCATTTCTTACCGAGGTGTCGTAAAAGGCGACTAAGGTAAGTCGACCCGCCGTGTGGTATCCGGCTGAATAGAATAGTACCACCCTCATTTCTTACCGAGGTGTCGTAAAAGGCGACTAAGGTAAGTTGACCCACCGTGTGGTATCCGGTTTAGTAGAATATACCACCCTCTTTCTCACCGAGGTGTCGTAAAATACGACTAACGTAAGTTGACGTTGAGCAGGCGGTCGGTTGTAAAAACGAAGCCAAATCATGTGACAGCATGTTTATAAAATGTTGTGCCGACCCCACTTGGAGTGGGATAAGAGCAGGAAAATAACTTTATTTTATTATTTTTTTATAAGTCTATTAGGTAAATGTTAAAAAATTTAGAGCACACTAGCTGAACACGTAAACGTTTTGCCATATTAATAATTGCTGCTTCTCTCCTGTTCATCTTAGCGTGATGCTATGTTGGGTTATGTTATGTTGTGTTATTTTATGTTAGGTTATGTTATTCTATGTTGGGGTGCCAAAGTGGTCGGCCTCCTCGTGGCGCACCCTGGGCAAGCTTAGTCTTGGCGAACGGACCACTGAGGGGTGGCCAATCCAGTTGTCCCTCTGATTAGCAGAGGGCAATCTGGACGGGCCGGGGACTTCGGGGGGGTTTGGGTGAAGTCCCTAATGAGCGACGGGTCCAGTTGGGCTTACTCTAAGTCTGGCTGGACATGGTTACGGCCACCGTCGGCGAAACCCGGAAGCCCAGCAATGGGAACGGGGACCTTCGGGTTGCGAGGAAGAAAACCTCTATAAAAAATTACCCGGTGGGGGCGGAAACGCCCACCAAGGCGTTGGGGCCCCTACTTGGGGCGCGATCTCTCCCTGTCGACCGTGACATAGCAAACACGGTGGGCAGGGAGCGATCGTGGGCAGCGATGGCCTCCTTTAGCTCTGCGGAGGGGGGTGGAGGGAGGCGGCGGAGCGGTTCCACGAACTGTTGTTCTGGATCCAATCTGCTGCTGGTGAGTCCCGGTGTTAGTGACTCGCCCAAGCCCATCGTCTGCCGCCCTAACTGGGGACCTTCGGGTGTTCCGAACGGGGTACATCGGACACCTGGCTTACAGGTCCCCGAGGCGGTCGGTGCATCTGGTGCTCCCGATGCACCGGTTAGCGGAGGGGGGTTTCTCTTTCGAGGGGCCCCTACCTGGAGGTGTTTTTTCTCTGGGATCAGAGCTGTCGGTGGGGATGGGGGCAATATGTACAATGATACCCTGTCCTTGCCATCGGCAGCGTGGTGGAGCACACAGGTCGTTTTAGTCGGTGCGAGTCCGACATAACCGCCGCCTGTCCCCGTCGGGCGGCGGTACCCATAAGGGGTTTTTCCTGTATAATAAAAAAAAAAAATGTTATTCTATGTTATGTTTTGTTATATAGTATATTATATAGTATTAAGAATTATATGTTTAAAAGAGCAACCGCCGAGTTTCTTGCTGGCTCTTCTCGGTAGGAACAGCTTTCCGAACCAGCAGTAGAGTTGACGATTCAAAAGCACTTGTTTACAAGTTTATTTGAATAAAGAATATTTTGAATTTGAATTTGAATTTGAATATAGACTTCCTTGATAAGTGTAATATATTACACTCAAATATTTTTTTTAATCGGTCCAATAGTTCCTTAGATTACGCCGTGTGGTATCCGGCTGAATAGAATAGTACCACCCTCATTTCTTACCGAGGTGTCGTAAAAGGCGACTAAGGTAAGTTGACCCACCGTGTGGTATCCGGTTGAGTAACATAGACCACCCTCTTTCTTACCGAGGTGCATATGGTGTTTATAGACCTAGAAAAAGCGTACGATCGTGTTCCACGTAACGTTCTGTGGTGGAGTTTGAAAGAAAAGAGACTGCCTGGGTAGTATGTACGGATTGTATGTTCTATGTATGCCAGAGCTAGTACTCATGTCCGGTCTGCAGCCGGAGTAACTGACGATTTCGATGTGGCTGTAGGCTTACACCAGGGATCGGCTTTAAGTCCATTTTTATTCCTTCTAGTAATGGATGCACTTACTGCTAACATTCAAGAGGAGGCTCCTTGGTGTATGTTATTCGCCGATGACATTGTACTCGTCGGAGAAAATGCAACTGAGGTCTAAAGCAGATTGGCGAAATGGCACAACCAGTTGAAGAAAGTCGGTTTAAAAATCAGTCGTACTAAAACTGAACATATGTACTACGATTTTAGTGGGACCTCCAATTTCTCCCCGATCGGTTTGGATGGGAACATTTTGCCAGTCTGCTCTGATTTTCGGTACCTTGGTTCGCTTTTTCAAAACGACGGTGAAATAGATCGAGATGTGGGTAAAAGAATGAATGCAGGATGGATGAAGTGGCGGCAGGTCTCAGGCACAATATGTGACCCTCGAATGCCCCTTAAAGTTAAGGGAAAAATTTATAAAGCAGTCATAAGACCTGTCGTATTGTATGGATCAGAATGTTGGGCAATGAAAAGGAGGGATGAAAGAAGAGTACATGCAAATGAGATGAGAATGTTAAGGTGGATGTGTGGTGTGACGAAACTGGATAAAATACGAAACGAGTATATTAGGGGAAGTCTGAAAGTTGCGCCCATTATAGAAAAGTCGAGAAGTGCAAGATTGAGATGGTATGGACATGTAATGAGGAGGGATGAAAATCATGTGACCAAACGTGTGTTAAATCTGAATGTGGATGGATATGTGCCTAGAGGGAGGCCTAAAAAGAGATGGTTGGATTGTGTGAAGTATGATATGCATATAAAAGGAGTGGCGCCAGAGTTGACGAAAGATAGCATAAAGCATAAAGCATATAGTGCTATGGTATATAACGTTGTCCACAACAACGCGACAATAAAAATTTAGAGTGCCACTGTTTGCGGACCAGTCCGTGGTTTCACTTTCAGGTCGGGCCTGAAAATCAGCGCTGCGGTTTTATTTATATTCTTAAATAAAGCAGCAATATGCTGAGGCAGCGACCGTTTCAACTAGATTACCTACCACATAAGTTTATAGTTTAAGTTGTTTTTAATATATTATTTGTTTATTTTTTACCAGATTTAGATTTACTTTTCATTTTTATACAATTATTATTAATAAGTTGTGGATTGTGGATATTTTCTAGTTGAATAAATACTTTTATTATTATTATTATTATTATAGATAGGACAGAATGGAAGAGAAAAACATGTTGTGCCGACCCCACTTAGAGTGGGATAAGGACAGGATGATTTTTTTTTTCTTACCGAGGTGTCGTAAAATACGACAGAGGTAAGTTGACGTCAGGCAGGCGGCCGGTCGTAAAAACGCAGCCAAATCATGTAACAGCGTGTTTATAACATGTTGTGCCGACCCCACTTAGAGTGGGATAAGGGCAGGAGGATGATGATATATTTTTATTAAATAATTTCATTATTACTTTTGTATGAAGCAAAGTTACGTCTAATTCATTAAATTACAAAGAAATCCTTATTCTAGAAAGATTTTAGATAGCATATATTATTTGCACACGTAACATTTATAGACGAACGTACTAAACGACTTTGACGTAACGTTAACGTAAGGAAAAGGATAATAGGCTGTATTTTCTAAGCGCTAAGGTCGCACAGAGCCGGGTCACTATAGGTTGTCCATAAGGTGAGGTAAGGTTAATAATCTTTTGTTTGACGTCCTTGCTTGTATGACGTCTGTCTTCCTTGTTAGAGACACGTGATTAATAGGAAATCATCACAACATAATATCTTGTTATATATAAAACAAGTCCGCCGTGTGGTATCCGGCTGAATAGAATAGTACCACCCTCCTTTCTTACCGAGGTGTCGTAAAAGGCGACTAAGGTAAGGTGACCCACCGTGTGGTATCCGGCTGAGTAGAATAGTACCACCCTCCTTTCTTACAGAGGTGTCGTAAAAGGCGACTAAGGTAAGTCGACCCACCGTGTGGTATCCGGCTGAGTAGAATAGTACCACCCTCATTTCTTACCGAGGCGTCGTAAAAGGCGACTAAGGTAAGTTGCCCCACCGTGTGGTATCCGGTTTAGTAGAATAGACCACCCTCTTTCTTACCGAGGTGTCGTTAAATACGACTATGGGTGGTTGACGTCGGGCAGGCGGCCGGTCGTAAAAACGCAGCCAAATCATGTAACAACATGTTTAAACATTTTGTGCCGACCCCACTTAGAGTGGGATAAGGGCAGGAGGATGATATAAAACAAGTCAAGTTAACAAGGCTTTCATAAAAGCTTTTAACAAAACTTCCTGTCCCTACTGTTAACCGTTGAGGAGTTTCATCACAACTTAATATCTTATATATAAAGCAAGTCAAGTTAAAAAGGCGTTCAAAAAAGCTCTAAACAAAATTTAATGTCCCTACTGTTGAGGAGTTCCCTCGTCTGGAGCCAATCCTGGCAGCATCAGGTCATACTTATCATAAACATGTATTACCATCAGACACCGGAAAGTGGGTCAAATTTAACATTTAACAAGATTCCACATTCCATACATTGCAAGTTGAATGAAGTTTGTAAAAAAACAACAAGTTGTCAAGATGTGAAAAGCTGAATATAAACATTGTACAGTTTTGATATTTCGGAATGTTTCGTAATTAATCAGTATTGCTTTAAAAGCTATTTGCTTTAATAAATAATTGTACTATAATTAATTAAATTGATAATTGCAATTTATCACACGCTTTTCGGTGAAGGAAAACATCGTGAGGAAACCTGCATATCTGTAGAGAATCCTAGGGATATGTGTAACCTACCAATCCGCATTGGAGCAGCGTGGTAGGTCTTAGCTCCAACCCTTCTCTCCAAAAATGGAGAGAGGAGGCCTATGCCCAGCAGTGGGATAGTAACAGGCCGTTACTTACTTACTTACTATAAATATACTGAACGAAATATCAGGCGCAAGCAAGAATTTTGCCGCGTGATAGAAAGAGAAGGAGATACTTCCTCTACTCCGCACCGACGATCTACTTCAACTTACCTTAGTCGTATTTTACGATACCTCGATAAGAAATGAGGGTGCTCTATTCTAGTCAGCCGGATAACACACAGCACTTCTAAGAAAATGCAGTATAATGTTGTGACGATAACACAACAATACACAAGCGCATCGTCTCATACACATCGTCAGGAGATAGACTCCACGACGAGGGTTGGGATTTCGTCGGTTACGGGGCTAATGAGATTGTGGTGGCGAATAGGTGCAGTGCTTGTGTATTGTTGTGTCAGGTATGGGAACGAATAGTACACTCTACATTGAGCATTACATATATTTTCTTTTATCACGGATTACAGCAAAATAATATTTTCATAAGTTTTGTGTTATTGATAAACTGACGCATCGCACGCGCCTGTCCCTTTTTTTTGTGTGCGGGGGGGGGGGGGGGGGTGAATGTGAGATTTCTACCCACTAAAACCCCCTCGATGGACAGCCTACGCACTAGCAGAGAAGTCCCGGGATCTCTGACGAACTGCACCGAAGTCTCTCTAATGCTGTGCACATCGTGCTCTTCAAAATATAGTACTATTCTCTCGGGGTCAAAAGGAATGGCCACAGCCCCCTCTCTGACCGATCATGACCCCAGAGGTCCCATTAGCCGGGACTGTCAATTAGGGCGTTTTCTACGGCCCCTTCGTCTCTACCTGCGAGAAGGATCAGCCCTTTCGCGGTTACGCTCGGCAGTCTCCGCTCCTGTCCCTAGCGCTCTTTGTTTTATGGTACCACAAGCAGTCTTTAACCTAGCCATAGTGAATGTAACTCACATGGTGCCCTTCTTGACGGACATGTTGAGGTTGCTGAGCACGTGGTTCGGCCGCTTGTTGGAGCCGTAGTGCTTGAACGCGTGCTGCACGCATACCGCCTGCTGCCTCTTTTGCCACACCTGCGCAGAAGAAAAACACATTACTTATTTATTTATACATATTATAAAACAAAGTCCCCGAAAGCTGCCGTCTATTGTGATCGATTTTCTCAAAATCTACTGAACGGGTTTTTGTACTGTTTTCACCAAACGCTCATCGAGATAAATAATGCACAGACACAAAAAAACGCGTACACACACACACACACAATATATCTACGTTCGCATATGAGTGTTGTGGATATTCTTATTTTTATTTATATCCTCAATTTTTATTTTACGTTTTATGTTATATTTTGTTCTGTTACTAGGCATATTAATATTTTACTTACTCTATTAATGTACAAATATCTAGGTGACCGAGCTTCGCTCGGTAATTATTTACAAAAAAAAGAACTTTAAAAAAAACAATTATTTAGTTAGCGATCCTTGGCATTCACATTTCTCGAGTCTGCCCGTTACCCGAATAAGCCACGTCGGCTTGACAGTTAACGGCGAAAATTCAATTCAATATAAATGTTAGTGTTTTTTAATGCCCAAAAACAGGGATAAAACAATTTTTTTTACATAAAACCTAGCTAGATCAATTTTTCTCCCCCAAAACCTCCTACATGTTGAATTTCAGGAAAATCGTTGGAGCCGTTTCCGAGATTCGGAAAATATATATATATACAAGATTAACTCATTTAAATATAAAGATAAATAATCTATTTATAATGATTGCAATCCAATTATGGCCTTATTGTACTGTTTGATACTTCCTAAATAAGTATTATCTGTAACGCTGTTGATTGCTAAAAAATAAATAAATAAACGCTAATGCAATTCTTCTGGAAGAAGAGGTCGTGCGGTTATAAATATTCTCACCTCCTGGGAACTTAACTCGCGTGCGCCGCTTAAACCAGCAAAAATACACAAAAGTAATATACTAGAGTATTGTAGATCGACAAAAATACTACATAAAAGTCCGGAACAGTATGTCTCTATCTCTTATGGTTAACTCACAATAACTACTTTTATGTTCAATTCGAGAAAAAAATTGCGTAAAAATATTAACACTGATTGAAGATTACATAAATGATAAGAGTGCGTGGATTTAGCTGCTAAACAGTAGGAATAACAAAATGACAAAAATCATGACCATCCCGCTGCCTTTATCCCACTCTGTGTATACTCAAGTGGGTTCGGCACAACATGCTACAAACCAGTTGTACCATGTATTTTATTTTGGCCGCCTGGCTGACGTCAATTTACCTTAGTCGCCTTAATTTAAATAGTAGAATTATATTTTTAAAAGAGCAACCGCGGAATTACTTGCGGGCTCTTCTCGGTTGTGTAAGATTTTATTGGTTTTCATATCTTTGGTTTCTAATATCGGATATACTGACAATGCGATAATCAGGTGAGCAATACAAATATAAGTAAAAAGTACCGGCCTGTTACTATCCCACTGCTGGGCATAGGCCTCCTCTCTCCGTTTTTAGAGAGAAGGGTTGGAGCTAAGACCTACCACGCTGCTCCAATGCGGATTGGTAGGTTACACATATCCCTAGGATTCTCTAGAGATATGCAGGTTTCCTCACGATGTTTTCCTTCACCGAAAAGCGTGTGATAAATTGCAATTATCAATTAGACACATAATTTTTAATAGAAAAACTCATTGGTGTCTGCCCGGGTTTGAACCCATGATCGTCTCTAGAGATTCACACGGTCGCACCGCTAGGCCATCACAGCTTATAATACAAATATGGGCCTCATTTATTACCGAGGTGTTGTAAAAGGTGACTAAGTTAAGTTCACCCGCCGTGTGGTATCCGGCTGTGTAGAATAGACCACCCTCTTTCTTACCAAGGTGTTGTAAAAAACGACTAAGGTAAGTTAACGTTAGGCAGGCAGTCGATCGTGAAATACGTAGCCAAATAATGTGACAACATGTTCATAACGTTGTGCCGAGCCCACTTAGAGTGGAATAAGGTCAAGAGTATAATGTATCAAATTCTATTATAACTTTTGTTCTGAATATTTTTTAAATTAACCAACGCGCTATAAATATTTCTCTGCTCATGTGTGCTTACATAAAGATAAGACGATCCCTCTTAAAGTGGGATAAGGGCAGGAGGATGACGTATTATTTTGTCAAGGTTTTGCCTTTTTAATTGGATTATTCCAATTTGGATTATGGCAAAAGTAAAGCAACGGGTGCAATTTAAAAATGTAATATTGAATTTCGTTTTTTAAAATGACCCAAACTCGTATTAGGGTCACTGAACTCTACAGAACGGAGGCCCTGTCAGAATACGGGTAAATTATGAAGGTATTAAAGACTAACTTCATTTAGTTTCTGACCTTCGTCGATGGATTATTTCGTAACAAGTTAAAAGCGATGGTATTCTCAAATGAGGCAAGGTGTAATACATAGAGCTTAGGCAATTTGATTTCTTAAACTAATAATTCAAGTGCTTTACAAGTTGATAAAACAAGCATTACTAAAAGAAATACACGTCATTTATAGAATTACGCGTTACTTTGTGACGATCCATAATACAAAAGTAATAATAAAATTATTTTGCTATAATCCGCGATGAAGTAAAATAGAAAATGTATGTAATGCTAAATGTAGAGTGCACAATCGGTTATCATACCTGAGACATTCAGGATTCGTAAAAGACACATGCACAAACCTCCACCACCGCCACCACAATACACAAGCACAAAAAACTTAAAAAAAGAAGATTAACTCCTTTATTAAAGATAGATGAGCAGATTTTTTTTGAATATATAAGTTTATTGTAACCCACCGTGCTGTTTTTGTCGTGTGGCACTGAGAACTGGATCTGACTCATCTTGGACTCCTTCTCATCGCCGATCGGCGACGACGGCGAGGTTTCTCTGTTAACAAAAGGAAAGAATTATAATTAACTGTTCAAAGGAATTCATCTATAAATTAACTAATGTAATTAAATAAATTCATTAATCATCATTTATAAATTAAATAATTTATAGAATTAGGCGTTACTTTGCGGAGATCCATAATACAAAAGCAATAATAAAGTTATTTTGCTATCTATATTAATTAATTCATCGCGGATTATAGCAAAATAATTTTATTATTACTTTTGTAGTTCGATAATAGATAGCGCTTTTTAATGTCATCCTTATCCAGTAGAATTATCAGGATTTCTATAGCCTATATGTTAACCCGGTGTATAAGAAATAATTGTACTAAATTTCATCGACATTGGTTCAGCGGATTCAACGTGAAAGAGTAACAAACGTACATCCACGCTCACAAACTTTCGCATTTATATTATTAGTAGGTATACAAAGCAATGATAAGTTTTCTATCAATAGGGGGTATAAAGGAAAAAACCACGCCAAATCTGTTTCTATTTTAATAGCCGATAATTTTTGCCGCCATTGTTTGACAAGTTGATTTTTTAATTCACACGGCATAGCACATCTTGTATTCAGCTGGCGCATAGAGTTCGCATTTTGACACAACCCTCACGGTCACCGTGGCGAAACTATCGTCATTATGCGACGGAGCACATAAAACTATATCTGTCTCCTTCTAACGCGACCTCGGTTTAGCACGTTGCGTATAGCCGTTTCATTTCACCAGACTGAATCGATATGACGTAGGGAATTAGATTGACATAGATAATAATCATAGAGTTATTATACTTAAGGCCTGTTTCACAAGTTACAATTAAACTGTCAGTTAACTTATTCGGAACATATCTTACACATATCTCGGAATTTTGCGTCTCTCAGGTTTCTGATAGGCTTATTCAGCACTTTAAAGTCCGTAATAAGTTAATAGGTAGATTATGTGGCTGTTATTTTGTTTGTCTGCTGTATAGCAAATGCCTGTTTTAAAATGGCTGTCATTTTTTATTAGCTTTTTAGTCTCTATTTAGATACATTTGTCTGCTACTTACCTAGTTTATTTGTCGGTTATCTATCCAACACTTAATCAGTAGCTTGTGAAACAGGCCCTTAGAGTATGGAGAAAGCAAATGAGGGTGTATCTATGTGTCTCTCTCTTGTATGTGCTATTAGAGAAAGACGAATTATACGAGATACATCTTCTCTCTCATTATTTATTGTCACAGTATAATAAATAAAATAAAATAAAAATAAAAATAGTAAGTCACAGACCTATCAATGGCTCTATTCTAAGTAGTACCTGGGTAACAAGGTCTTGCTCGGTAATTTTAAAAATGATATAAAAAAAATTGAAAAGAAAAATTAAAAAATAATAGGGCAGGTGGGGCTCGATCCTAGGTATTTTCACCTCTCTAGACCACCCGCTCCCCAAATGAACTACCATGACTGTACGTTTGACAGCGAAAAATTGTGATTGTATTCAACGTAAATTTCAAAAAAAATCTAGAGCCCATAAACAGGGATAAAACGACATTTTTTTTTAAATAAAACCATATATATTAAATATATATACATACCTACATGATTAACTCATTTAAATAATAAAGATAATAATGCAAGACCTATTAGTAAAAGGACTGGATTGTATAATCGTTTGATTGTATCTGTTTACGTAATCTGTCTGGGTAGCTTAGAATTATTAAACACGATCATCTTACTGCCCTTATCCCACTTTAAGTGGGTTTGGACCGTGTTAAAAACATGTTTTCACATGATTTGGTTACGTATTTTACGATTTACTACGGATGAGTAACAAACATAAATCCATATTCAGAAACTTTCGCATTTATAATATTAGGATAGGATATTGCAGTTTATTCCTAACAAAATGACAGACATGACGGAGGTGATAATATGTAAGGAAGGTCAAACTTTATGCTTGCTATTTTGCAAATTTGCTTATCATCTTATGACGGAATTTTTACGATTATATAAAATTCAGCGCAAATTTGCAGAGATCGGTATATATGAAAAAGTATTTGACAAATCTATATATATAAAAGAAAGTTGATCTTAGTTACACTATTTATAACTCAAGAACGGATGAACCAATTCGGCTGAAAATTGGTGGAGAGGTTGCTTGGAACCATGAAACGGACATAGGATACTTTTTATCCTGTTCGACCTCATTTATTTTATCCCGTCAAGTCACTATAAAACGTGGTATAACAAAAACGACTATGACGTGGAATAACAAAACGCAAATGACAGTGAAATAACAAAACATAAATGACAACTAAACGTAATTTAGTCTTTGGTTGAGTATGGTAAAAAATTTGACAATTATCAAAATAATAGCTAAACGGCACCACATAGTATAAAACAAAGTAGCTTTCTCTGTCTGTCCCTAAAAATGTAGTATATCAATTTAGATATTCGAAAGATAGCAGGGAATCTTCATGGTATAGGGAAAGGGGAATTGTTACTCCAAATTTAACGCGTGCGGGCCACTGGCAGTAATGAATAAAACGAAACTACTGGTTCGATTTTAATCATTTTTTTTTATCTGAGTGACATAGGCTATATAATTTATAATCGTGTGAAGCCGGAGCGGGCCGCTAGTAGTGAAATAAGATAATAATAATATAAAATTGTCACAATTTATTACTAGAACCCGTTTGACCGAGCCTTGCTCGGTAATTTTTTACAAAATAAAAAAAACTTTAGAAAAAGAAAATAATAATAGCGTAGGTGGGGCTCGATCCTAGGTATTTTCATTTCTCGCGACCACCCGTTCCCCGAATAAGCTACGCCAACTTGACATAAGCAAAAATATATATATATTTAAATTTCTGTATTTTATTAATGCCCAAAAACAGGGATAAAACGATTTTATTTAAAAAAAAACTTAAATAGATTACCCATGTTATTATATGTTACAATATGTTATGGATAACATGGTTGTAATATGTCATGCAGACCCCACTTATAGTGGGATAAGGCAGGATGATGGTGAATACAATTTAAATTTTTTGATGTTAACACAAAACCATAGTAACGTGACGTCAATTGTATGAAACGCCTTTGGAAAGACCTTTACGTTATTTTTATAAAGCCACCGAACCCTCCAAAGATTAATACCTAAGTGCAATGACCGGGCAAAGTTGTAATATAAAATTAAATCTATTTTTGTATACCTTACTTTTCTGAAAATACTTTATAGAATTTTTTTATTAACAATAATTAATTAAATTTAATTAAATGCCAGTCTCTGAATTCGGTACCTTGGTTCGCAATTTCAAAACGACGGTGTAATAAACCGAGATGTGGGTAAAAGAATGAATGCAGAATGGATGAAGTGGTGTTTAGGTCTCAGGCACAATATGTGACCCTCGAATTCCTCTTAAAGTTAAGGGAAAAATCTATAAAACGGTCATAAGACCTGTCGTAGTGTATGGATCAGAATGTTGGGCAATGTAAAAGACGGATGAAAGAAGAGTGCATGCAAATGAGATGAGAATGCTAAGGTAGATATTACTGTGACAAGATTGATAAAATACGAATTGAGTATATAAAGGCAAGTCTGAAATTTGCTCCCATTATAGAAATGATGAGAACATAGTATGGACATGAAATGAGGCGGGATGAAAATCATGTAACCAAACGTTTGTTAAATTTGTGTGTGGAGATATATGTGCCTAGAGACAGACCTAAAAAGAGATCGTTGGAGTGTGTGAAGTATGACATGCATATAAAAGGAGAAGCGCCAGAGTTAACGAATGGAAGAGAAAAACATGTTGTGCCGACTACACTTAAAATGAGATAAAAAAGAGATGATTGCAAAAGAGATGGTTTGATTTTCTAAAGTATGACATGCATATAAAAGGAGTTGTGCCAGAGTTACATGATAGGAGAGAATGGAAGAGGAAGAACATGTTGTGCCGACCACACTTAGAGTGAGATAAAAAAGAGATGATTGCAAAGGAGATTGGTCTGATTGTGTGAAGTATGACATGCATGTAAAAGGAGTAGCGCCAGAGTTAAATGATAGCAGAAAATGGAAGAGGAAAACATGTGCCGACCACATAATAGGATAAGGGCAGGAGATTGATGATATATATGTGGTTTACCTTTGAAAGATTACGGTAATAAAAATAATTATCTCTTTTCTAAGTTATATGTTATTATAGCGCTTTACCTTGAAAATAATTACTTGTATTTAACTTAAGATAAATAGGAAGCGGTGTTGAGTCCTTGTAGAAATATTGCGCACTAATTGCGTTCTGTGGTTTTAGCGATATAGGGCAAAGAAACGTTTAACTGTAGAAAAAAATATATGTAAAAATTAAGGTGACTAGAGAAAAAGGTAATGGCGAAAGTAAGTAAAGAAAAAGTTATTAACAAAATTTCATGTCAGTACTGTTAATCGCTGAGGAGTTCCCTCGTCTGATGCAAATCTTGGTAGTAGCATCAGGTGATGGTTATCATAAACATGCATTGTCATGGGGACTGGAGCAGTATGTAAAATTTTAGCTCGATCGGACACCGGGAAGTGGATCAAATTTAACTTGCAAGATTCCACCTTCAGATACATACACGCCAAGTTGAATTAAAGTTTTTAATAAGAGAAATATTATGAAAAGTCGTGTGACGTACGGGTAACTGATACTGCGCAAGTAACGGTTACCCTGACTTCAGCTACGGGAATCGCGGGTTCGTTTCCCACTGAAGGATAACAATTTCTAAATACAATTTCTTGGTTCTTCAATACTGGAATCATCATCATTTTCAACCGATGGACATCCACTGCTGGACATAGGCTCCCCGCGACCTTTTGAGATCTTTAGTCCATCTAGTAAGGCGCCTTGCGACACAGCGCTTTCCGCCAGGTCGCCATTCCAACACTTTGAGACGCCAACGGCCATTGGTTCTCCGCACTATGTGCCCCCCATCGCCACTTCAGCTTTGGGACACGCTGAGCTATGTCGGTGACTTTGGTTCTTCTACGGATCTCCTCATTTCTGATTTGATAACGTAGAGGCACTGCGTTATCCGGTGCGGGGTCGCCATTCCAACACCTAAATACCCCAACGCCCATCCGTTTTCCGCACTATGTGCCCATCGCCACTTCAGCTGAGACACGCTGAGCTATGTCGGTGACTTTGGTTCTACAAATCTCCTTATTCCTGATTTTATCACGTAGAGAAACTCCAAGCTCGCTCTATCTGATCTTTCTTATGAGGCCCATAGTTCCCGACGTTTCAAATCCATAACTCATCACTGGCAATACGCACTGATTAAAGACCTTGGTCGTCAGGTTAAAATTATATATGTATTTATTTACCAGTTGTCTGTCACCCATAACACAAGTATTAAGTTACTTTAAGGACGGACAACCGTGTATGTAATTGTTCCATATATTTACTAATATTTTACTTTATTCAATGTTAGATTATATCTTTATGTTTTCTACAGGTAGTGATGTTAATTAAGTATGCACAAGTTGACTTTGTAAGACCTTTAGCAAAAAACATGTAATTCGCTGTTCACTTTAGACAATAGATAACTATGATCTTTCGCCTTTCCATCATATCTTTGTATAGACGTATAGTATTTTTTATATATACTAATTACAATTTTTTTGCACACTGCGGATTCTAGTCCCTTAGTTTACTACTTATTACACATAAATCCGCAATTGAATATATACTTTGAGGGTAGTTTACTATATCCATTTTGATTTTTTGATTTTGATTGAGATTTTGACCATTTGATTTTGACAAAATTTATTTACATAATTGAAATTTAAAAAATAAAAGTAGTTATTGTGAGTTAACCACAAGAGATAGAGACATGCTTTCACGGACTTTTTTGTAAAGTTTTAATAGATCTACAATTCTCTACTACATTACATTAGTGTATCTCTATTGGTTTACAAACGCAACTAAAGCTCCCAGCAAGCAAGTTTTTTTTACAATGCACGATATCTTACAAACAATTTACGTAAAATCGTAATATACTAATAACCTAAACCGTGGACTATCTTTTTGTAAAAATCGTATAAAAATCCGTTCAGTAAATTTTGAGAACATCGATCACATACAGATCTTTTTTATGTCACCCATTGGAAAACCCATTATGGGTCATCACCGCCCGACGGGGAAGAGCGGCGGGTATGTCGGACTCGCACCGACTAAAAACTTGACAGTGCTTCACCACGCTGCTGGTGGCGGGAACAGGGTATCATTGGACACATTGCCCCCCATCCCCGCCAGCAGCAAATCTGAACCCCAGAATGCGTCACCTCTGGGTCAGGGCCTCTCTAATAGTGACCCCTCCCTCCGCTAATCAATGTATAGGAAACAGAAAATGCATCGACCGCCTCGGGGACCTTTTTAAATGGACGTCCGATAAACCTCGTTCGAAACGCCTAGAGGTCCCCGTTAGGGCGGCATATGATTCACATACAGATAGACAGCCTTTTAGGACTTAGTTTTATAAGAAGTATATATAGAGATAGAATAGTAGTTGTATAAAGTAATAGATGACAATAAAAAGGTATTTGATTCACACATTTCTCATTGGAGTATCTTGGTCGTGTGTGGCGGCTACGTGCCCAGAATAATTGCATATTGCGAATGCATCGTTCTGCATACAATGGCCGAGTCAGCAGTCGAGAACGTCTGGACAAATGCTTGCCTTAGCATTTCCATTGTTTGCGACTGATGAAAGTGCATTTTATTGCTAGTAAACAAACGGAAGGTATACCTTTGTGGTTCAATTGACAAGCTGACCTGCGACTTCAACTGTTCAACTGGTTTTAAAATTCAAATTCAAAATCTTAATTATTTAAATGAGTTAATCTTGTATGTATATATATTTTCGGAATCTCAGAAACGGCTCCAACGATTTTCCTGAAATTCAGCTTGCAGGAGGTTTTGGGAAAGCAAAATCGATCTAGCTAGGTTTTTATTTTTGAAAATATCGTGTTTTTGGGCATTAAAAAAATACAAAAGTATTGAGAATATTATTTTGCTAAAATCCGCGACAAATCGCTGATTTATCGCGGATTATAGCAAATTCAAATTCAAATTCAAAATATTCTTTATTCAAATAAACTTGTAAACAAGTGCTTTTGAATCGTCAACTCTACTGCTGGTTCGGAAAGCTGTTCCTACCGAGAAGAGCCAGCAAGAAACTCGGCGGTTGCTCTTTTTAAAAAATACAATTCTTAATGCTAGTTACATTTAATGTTTCTATCTTGTACAGGGTCGAACAATATTTATATCCACGCATTTTTATCGTCTAAATAATCTTCAACAGTATAGTAGGCTTTCTGTATCAGCCTCTCCTTAATAGTGTTAGCAAGATAATATTACTAATTACTTTTGTATTATGGACCTCCGCAAAGTAACGCCTAATTCTATAAATTATTAAAAAAATACTAAAATTAACATTGAATATATAGAACACTATGTTTGCCGTTAAATTACAAGTCAGTGTAGCTTATTCGGGGAACGGGTGGTCTCTAGAAATGAAAATACATAGGATCGAGCCCCACAAATTATTTTTTCTTTTTTTTGTATCTTTTTTTAGTTTTGTAAAAGATTATCGAGCAAGCCTCGGTCAACCAGATACTATTCTTTATTCAAATAAACTTAATAAACAACTAAAACAAATAAACAAGTGCTTTTGAATCGTCAACTCTACTGCTGGTTCGGAAAGCTGTTCCTACCGAGAAGAGCCAGCAAGAAACTCGGCGCGTTTCTCAACATAATTCTTATTACTTACAATTTATACATTTAGTCTACACTGTCTTTTATCGGGTCGAAGTGTAGTTATATGCACGTATTCTTATCAATGCAATTATAATGATTATAATTTTTATTTATTTTAATTTTCGTATACCTAACTAACCAAATAGGTCTTAAAGTAATAGCCTATTACTATCCCACTGCTGGGCAAAGGCCTCCTCTCTCCGTTTTTTGGAGAGAAGGATTGGAACTAAGACCTAATACGCTAGTCCAATGCAGACTGGTAGGTTATACATATCTCCAGAATACTCTAGAGATATGCAGGTTTCCTCACGATGTTTTCCTTCACCGAAAAGCGTGTGATAAATTGCAATTATCAATTAGTCACATAAGTTTTTAATAGAAAATCTCAGTGGTAGCTGCCCAAACTGGTGTTTTGAACCTGTGACCTCCTTGAAAGAGTAAGACGTTGTCACTGCCTCCAAAGCCAAATTCAAATAAAAATTCAAAAAGTAAAATATAGGTTCATTAATTTATTAGAAAAAGACAATCAAATACTGAGCACAGCAACATATGACCAGGTCATTAGGTGGTATTGAATATAATTAATAGGAATTTAGCTGCATAAGTAACGGCCTGTTACTATCCCACAGCTGGGCATAGGCCTCCTCTCTCCATTTTTGGAGAGAAGGATTGGAGGCTAAGACCTACTACGCTGCTCCAATGCGGATTGGTAGGTTACACATATCTCCAGAATTCTCTAGAGATATGCAGGTTTCCTCACGATGTTTTCCTTCACCGAAAAGCGTGTGATAAATTGCAATTATCAATTAGACACATAAGTTTTAATATAAAAACTCATTGGTGTCTGCCGGGGTTTGAACCCATGATCGTCTCTAGAGATTCACACCGCTCGCACGCGGTCGCACCGCTAGGCCATCACATTAGCTGCATAAAATTTAAATATTTAGATTATTTTCGTTAACAAGTTTCCGCGTGTCCGTGATGTATAAGAATTTGATTTTTTTTTTATTTTAATCAAAACGGAAGATCTTTATATTATAAGTATAAATTACTTGTTACTTGGATAATTACTTCCTCGACCTAGTACAATTCTAGGTTTCAACGAAGGCCTAACTACTATTATAGGTTATATTGTTAAATATTAACATACCTTTAATCACGCCGTGTGGTATCCGGCTGAATAGAATAGTACCACCCTCATTTCTTACCGAGGTGTCGTAAAAGGCGACTAAGGTATGTTGACGTCAGGCAGGCGGCCGGTCGTAAAATACGTAGCCAAATCATATGACAACATTTTTGTAACATGTTGTGCCGACCCCACTTAGAGTGGGGAGTATTCTACTTAACCGGATACCACACAGTGGGTCAACTTGCCTTAGTCGCCTTTTACGACACCTCGGTAAGAAATGAGGGTGGGCTATTCTACTCAGCCGGACACCACACGGCGGGTCGACTTACCTTAGTCGCCTTTTACGACATCTCGGTAAGAAATGAGGGTGGTACTATTCTATTCCGCCGGATACCACACGGCGGGTCGACTTACCTTAGTCGCCTTTTACGACACCTCGGTAAGAAATGAGGGTGGGCTATTCTACTCAGCCGGACACCACACGGCGGGTCGACTTACCTTAGTCGCCTTTTACGACATCTCGGTAAGAAATGAGGGTGGTACTATTCTATTCCGCCGGATACCACACGGTGTTATTAACATACATTTAATATTTAAATGATTTATATAATTAGGCGTTACTATGCGGAGGTCCATAATACAAAATAATGAAAATATTATATGCTATTATTTTGTTATAATCCGCGATAATAACCCGCGGATTATAGCAAAATAATATTTTCATTAGTTTTATATTTAAATGAGTTAATCTTGTATACATATATTTTTATGAACTTTGGAAAACGGCTTTAACGATTTTGAAGAAATTCAGCATGTAGGGATTTTGTGGAGCAAAATTGTGTTCAGCATTTTGTGGAGGAAAAATAGATCAAGCTAGGTTTTATTAAAAAATATGATGTTTTATCCCCGATTTCCGCACTAAAAAATCTTTTACAATTTTATGAGAAAGCAAAGGTAAATTGCGCTGTCAACTTTAATGTCACGATAGCTTATTTGAACAACGGGCGGTCTCAAATTCAGAATACCAGGATCAGTTTTAGACAACATTATCTTTTTCTTTTTTTTTATTCCATTTTTTTTATATATTAAAAAAAAATTACCGAGCAAGGCTCGGTCGTCGACCCGTCGTGTGGTATCCGGCTGAGTAAAATAGACCCTCATTTCTTACTGAAGTGTCGTAAAAGGCGACTAAGGTAAGTCGAACCGTCGTGTAGTATCCGGTTGAGTAGAATAGATCACCCTATTTCTTACCGAAGTGTCGTAAAAGACGACAAAGGTAAGTTGACGTCAGGTCGTAAAATACCTAGCCAAATCATATATATGACAACATGTTTATAACATGTAAGTTTTAATGTAATAATATGCAATAATCTATAGAGCCTCTAAGACGTTGCTCAACAGTAATCTCCGCATTTCACATTCTCAACGATGCTTAAACGTTTGCCGGTCCTACCCTCTAATGCTGTGAAAACATTTAGAAAAATTTAAACTGAATTGAAAACGATGAAACACAAATTCCAATTAAGCATAGAGCTAGAGTAAGGTAATGTGAATCAAACGCGACCTTTGTACGCAAGTATTAAAAAAATTCGTTTGATAACATATTGTTTGTCCTTGTCACTTTAATCGAGGTAACTTTGTTTTGCCTTCAATGTTAAATAACTTTATTAGCATATTTTAAACAAAACAATAAAGAAAATTAAAAATTTGTAGTCATAATACAAATAGCTTCAAATCAAATCAAATAATCTTCATTCAAATAAGCTCTTACTTTTGAATCGTCAAGGATCAATATGATTAAAGAAGCTACAACTGTTTCGGAACGTTGCTCTTACTGAGAACCAGTCAAAAACTCGGTTCAATCTTTTAAACATTTTCAATTTTACATTAGTGTGTTTTGTGCATGTAATTGGGTGCGAGGATCGAGTGTCCTGGTGTTTGTGCCGCTATTATTAGCTTTGATATGTTTGATTCGGCCCCTGTGTGTGATAGGCTCTTACCCCGACATAATGGAGTCAAATATTTATTAGCACTAAAGTTTTTCACATCAAATCAAAATAATCTTTCAAATAAGCTCTTTCAAGCACTTTTGAAGGATCAACATAATTAATGAAGCTACAACTGGTTCCGAATGTTGCCCTTACCGAGAAGAACCAGAAAGAAACTCGGCGGTCGATCTTTTAAACATTTTCAATTTTCATTATTTAACCGCAGTCTTGTACGAAGCTGAAATGATTTTCAAAAACCATGCATTTTTATCATTGAAAAAATATTAAATTGTGTAATATGCTTTACGTATAAGCATATTTATTACACTTAATATAAACCTTTCTGAAGCTTACAAAGCCCCGTATTTTACGACCGTCTGTTCGACGTCAACTTACTTTAGTCGTATTATACAATACTTGGTAAGCAAGAGGGTCTATTCTACTCATCCGCATTACACGCGGCTGGTCAACTTACCTTAGTCGCCTTTTACGGCACCTCGGTAAGAAAGAAGGTGGTCTATTCCAGGGCTTCTTAAACTTTTTTATATAGCGACCCCCTTCAAGCTTAGGAAATTTTAAACGACCCCCTCCTCCAAGTAATGAAATATATATTAACCGTAGATGTAGATGTAATATCGCACTATTTTACAATGTAAATAACAGATTTGCTTTTGCCAATTTTTTCAAAAAATAGTTATAATAAAACTACAATAGTATTTTGTATGATTTTTATTTGTATTTATATTTGTACGTTGTTTTTTATGTTGTAAACTAACCAATCATAAATTTAATAAAATCTATTTAATTAAATTTAATGAAAAGGGGTAATGAAGGAACTTAGGAGGAGAAATATCAATAAATCTTTGTTAGAAAAGTTCTTTAAAGGACAGCTGCAGCCATGTAGTTGTATCAATAATGATTGAAAAGTATCAGATCTTTGCGACGCCTTTTGCTTTCAGTAGTCTCGCGACCGGCCTGGGGGTCGCGACCCACAGTTTAAGAAGCCCTGGTCTATTCTACTCAGCCAGATACTACACGGCGTATGTAAATGCTAATAAACAAATTATTATCATCTACTTTATTCAAACAAAATTTAGTTTAACAAAATTTCACCACAATTTTATGACATTTTTCCCTATACATCCTGATTGTAGCTAAATCTAAGCATTTATTACATTTATATAATCCTTTAGTAAATAGGTTTTCTCTATAAGCATCATTTTATAGTTTTAAGACTTAAGTGATGTCATTTTCTAAATTGTTATTCATTACGCTAACAGTTAACCATACAGGTGGCAAACCTTCGTTTATTTTGGCAATATGTTATTCATTTTAATCTATTAAAAAAATCAACGAGCTGTCATAAAAATAATATAATACTGCAAAATATTATAATTTATCTATTCTTGTGGGCAATTGTATATATTAAAAACGGAAAGTGACCTAGAATTGATCCTTAAAGCACACCCATAAGCATATCACTTGACTAAGCATTATTAATGGATTATTCTAATTATTTATATTTTATTTAATTTATACAATTACGGGTTACTTTTTGAAGGTGCATAATACAAAAGTAATAGCAATATTCTTTTACTACATTCATCGATAAAATCGCAATGCGAGGTTTTTTGATGTCGTAGAGATCTCCTGATGATGAGTTAGCTTCGGTTATGAGGCGAAACGATTGTTAAGATTGTGGTACTGAATGTGTGCAGTGCTATTATGTTGTGTTGGTGGTAGTGCTAGTAATAAGTGCATGCGTTTTGCGAATTCCGCATGTACCAAAGAAAGTACACACTGCTTTTAGCGTAACATATTTAAAATGACCCTGGAGTCAGCGAAACGGTAGAGCACCTCTTAATTGAATGTCCGATATATAATAATGCACGAAATAACCTAGAACAGGAGCTAGAAATAAAGTTACATAGAAATATCTTACCCTATTTAATAAGTAACAAAAAATGCATAAACCAATTCACAAACTATTGCATAAATATAGTCAAGAGCGTCTGTAAGAAAAATAGAAATTAAGTGGATTTTATACATATATAATTGTATATATTAGGTAAAACCGCACTAACCGAATAAAGAAATAAAGCAAGATAATAACTAATTTGTTAAAAAATAAGAGAATAAATAAAGTAAATACCAGCTCTATATGTACATAAAGATAATAATAATTGTAAATACCCCTATACGAACTGCAACGTAAAAATAGCAATTATAAGTAATATAAAGAAAAATAAAATGTTTAGTAAAATGTAAATGAAAATGTGTTAGTTCATAAGCATAGTTTTAAACAAATGTTAGCAAGAAATCTTTGCAGAAACAGTCTCTGACATCAATATCAGAGGAACTAGATTAAAAAAAAAAAAAAAAAAAAACATATTTAAAAGGCGACTAAGTAAGTAAAACCGCCGTGTGGTATCCGGCTGAATAGAATAGACCACTCTCATTTCTTACCGAAGTGTCATAAATAATGACTTAATAAAGTTAACCCGCCATGTGGTATCCGACTGAGTAGAATAGACCAACCTAATTTCTTACCGAGGTGTTGTAAAAGGCGACTAAGTTAAATTGACCCGCCGCGGTATATCCGGCTGAATATAATAGACCACTATCATTTCTTTCCGTGGTGTTGCAAAATACCGAGGTGTATCCGGCTGAGTAGAATAGACCACTATCATTTCTTACCGAGTTGTAAAATATGACTAAGGTAACGCCAGGCAGGCCGCTCGTAAAATACGTAACCAAATCATGTTACAACATGTGCCGACTTAGAGTGGAATAAGAACAGGATAATAGGTTTCTCCAGTCGTGGCTAGTAGCGAAATATTAATCATTACTTTTGAATTATAATTACATTAATTATAACGAGCGTAACAGAAACCCAAATTATGCTTTCCTCCACACGTGATTATTTGATAAACAACTTTAACAACATAAACATAGAGTCGCTAATTAATCATAGAATTATATATCATATGTATACATCAAATTGCAACTCTATTGTGTTTGTAATAAAGTGTTTAATTGTCTGCCCGCTGTGATGCAATAGGTAGCATCATTATGTCATGTTACAACGAATTCGATTCTTGCGCAATACAATAATGTGGGTCACGATCTCAACTGGTATTTCAGCTTGTCTTCCGTTTTACGAGAAAGTGAGTTTTTTTTTATACCGCCTTATTACAAACCAGTATTCCCGCCCAGTAACGTTGTAAGCAACGTTTTGACAATAAGGAAATCAATTTGAACATATTCATGTACTTATCCCACTCTAAGTGGGGCACAACATATTATTAACAGTACCTGGTGGTAATTTTTTACAAAATAAAAAAAGAACCTTTAAAAAAAGAAAAAAATGTATTTGGGGATCCTAGGTATTTACATTTCTCGAGACTGCCCGTTCCCCGAATAAGCTACGCTGACTTGACAGTTAATGGCGAAAATTTAAATCAATATAAATTTAAGTATTTTTGAATGCCCAAAAACGATTTTTTTTTACATAAAACCTAACTTGTCACATGACTTTGCTATGTATTTTACGTCACCTTGGTAAGAAAGAGGTTGGTCTATTCTACTCAGCCGGATATTACACCACGGGTTGACTTACCTTAGTCGCCTTTTACGGCAAGTACGTAAGTAGATCCACCGTGTGGTATCCGGCTGAGTAGAATAGACCATACTCATCTCTTACCCGGTGTCGTAAAAGGCGACTACGGCAAGTTGACCCGACGTGTGGTATCGGGTTTAGTAGAATAGACCACCCTCTTTTTTACCGAGGCGATGTAAAATACGACAGAGGTAAGTTGACGTTAGGCAAGCGGCCGGTCGTAAAAACACAACCAAATCATGTGACAGCACGTTTAAAACATGTCGTGCCGACCCCACTTAGAGTGGGATATGGGATAGATACATACAAGATTAACTCATTTAAATATTAAGTTTCATCTCTCATTATATATTGCGACACTATAACTTACAAGCCTGTCTATAGTTCCCCTACTCTAGTATAATAAGTCTACTATTTTTTATACTAATTAGTTGTCACGAAATACGCACGTAATAAACGCACCAAACTTGAACCTAGCCATAAAAATAACTATGTCAGTATGTCATCCAACCTTATGTAAGACTCAAGACAGCCTTACGTTGGAGCAAACGTTTGATCACATGGCCAACTGTGGCCAAGCGATTGGCAAGTCACCAAATTAAACCACTCCACGTTCAATGTGATTCAGCATTTTTGAAAACTACTTGCGGAAAAATGCATATGCAATAATCTATACTAATAAAGTTTTAGAGTTTGTTTGATTGTTTGAACGCTCTAATCTCAAAACTACTGAACTGATTTGAAAATTCTTTCAGTGTACGATAGTCCATTTATCGAGGAAGGCTATAGGCTGTATAACATCACGCTGAGATGAATAGGAGAGGAGCAGCAAAAAAAATAGTACGAAAACGGCAAAATTTAAAGCTTTCCTTGCGTGCGCTGAGTAAACGGTAATAGTTATTCAAAAATCATGTATTACAAAATTATTCCCATATAAGAGTTCAAAATAAAAGTCCGGAACAACATATGTCTAGTTTTTAAGGTTAACCCACTTTAAACATTTTTATGGTTATCAAAATACTATATTAAGGTTCTAATCTTTCCAAGCGGGCGGAGCCGCTGGCGAGTTTGTTTGTTTGATTATTTGAATGCGCTAATCTCAGGAATTACTGGACCGATTTCAAAAATTCTTTAAGTGTAAGATAGTCATTTATCGAGGAATTCTATAGGCTATAACCTCGCCATCTATGGTTGAACCGATTAGTATATAACTAAGCTTGTTTGGGTATTGCTTCGCTTTGCGATTTTCTCGTGGAGTCTATCTCCTGATAATGCTTCGGTTGCGGGGCGAAACTATTGTTGAGTTTGTGATAGTGAACGTATGTAGTGCTTTTTTATTGTAGTGGAGGTTTGTGCATGTGTCTTTACGCATGTAAAAATGGATTGTCCACTCTACATTTATACATATTTTTTTATTTTAATTCATCACGTATTATATCGCAAATCAATTTCATTATTACTTTTGTCCCACACTTATCTGCACAAGGAGACGCCTGTGCCCAACAGTGGGATGGTGACAGACCGTTACTTTTATGATCGTCATCATCATCCCGCCCTTATGCCACTATAAGTGGGGTCGGCACAACATGTTAGAAACATGCTTTCACAAGATTTGGCTACGAATTTTACGACCGGCCGCCTGACGTCAACTTACCTTAGTCGTATTTTAAAACACCTCGGTAAGAATGAGGGTGGTCTATTTTACTCAAACGGATACCACACGGTGGGTCAATTACCCTAGTCGCCTTTTACGACACCTCGGTAAGAAATTAAGGTGGTTATTCTATTCAGCCGGATACCACACGGCGTGTACTTTTATGATATTGGCGATAAAGTCGCTTTGTCAATAAGGCTTCCTCAATTCAAAACATCGTTTTATTGGATGTTTACGTTTTAATCAACGCAATATTTAAATTGGCACATTTCTGTTCGTCGTTGATGATACCTATTGTGGATTTTTGATTGATTTACAAAAGGCTATTGGGACACAGACATTTTCTTGTCGTTATTTCGCCAAGTATAATTGTTATCCATAATTGCTTTACGATTTTGGGAGTACTTTATGAATCTATTTTGTTTTTTATTTATTATCTTGCGTTTAATATCTTCTGTTTATTGACTTAGTATTGTTATATTAAATCTATGTATACATAATTTATTTTATATTTATTTTTCTTTCTGTATTGTCCCATGCTGTCACTGTCTTTTCGTTCTCGCACAATGGCAGCCACTGTAAATCAGTGCTAGGGTTCTCGCCCTAGCTTAAAGCTGAGTGGTCTATCATTTTGTGACCTATTATATTTATTTATGTCTTCGTATCTTTTTGCTTACTTTAAATACTTTGTATATGTTTTTTTTAAGTTTTATGTCATGGTCACAAATAAAGGATTTTGATTTTGATTTTTTATTATTTCCTTTAAGCCTTACTAATACAAAAGCAATAATAAAATTATTTTGCTATAATCCGGGATGAAGTAAAATAGAATATATATATATATAATGCTAAATGTAGAGTGGACAATCGGTTATCATACCTGATACATGCAGGAGTCGTAAAAAACACATGCACAAACCTCCACCACCGCCACCACGATACGCAAGCACTATATACATTCACTATCACAAACTCAACATCCGTTTCGCCCCGCAACTGAAGCATCATCAGGAGATAGACTCCACAAGAAAATCGCAAAGCATCTTACTAATATTTAAAGTTTAATTTCAAATTAAAAAATTTAAGATTGCCACTTAAGTTAAGGAACCAAAAGTTTTTAATGAAAAGTCATACATTTAATTGACATTTTAAATTAATCATACACACTTATATTATCATACATCATTTGATATTAATACTTTTTTTTGGATTTTTGTTTTTTGTGTCTCTTCTAAAAGTTTTGTATTTTGATAGTTGATTCAATAAATGAAGGTATTAATCGCACGAGTACAAAATCCTGGAATGAAATAATGAATTCTTGAAATACGACTAACCTACTAATCAAATTGGAAGCTGACCGTTTAACTCAGACCTCACCTAGCTTCAGCTTTATATATTAGTACTAGCAATCGCCAGCGGGTCCACCCGCGTGGAAAGATTAAAACCGTAATATAGTATTTTGATAACCATAAAAATAGTTAAATTGGGTTAACCTTAAAAGCCAGACATGTGCTATCGTGGACTTTTATTTAGAACTTTTATAGAGGATTATTGCTGCTCCTCTCCTATTCATCTTGGCGTAATGTTATATAGCCTATAGCCTTCCAATAAATCGACTATTTTACACTGTAAAAAATTTTCAAATCGGTCCAGTAGTTCCTGAGATTGGCGCGTTCAAACAATCACACAAACAAACAAACTCTTCAGCTTTATATATTAGTATAGATAGATAACGTTTGGCATAACTAAAAATATTAGCTTTAAGTCGACAAACGTGTGAATTCAAATTCAAATTCAAAATATTCTTATTCAAATAAACTTGTAAAAAAGTGCTTTCGAATCGTCAACTCTACTGCTGAGTGAGACAGTAACGCAATGCCGGGTCAAAAATAATTGAATAGCACCCACTAGCAACCAAGTACAGGATAATTTAAAACATCATCATTAGCATTCTACGCGGATACGCGTGCAAGAACTAGTATGTAAATGCGTGTAAGCTGGACCTTGCTGGAAGTGACCTCTTGCTTATAAGGCACAAGGCCCCACTAGTTTGGTCATTCTCAAAATCTATTTACTCCAAACTAATGACCTTTAGGCGTTACTCATTTTTTTTTTGGAGGAACAAACATATTTATCTATACCAGCGATTCTCAACTTTTTGTTTGTAGCGGCTTGGGTTGCCACCTTTTTTTTTTAAGAAAAATAGTATTTTTCTTTTTAAATCAAAAAAATATAGTACTTTTAGGAAATTAAGGAAAAAAAATAGTACACATTCCAGTCATTATTTATTTTTCCATGATTATTTATTATTACTTTTCGCTGAACAATGACAAAGAAGTTAGAGTTACTAACTAACTAAGCCCCGTAAATTCATGAATGAGTTTCGTTCAAACATTCCCTATGCAGTGCTGCGGGCGCGTTCCATTCACAGTTGATTAAAAAAAATCGCGACAATTGAATTAGCGATAAAAATATAGTATTTTTCGTCCTATATTGTTTTTCTATAATATATAGTACAATTGACTAAAATATAGTACGATACTATATAATATAGTACGGATGGCAACCCTAGTTGCGGCACATATTTAACGATTTCTAAATTTGGCGGCACACAAGGAAAAGGATAAAAATTATTTACTTACTACAACACACTGCATAAATAGTTTATGACAAAAATTTTAAATATACGAAATAAACTAACTAACTATATATACTACAATAATAATATTAAGAATTATATTTTTAAAAGAGCAACCGCCGAGTTTCTTGCTGGCTCTTCTCGGTAGGAACAGCTTACCGAACCAGCAGTAGAGTTGACGATTCAAAAGCACTTGTTTACAAGTTTATTTGAATAAAGAATATTTTGAATTTGAATTTGAATTTGAATAATTAATAACGTTTATTAAGGGATTAATTACAAGATAATAATAAAAATATTTTTCTTTTTAAATGATATAATTTAATAATATTAACATTATTATATATTTTCAAAATTTGGCGGCACACAAAAGTGCCGCGGCACAGTCGTTGAGAATCCCTGATCTATACTCATATAATAAAGAGGAAAAATTTGTATGTACGTTTATAATGTTTTCACACACAACTAATGGACCGATTTAAAAAAATTCTTACACCATTGGAAAGCTGCATCTTTACTGAGCAACAAAGGCTATATAACATTTAAAAAAGAGGTATCCGAAATATAATAGCCGTGTGATAGTCGGCTAAGTACTAAGCCGGTACTGTTTAGCCGTAAGTAAACTTACGGCTAAACGGCTAAGTAGGTATCCGGCTGAATATAATAATACCACCCTCATTTCTTACCGAGGTGTCGTAAAACGCGACTAAGGTAAGTCGACCGGCCGTGTGATATCTGGCTGAGTAGAATAGACCACCCTCATTGATTACCGAGGTGTCGTAAAAGGCAACTAAGGTAAATTGACCCACCGTGTGGTATTCGGTTTAGTAGAATAGACCACCCTCATTTCTTACTGAGGTGGCATAAAAGGTGACGAAGGTAAGTTAACCCGCCGTGTTGTATCCGACTGACTAGATTAGACCACCCTCATTTTTTATTGAAGTGTCGTAAAAGGTGACTAAGGTAAATTGACCTACCGCATAGTATCCGGTTGAATAGAATAGACCAGCCTCTTTCTTACCGTGGTGTTGTAAAATACGAATAAGGTAAATTCATCAAGCAGGCGGTCGGTCGTAAAATACGTCGGTCGCAAAATCATGTTGTCACATGATTTGGCTACGTTAAAATGCGATGACCCCACTTAGAGTGGCATAAGGGCAGGGAGGATGATTATTATTTTGATTTGTAATATAAATATAAATATATGTGACACTTACACACACGGTCGTCCGTCCCCAAAGTAAGTAAGTTAATACTTGTGTTATGGACATACTTAAATACAAATATACACCCAGGCTCAAAGACCAACAAATTCATTTATAGAAAATATTGGCCCTCGGCGGGAATAGAACCCGCGACCCGCAGAGCTGAAGGAAGGGTCACTACCCACTGCTCCAACGGGCCAGTCATTTCTTACTGAGGTGTCGTAAAAGGTGACTAAGGTAAGTTAGTTAATATGGAGATAGACTTGTAATATATTTATGGCGAAGAATGCTGGATAGATGAACATATGGTAAATATATTCGCTCATCAGAAACCGAGGTTAAATTGGGTGCAGAAACAATCGATTTGGCAATTCGTGTAAAATAAATATTTTCTTTATTTACAATTCGACACGATTAGTACAATAAATGGAAATTATGTTTTCCAATAGATTACATTTTTGACTGGCCCGTTGGCGCAGTGGGTAGTGACCCCGCCTTCAGCTCCGCGGGTCGCGGGTTCGATTACCGCCGAGGACCAACATTTTCTATAAATGAATTTGTTGGTCTTTGAGCCTGGGTGTATATTTGTATTTAAGTATGTATTTCAAAATATATAAGTATATATTCACCAGTTGTCTGTCCATAACACAAGTATTAAGTTACTTACTTTGGGGACGGACGACCGTGTGTGTAAGTGTCCAATATATATATTTATTTATAACCAATTCGCGCAATATGTTGGTATTTATTTATATACAAATGCACTATATATTTTTATATCATCATCTTCCAGCCATTATCCCACTCAAAGTGGGGTCGGCACAATAACATGCTGTCACATGATTTGGCTGCGTTTTTACAACCAGCCGCCTGCCTGATGTGAACTTACCTTAGTCGCCTTTTACGACACCTCGGTAAGAAAAAGGGTGTTCTATTCTACTCTGCCAGATACCACACAATGGGTCAACTTACCTTAGTCGCCTTTTACGACAACTCAGTAAGAAATGAGGTCGACTCTACTCAGCCGGATACCACACGGTGATTATACAAATTTACTATACAATTTTAATTATTTCCTATAAAATAAATACAAAAAAAATGTTATTTATAAAATAAGGCGTTACTTAGCGGAGATCCATAATATATTAGTTTTAGTATATATATTACAAATTACTCATTTTATTAAATATTACTTTTGTACAAAAAAATATATAAATATAAATAAATTGTTGACTACAGGGACTGTAAAAAGTACTGCTTGTGATCAGGATTCCAGAGTGAAGAGGTCACAATACCTACAATCTCAAAAGTAATAGAATAATTTTACTATAATCCACGATAAAGTAAGTAAAAAATATATACCACAATCCTCCACCAACACCACAATACACAAGCATTAAACACAGTCACTATCACAAACTCAACAATCGTTTCGCCCCGCAACCGAAGCAACATCAGGAGATAGACTCCACACAAAAAAATTGTGATAGTGAACAAGTTATGATAGAAATAAATAAAATAATTCTATCATAAATATATCGTTTCCAACTATCTACTCTGTTGGTGTTTAAGGTTTTATATTTTTCGTTTCTAATCAAAAAATCTTATTCTATTTGGCATAATCAGAAATCGAACTGAGATCCTCTGGCTCTTGTAATTAGTAATTGCTGCGGTTAAATTACAACAAAGGGCATGTGAATTATTGTTTAACTTTTCCCATACAAATAGGTCTCTTCGTTTTAACAATAGATGTTATGTCGTTATGCAAAGATTGTTTTTTTCCAACTGAATATATGTTGTTAGCGCTAATGGCTTTTAAAGCGTCAACTGGTAGGACTGGCGAGAGCAGAAGCATGGTAGAAAGTCTCCACACTCAAGCAAAACTTAAACAACTCGCCGTGAGTCCGCTGTGACTCGCTTGCCTAACTACACGGCATTCTATATTTTGTACGAGTTTGCGGGATATTCCGTCGATATTACAGCATAGTCTAATATTACCCGACGATATTACAGCATCGTTTGATATCACTCGATGATAATACAGCATCCTATGATATCATCCCACGATATTACAGTATCGTCTGATATCACCCGCCTATATTACAGCGTCGCTTCAGATTACCCGACAATATACAGCGCTGTTAGCATGACCCGACGATATGACCACATCGCTAGAGATTACCCAATGATATCAAGGCGTTGTCTGGGAATACCCGCCAATACATAGCGTTGTTGGCAATACCCGACGATAATATAGCAACATTTATATTACCCGACGATATTAAGCATTGTTTTAGATTACCTGTCGATATCACACCCCGTGAGGATATACTAACTAATAAAGTGGATGCCTACGTATAAATCGTTCTTTCTAACTTTATTAGGCTAATGTTTATCTATAGTAATGTATGTAAACTAAATTTTTTTTTTTGACTGGCCCGTTGGCGCTGGGTCGCGAGTTCGATTTCCGCCGAGTGCCAACATTTTCTATAAATGAATTTTTGGTCTTCGAGCCTGGGTGTATATTTGTATTTATAATGTATTTAAAAATTATCTAAGTGTATATTCACCAGTTGTCTCTCACCCATAACACAAGTATTAAGTTACTTACTACGGCCGACCTTGTTTATAAGTGTCCAATATATTTATTATCATTATTATTTGTATATAAAAACTGCTTTACTATAAATTGTCGCACTTCGTCTATTAGCTGGCAGATATCTCTGTCATAGAGCTAAGTTAAACTTTGTATTTTTTTTATTAATAACATTTTTCAAACGTTTTTAATAATACATAAATAAAAAAATAATTATAAATCTCATTACTTACGCAACCTTTCTCAATGTAATATAAATTTAAATATAATTAATTGTTTCATTTCCTGAAAACATTCTTTAATTACGCAGTTTCTTTGTGATTAAAGTGGTCGATTAATTTAATGCAAAAACCTCGAATATTCAACCGCTTTTTAAAAATATGCGCAAATATATCCGATCTAGTAAACACATTGTTCCTTGTTGTATTTCCTGAAATCGTTTCCTTCACCACTCTGAATAATTAATACAATAAAATATATTAAAATATTTTTTTACACGTCTCAGTATAATTCTGAGCTTGAATAACGATAAGAAGTATAATTATAATAGAGTTAAAACTGAACTAAGATTGAGGCTCCTTTTTTGTACCCTATAAAAGTACGCAACCGGAATATAATTAATTAATATTACCTTTTTATATAAGTCCATTTAAGTTTTGCCATTATAAAATAATATTAGGTCGTTCGTTTGAGCCGACAAACGTATTTTTCTTAGTTAAATATATTAAGAGTCACGAGTTCTAAAATTCAAAATAATAAGTAAAAAAACCATCAAGAAACTCAGGGAATCACTCTTTTCGAAAATAATTCTTTAAATCCTTACTAACATTATAAATGCAAAAGTCTGTCTGCCTGTCTGTTACGTTTTCACGACTAATTCGCTGAACCAATACATCTTCCTGCCCTTGTCCCAAAAGGGGTTTCACGACTAATTCGCTGAACCAATATCGATGAAATTTGGCAATTTGGATTATTCTCTATCTACCGGGTTATCTATTATCAGCCTATCAAAGTTTTTAATTCAAAGTGAAGTCCAATCTGTAATTTATGCTGTCGATAAAACTATAAATCTCTCTCAGTCCTCCCGGATCGATCTGATTTTTGTGATGGAGATATTAGGATTGGAGAGTGACAGAGGCTACTGCTTATTCCAAGATTATAGTTAAAAGCTAGTAATATATAATTATTTAATAATCAAATAAAGCTTACATACGCCGTGTGGTATCCGGCTGAATAGAATAGTACCACCCTCGTTTCTTACCGAGGTGTCGTAAAAGGCGACTAAGGTAAGTAAACCCACCGTGTGGTATAGGGTTTAGTAAAATAGACCACCCTCTTTCTTACCGAGGTGTCGTAAAATACGATTAAAGTAAGTTGACGTCAGGCAGGCGGCCGGTCGTAAAAACGCAGCCAAACCATGTGACGGCATGTTTATAACATATCGTGCCGACCCCACTTAGGGTGGGATAAGGGCAGGAGGATGAATCAAATAAAGCTTACAATTGATTGATTGTCTATTTGCTTTTGTTGATCCGTTGGAATTGGAATTTAAAATCTCAAAGGTCATTCTCAAAAACACAAAATTATTAAACTAAAAAAAATGTAATTTACAATACAATAGTCAGTTAACGAGCTGTCATTTTTGTTACTCATAGAGAAACAAAGTAGAATTAACAAGCATTTTCTCAAAAGTCATGGTAGATTGTTTTCGGGTATTCCCCTGTACCGTTAAAATATTAATAAAAAAGGTCTAGCAATTTAATGTTCTCAGTGCATAATGGCGATTAGGTTTTTGTCGCCTCTTAAATATGAATATCCTGAGCGATAATGTAAAGAATTCACCTAATGAGTGTTTTATAAAAAATACTTTAAATGGCTAATCCGTCCGCCTTGTGGTATCCGGCTAAAATAGACAACCCTTATTTCTTACCGAGGTGTCGCAAAGGGGGCTAAGGTAAGTTGACTCACCGTGTGGTATCCGGTTTAGTAGAATAGACCACCCTCTTTCTTACCGAGGTGTCGTAAAATACGACATAGGTAAGTTGATGTCAGGCAGGCGGCCGGTCGTAAAAACGCAGCCAAATCATGTGATGTGATGTTTATGACATGTTGTGCCGACCCCGCTTAGAGTGGGATAAGGGCAGGACGATGATGATGATGATGATGATTACTCTTTAAATTTATGTTACAAATCTTTATATATTAAAATCTAGTGTCAAGACGCTAATCTTAAAAACTACTGAACCGATTGCAATGAAATTTTCTCGGTAGTTACATTTTGGCCAAACTTGTGAACCTCTAATTATTCAGGGTCCTTGAAATTAATGTCAATAATTATTAGCTTGTTTCATGCTACACTGTAAGTAAGTAGCGGCCTGTCACTATCCCACTGCTGGGCATAGGCCTCTTCTCTCCGTTTTTGGAGAGAAGGATTGGAGCTAAGACCTACCACGCTGCTCCAATGCGGATTGGTAGGTTATACATATCGCCAGATTTCTCTTAAGATATACAGGTTTCCTCACGATGTTTTCCTTCAACGAAAAGCATGTGACAAATTGCAATTATCAATTAGACACATAAGTTTTAACAGAAAAACTCATTGGTGTCTGCCCGGATTTGAGCCCGTGACATCCTCGAAAGAATCGCACGGTGTTATCGCTGGGCTACCACAGCTTTTTATGCTACACTGATAATTAACTAATTATAATTAAATTAAATTAAAAACCTAGGTAATCAAACTGAAAAAATAAGTTTACATAAAATAGGGTAAAAAATTAAATTAATTCAAATTCAAATTATTCTTTATTCAAATAAACTTGTAAACAAGTGCTTTTGAATCGTCAACTCTACTGCTGGTTCGGAAAGCTGTTCCTACCGAGAAGAGCCAGCAAGAAACTCGGCGGTTGCTCTTTTAAAAATATAATTCTTAATAAAGCACAAGAGCACTAAGTATTATTTGACCTTATTGTTATTTTGTTATTGACAGAATATTGACATTATTAACATCATTTATTACTATAGCCAAACTTAAATGATAAAATAGTTTTTATTTCTATTAATTAACTTAATAATTTTAGAATTCGGCGTTACAATATTGTAGCAATGGGCCGAATATGTTTCGCAAGGCGCTCCTTTCGAAAATTGTTAGCTTTAGTTCGTTTTTATGCGTCAACGTATAGATTTCACAGACGAATTTCGCTATAGAAGGATTTAAAAATAACGGCTTACATTAGCTAAGGTAGATATTTTTAATAAAAATAAAAAAACACTGCGATTTTGTCGTGGAGTCTATCTCCTGACGATGCTTCGGTTACGGAGCGAAACAATTGTTGAGGTTGTGGTGGTGAATGTGTGTGTTGTGTATTGTTGTGTTATCGGTTTCGGGTAGTGCATGAGTTTCACAAATTCTGCATGTATCAGGTATGAGAACGAATAGTACATTTAGCATTATCTTCCTGTCCTTATTCCACTCTAAGTTGGGTCGGCACAACATGTTATAAACATGCTGTCACATGATTTGGCTGCGTTGTTACGACCGGCCGCCTGCCTGACATCAACTTACCTCAGTCATATTTTACGACACATCGGCAAGAAATGAGATTGGTCTTTTCTACTCAGCCGGATACCACACCGCGGGTCGACTTACCTTAGTCGCATTTTACGACACCTCGGTAAAAAATGAGGGTGGTACTATTCTATTCAGCCGGATACCACACGGCTAACACTCTACATTTAGCATTACATATACATATTTCCTTTTATCGCGGATTATATCAAAATAATGTTCTTATATTAACCGGGTATTATATAAAGCGCGTCCTCATTTATCACGCAAGAGGACGCTGTCGGCGTGGTGAAATTTGCATCTGGGAAATACCCGGTGAAAGTATGTATTCCGAAAATATCGTTATCATTACCAATTAATGATATACAAAACAAAATAAGTTTTCGTCAGTGAAACGGAAATGGATTGATTCTGTTTTTAACGTTTTTGTTATCGGAAAATACAAATTACGGTAATTGACGAATTCAAATTCAAATTCAAAATATTCTTTATTCAAATAAACTTGTAAACAAGTGCTTTTGAATCGTCAACTCTACTGCTGGTTCGGAAAGCTGTTCCTACCGAGAAGAGCCAGCAAGAAACTCGGCGGTTGCTCTTTTAAACATATAATTCTTAATATTATTTACATTAAGTCGTTACTGTCTTGTACAGGTTCAATGAGAGCTATATCCACACATTCTTATCTTCTAAATAATCTTCAAGAGTATAGTAGGCTTTCTGTATCAGCCTCTTTTTAACAGTGTTTTTAAACTGCTGTAATATATGTAGTTACGATATATGTAGTATCCGGCTGAATAGAATAGACCACCCCCATTTCTTATCGAGGTCTATTTATTGTACCAAAATTAATTAATAGATTAAATAGTTAAATTTGTATAAACTTTTTCTTTTCCTCTATATTACTCATAATCTCTTTCTTCTTCAATTCTTGTCCTTTCCCTTCTGTTACTTAAAGGTTGGCTGGAAGAGATCCCTTATAGGGATCAGTCAGCTTTTATACATGTGCTTTTTTAATTTTTCTTTCTCTTTTCTAACTACGTATATGAAAAGAAATAAATAAAATACGATTAAGGTAAATTGGTATCAGGCAGGCGGCTTGTCGTGAAATAAGTAGCCAAATCATGTGGCAACATGTTATACTTAGTCGCCTTTCACGACACCTCGCTAAATAAGGGTTTTTTATTCTACCCAACCGGACATTACACGGTGGGTCAACTTACCTTAGTCGCCTATTACTTTACCTCGGTAAGAAATAATGGTGTTCTATTCTACTCAGCCGGATACCACACGATATTTATTATATTAGCTTGAATATAAAATTTTGTTTTGACTTCATAAAAAGATATCAATATGTTGTTTAAAAAATGACACAAACAAAAAAGGTCTACACGTAAAATACTTTTTTTAAGGTGTACACGCGTTGATGTCTTTCGTATGGAAAAACACGAACATAACCTCGGGTATATACTGAGCAGAATATGTTGGCATGGGTGTATAATTGTAATTATGTATAATTGTTCGTTACAAATAACACTGACCGGAAATGAATGTTTGTATTGCAAAGAGTAATTTATTCACTGGAATTAGGTCTGTATTAAGGATTTAAACGTCATAAGGGATTGTTATAATAAGTTAAAAAAACTTTTAACAAAATTTCATGTTCCTACTTTTAACGTTGAGAGGTTCCCTCATCACGTTCATAGGCGTCCGGTCGTAACAAAAGTAGCCACGTCATGTGACGGCATGTTTATTACATGTCCCGACCCAACTTAGAGTGGGATAAGGGCAGGAGGACAAACTTAAATACACCCAGACTCGAAAAACCAATAAAATGTTGATCTCATAATATAATAATAGAAAGTGTTGGCACGGGAATCGAACCCGTGACCCGTGGAGCTGAAGGAACGGTTACTGCCAACTGCGCCACAGGGCCATTTGACCTATATATTTGTAAGCTTTTTTTAGTAAACTCAAACGTAATTATCATTTTTCTGCCTTTATCCCACTATAAATGGGGTCACACGTTTTAGCTAGTTATTTTACAACCGCCTCGTTATTTTTTCGCCTTTTACGATAACTCGGTAAGAAATGAGGGCTGTGTATTCAACTCTGCCGGATACTATACGGCTGATCGACTTACCTTAGTCGCCTTTACGACACCTCAATAAGAAATGTGGGTGGTCTATTTTACTCAGCCGATACCTCACGGCGGGTCGACTTACCTTAGTCACCTTTTACGAAAATTCGGTGAGAAATGAGGTTGTTTATTTTACTCAGCCGGATACCACACGGCGCGTTAACTGCATACCACACGGCGCGTTAACTGCCACGTTAGTCGCCTTTTACGACAACTCGGTAAAAATGAGGGTGGTCCATTCTACTCAGCCGTATACCACTCAAATGTTATATAGACTTAATCACAAGCTCTCACCGTCAGGCAATCACGCCTCGAAATATAAGTAAATTCAGTTAAAAATAACTAGTTTTTAAACCAAATGTTGCAATAACTGTAACAGTTATTTATGAATCATTAATGTTTATTAGTAACGTTGTTACAACATAACGTCATTTACTCGCGCGTATAATCATCTATTTCCTCGAAGACCAGTTTCATTCGTTTTTATGGTATCATATTCTATGGTACAGACCACATACTATGGAATATGAAACTGTAGATAACTTTTTTTAGTAACATATAAATATATACATTCAAACACACAAACATCACTACATAGAATAAAACAATGTCGCATTCTTTGTTTGTCCGTATATCCTTATGTATGCTTAAATCTTTAAAACTACGCAACAGATTTTAAAGCTGTTTTTTTAATAGATAAAATGATTGAACAGGAAGGTTTATATGTATGTTTATATGTGTAATAACATTCAATATGAAGTAGAGAAATACTGCAATTTTTGAGGTTTCCAATGTGATGTCGTAAATAATTACATTTTTTCCGCTTACATTGCAAACACAGGCCGAACCCTACGAGATTTATCAAAATGTACTAAGTATTTGTACACCTTGAAAAGGTCTACAGAAAAGTCCCCGATGGCATTTTGTGTCATTTACTTTTTAGCAAAAATAATGCCATATTTTTTAAGCAGTTTTATACAATACAGCATTAATCCTTAACCAATTAAGTACCTTACATAAATTGTTCATTTAATATAGATCAATATGGCCGTTTGCAGCATGTAATTTAAGTAAACATTTTCGAAGATATTACAGATTTCAAATGCAGGGGCATAGCGGTTGCGGTGGTGCACTGCGTACTTATAAAAAGCGCGTTGGAGGCTATATATTTCATACTGGTGCGATGGCAATAAAAAAAGAAAAAAAATAACGTTATCTGGATTATCTGGCATTCTGAATTTTAGACCGCCCGATACCCTAATAAGCTAACGTGACGTAGAATTTGACTGCGCAATTAACCCATGCTTTCTCATAAAAATAGCAGTTTTTTAAGTACCTGAAAACAGGGATTTAAATGAAACCTAGCGAAATCGATTTTGTTTTGCATGTTTATCTATACTTAATATATAAAGCTAAAGAGTTTGTTCGTTTGAACGCGCTAATCTCAGGAACTACTGGACCGATATGAAAAATTCTTTCAGTGTAAGATAATTCATTTATCGATTAAGGCTATAGGCTATATAACATCACGCTTAGATTAATAATGGAGGAGCAGCAATAAAAAATTGTACGAAAACGGCAAAATCTAAAGCTTTCCTTGCGTGCGCTAAGTAAACGATGATAGTTATTCAAAAATCATGTACCACAAAATTGTTCCCCTCTAAAAGTTCTAAATAAAAATCCGCGACAGCATATGTCTAGCTTTTAAGGTTAACCCACTATAACCATTTTTATGGTTATCAAAAGACTATAATATTACGGTTTTAATCTTTACACGCAGGCGAAGCCACTGGCGATTGCTAGTCAAATATATTACATAGAGAAGACTTGTAAAGAGTTTTGTCCTCGCTTATAATATTCGTAGAGTAATTTCGTAATATCTTCACAGTACAGATCTTTTTTTGCTCAGCGGTTTTCTAATGACCTTTCGGTCTTCGAGGCCTAAACAAATTATTCACACTAAAGTATTATAGTCTGAAGTCCATTTCATCCAATTTCAAGTGCAATCGCATTATATTTAAATAAACTTTATTTAAATAAGCTCTTTCAAGCACCTTTGAATCGTCAATCAATATGATTAATGAAGCTACAACTGGTTCAGAATGTTGTTCTTACCTAAGAACCAGAAAGAAACTCGGCCGTCAATCTTTAAAACATTTTCAATTTTACATTATTAAACCGCAGTCTTGAATGAAGCTGAAAGGATTTTCAAATCTAGGCTTTTTTATCATCCAAATAATCTTCAATTGTTGTAATATGCTTTACGTATAAGTAAATCTCTTATACTTAAACCTTTCTGTAGACTGGTCTGGTATGGATTGCGGAATTTTATTGTAGAAGCGAATACCGAGACCGAATTTATATAAGTATATATTCACCAGTTGTCTTTCTATGAAACAAGTATTAAGTTACTTACTTTGGGGACAGACGACCGTGTGTGTAAGTGTCCCATATATTTATTGTATTACTTACAAAGCGGCATCAAAATGTGTCCAGATAAGTTAGTTCCAGTAAAGTATTGTGAGTGCACATATTGTAACATACTTTCGATTTTATCTCAGTTCGTAGCTAATCAGAGCACGAAGCACGTTCTCTCTTACATAACTGTGTCAATATGGCGGTATGATGAATAAACAAGCGACCTCTTTGAACAAGTGGTATATTTAGGTTTAAGGAGTTGGATCAGGTCATAGATATTTTCGACGATATTCAAATTCAAAATTTTCTAAATTTTCTTTTCGGTCGAAATTGCCGAATCCGGCAAACGACGGAAGTATGCATCTCACATCGAGAGTTATATATGTGTGCCGTTTCAAATTCAAATTCAAAATATTCTTTATTCAAATAAACTTGTAAACAAGTGCTTTTGAATCGTCAACTCTACTGCTGGTTCGGAAAGCTGTTCCTACCGAGAAGAGCCAGCCAGAAACTCGGCGGTTGCTCTTTTAAAAAATATAATTCTTAATACTATTTACATTAAGTCGTTACTGTCTTGTACAGGTTCAAAGAGAGCTATATCCACACATTCTTATCTTCTTAATAATCTTCAAGAGTATAGTAGGCTTTCTGTATCAGCCTCTTTTTAACAGTGTTTTTAAACTGCTGTAATGGCAAAGCTGAAATTGATTGCAGAATTTTATTATAGAATCTTATACCAAAACCCACAAACGAATTACGTACTTTTGCAAGGCGCAAAGCAGGAACCGCAAGCTTATGTCGGTTCCTGCTTTGTCTATTGTATACATCACCTATCGTTTTATAATTCTTTATATTTTTATGTACATAAATTAAATTGCTTAAAATATACTGTGAAGCAAATGTAAGAATACCTGTTTCCTTAAACTTCTCTCGCAGGGAATCACGCGGTCTTAAATTATAAATGCCACGTATAGCTCTTTTTTTTAAAACAAAAATTTTTTCACTATCCGCGCATTTACCCCATAGCAATATTCCATAAGATATAATGCTATGGAAGTAGGCAAAATAAACAAGTTTTGCTGTTTCGACGTCTGTGAATAAACGTTTGCAGTTGAGACCCTAGGGCCATGTAGTCAAAGTGCAAAAAAAATTTATCCGTTTTAACACCACGGTTAAGTGTCTCTTCAGGTGACGAGTGGGCTGGCTCCTTTTTCGCACAAAGAGTCAGCTTAGCGATTCAGCGCGTAACGCTGCCAGCATTCTTGGGACCATTCCACATGGGCATGATTTGTATAGTCCTAGCGTGTAAATAATTTAAGATAGATATAACTTGTACATTTTTATTGATTATTTTAAAAGAAAATTACATGTTAACAAATAAAAATTTTCTTCATTCAAATAAACTTGTAAACAAGTACTTTTGATTCGTCTATTCTTCTGCTGGTTCGGAAAGCTGTTTCTACCGAGAAGAGCCAGCAAGAAACTCGGCGGTTGCTCTTTTCAACATAATACTTATAACTAGTTACATGAAGTCATTACTATCTTGTACAGGTCGAACAGTAGCTATATCCACGCATTCTTATCGTCCAAATAATCCTCAACAGTATAGTAGACTTTTTATATCAGCCCCTGTTTTTAAACTACTGTTATAAACTTAGTCTTTTTTACACCTTAAGACGGAGGTTGGTCTATTCTACTCAACCGGATACTACATGTCTGGTCAACTGACCTTAGTCACCTTTGAAATGAGAGCGCTCTAATCTATTCAGCCGGACACAATTTAACGCCCATAACATATATGAATATTTTAGTTTACACTAACTTAACACAAAATGACTGACTATATTATTACGGAAGACATTTAAATTTCAAATTCTCTCTTAACATATGATCTTACAACAGAACGTGTTTATATAAAAGTTGCATAAAACATTACGACCTCATATCAAGAGGAAATAGCTAGGGGCGGGGCATAAACCAAGAGAAACTGATGGGATTTACCATCCTAATATGTTAACTTGTAACACAGTGTGGTATCCGGTTGAGTAGAATAGACCACCCTCATTTCTTGCCGAGGTGTCGCAAAGACGACTTAGGTAGATTGACCCGTCTTGTCGTATCCGGCTGAATAGAATAGATCATCCTCATTTCTACCCGAAGTGTCTTAAAAGGTGACTAAGCTAAGTTGACCCGTCTTGTTGTATACGGCTGAATAGTATAGAACAACCTCATTTCTTGCCGAGGTGTCGTAAAAGATGACTAGGATAAGTTGAACCGCCGTGTGGTATCCGGGTGAATAGGATAGACCATCCTCATTTCTTACAGAGGTGTCGTAAACGGCGACTAAGGTAAGTTGACGTCAGGCAGGCGGCCGGTCGTAAAATACGTAGCCAAATCATATGACAATATGTTTGTAACATATTGTGCTGACCCCACTTATAGTGGGATAAGGGCAGGAGGATGATATTAATATTAAGTATAGACAAAAGGACGTAAGTCGACTTGTCAACATATTCACCGATACGGATATATAACATTACGTCTTACAAATTCAAACTTCGGACACCAACAGTTCTGTTATAATTTAAGTAAGATATTTTGCTATACATTGAATTAAATTAAATAAACAGAGAAAGCATGAATATAAAACCTTGTATCAGGCAGTCTAACCGCCTCGTACTGCGGGGAACCTTGAAGTAAAGTAAAACGTGCGATTAACAAAAACATTATAAATTCTAAATATTACTTAAATCCTAATCGCAAACACAGACTTTCCTACTTTTTATAAACTAAAAATACTTCAGCGAATAATCTGAAATACACTATTAAAACTAAAGTACAATTGTGTATATTATTTTAAACAAAAAGCTAATGTATTAATCTATTTATTTTGCTAAAATTAATTAATTAATTGAATAGTTAAATTTATATAAACTTTTTCTTTTCCTTTATATTACCCATATTCTCTTTCTTCTTCAAATCTTTTCCTTTTCCTTCTGTTACTCAAAGGTTGCCTGGAAGAGATTCCTTTTAGGGATAAGTTCGCCTTTATACATGTGCTTTTTTACTTTATGTTTGTCTTTTCTAAATAAATATAAAAAGAAAAAAAATGTAAGAACTTTTATTTCCTGAAACTTCTTTCTAAAATAATTAAATGACCTTAAATTAAGAATACCACGTATGTCTGTTTTTATTTGCGATACACGTTTTTTACATATATTTTTCCCATAACAATATTCCGTAAGACATAATACTATGCAAAATCAACTAACTACGCAAAATAGATAAGTTTCGAATAATTTTTTGAATTAGGCATTACTTTGCAGAGGTCCATAATACAATAGTAATGAAAATATTATTTTGCTATAATCCTGGATAAAAGGTAATATATGTTATACTAAATGTAGAGTGTACTATCCGTTCTCATACCTGATACATACAGAATTCGTCAAAATTCATGCACTACCTGCAACAATACACAAGTACAGCACACGTTCACTGCCACAATTTCCACCATCATTTCGCCCCGAAGCTTCGTCAGGAGATATACTCCAAGACAAAATCGCAAAAGAAAGTTTCGCTATTTCAATGTCATAAACTGTCAAATTTTTGGAAATCCGAAGGTCTTTTAACTGAGTTTTTCTGAGAGGTGATGATGTCATCACTCTCCTTATTCCACTCTAAGTCGGGTGGGCACAACATGTTATAAACATGTTGTCACATGATTCGGGTAGGTATTTTACGACCGGCCGCCTGCTTGACATCAACTTACGTTGGTTGTTTATTACGACACCTCAGTAAGAAAGAGATTGGTCTATTCTACTCAGCCGGATACACTACGGCATATATATAAATCATTACGGATTATAGCAAAATAATTTTATTATTACTAACCTCATATGCCAACCTCATTTCTTACTGAGGTGTCGTAAAAGGCGACTAAAGTAAGTCGACCCGCCGTGTGGTATCTGACTGAGTAGAATATACCACTCTTTTTCTTACCGAGGTGTTGTAAAATCCGACTAAGGTAAATTGACCGGTGGTCGTAAAAACGCAGCTAAATCATGTAAAAGCATGTTTATGTTGTGTCATAAACTGTCCAATTTTTGGAAGTCCGAAGGCCCTTTAAGTTTTCCTAATAGTTAAAACCCAAGTTATTCAAACTCTACAAGAATTTCCCGAAGAATTAAGTTCCTCAATACTAGGAAATCATTTACAAGGGCGATTGGTTACAACTTTCGCAATCGGTGTCGCTAAATGAGCGCTGCACACAAACAACCATAGGTATAAGCGTCATTGACGTAATATTTACAAAAACAACCAAAAAAACATACGTAAAGTATTAACGTGTTTAGTTTACATTTTTTTGGTTTTTTCTTATTCATATTATTGTAAAAACTTTTTTGGTTATTTCGCAATAAATAATTTATAGAATTCGGCGTTACTTTGCGGCGACAATCGGTTTTCATACCTGATACATGCAGGATTCGTAAAAACACATGCACAAACCTCCACCACCGCCACCACAATACACAAGCACTGCATACGTTCACAATCACAAACTCAACAATCGTTTCGCCCCGCAACCGAAGCATCATCAGGAGAAATACTCCACGACCAAAATCGCAAAAAGCCTGCATGTATCAGGTATGATAACCGATTGTCCACTCTACATTTAGCATTATATATATTTTCTATTTTACTTCATCGCGGATTATAGCAAAATAATTTTATTATTACTTTTGTATTTTGCAATACTTAATTATATAAATATTTACGTATGTCACAATTGTATGGACTCTAAAGAACATCATTCTCCTGCCCTTATCCCACTCTAAGTGAGGTTGGCACAACATGTTATAAACATGTTGTCACATGATTTACGACTTGCCCCCTACCTGACGTTAACTTACCTTAGTCGCCTTTTATGACACCTCGGTAAGAAAGAGTGTGGTCTATTCGATTCAGCCGGATACCACACGGCGGACAATTGTATGGGCTCTATAGATATAAAAATGGCGTTACTTTGTGGAGATCCATAACACTAAAGTAATAATAAAATTATTTTGATATAATCCGCGATAAAGTAAATAAAAAATATTTATAATGCTAAATGTAGAGTGGACTATCCGTTTTCATATTTTCCTTTCATTCCCGCAAAACATTTGCGATTTTGTCGTGAACTCCTGATGATTTGCTTTGGTTGCGGGGTGAAAAGATTTTTGAGTTTGTGATAGTGAAAGTTTGTAGTGCTTGCGTATTGTTTTTAAGAATCTTGCATGTATCGTGTATGAAAACGGATAGTCCACTTTACATTTAGCATTATAAATATATATTACTAATTACTTTATGATTGAAATGAAGTATATTTGTCTTATAAGACTCGAAAACGGCTTTATCATTTTGACAAATTTTTTTATACTATATATAAAAATCCAAAGAAAGTTAAAAAGGTGAGAAAATATAAAAATTCATTGATAAACATATTTTGAAGGTTTTCAAGTGGCTTTATTTGCCTCAAAAATGGTCGTACTGCAATTAAAAGAAAATCATTTTAAACCCTAAAAGGTTTCTAGTTTTGAGATCTTAAGATGAAAATAAATTTAAAGTAAAATCTATCGCTCAAAATTCAAATTCAAAATATTCTTTATTCAAATAAACTTGTAAACAAGTGCTTTTGAATCGTCAACTCTACCGCTGGTTCGGAAAGCAGTTCCTACCGAGAAGAGCCAGCAAGAAACTCGGCGGTTGCTCTTTTAAAAATATAATTCTTAATATTATTTACATTGTCGTTACTGTCTTGTACAGGTTCAAAGAGAGCTATATCCACACATTCTAAATAATCTTCAATTCTAATGAATACCGTAATATTTTTTTCTTTTATCGGTCTACGAACTTGGAAAAACTTTTATCAACTTCATTTATATACGGATCGGATAACTTGTTTATCCAGCTTAAATTTTCTATTTTTAAAAGTTTTATACGACCATTTCTCGCTGAAATATCGAACTTTATCAAAGCATTTTTATAATTCATATAATCGTATTGACTAATGCTTTACGTATAAGCATTCTATTATCTTTTATTATACATTTATATTATCTTGCTGTAATATAATTTGTATTTAAGTATGTATTTAAAATATATAAGTATATATTCACCAGTTGTCTGTCCATAACACAAGTATTAAGTTACTTACTTTGGGGACTGACGACCGTGTGTGTAAGTGTCCCATATATTTATTTACTTATTTATAATCTGCTATTGGTGTTTATTGTGATGGTTATAAATGCGAATTATAACAAAATAATCATATCATTAATTTTCAACTATAGAATCCCGCAAAACAACACCTACATTAATAAACTCAGAGTTAAAATTAATTCCAACTTATAAAGTCAAGTCTACCAAATACAATGTTTGGCAATATTGTAAAATGCGGTACTTAAATGTTATTTATGAATTCAAGTATGCTTTTTTTGGTATCACCATAATTACTTGGTAAGGTCAACCCTTGAACCCTGAGTGTTTACGGAGAGCCAAGGTCAAAATTAGTATATCGCGACCTCGTAATTCTGGTTCTGACAAAAACGTATACGCTAGTGATCGTTTCTGGCATTTTATAGTCGAATTCGACAAGTTTTTGAGTTAAACGAGTTAATAACATTGAAAATTATATTTCATTAATGGACCTAGTGTTCAAAAGTAATAATAAAATTATTTTGTTATAATCCGCGATGAAGTACAATAGACAATATATATATAATGCTAAATGTAGAGTGGACAATCGGTTATCATACCTGATACATGCAGGATTCGTAAAAACACATGCACAAACCTCCACCACTGTCACAATACACCAGCACTACATACATTCACTATCACAAAATCAACAATCGTTTTGCCCCGGAACCGAAGCATCATCAGGAGATAGGCTCCACGACCAAAATCGCAAAGCCTTTGCGCGGATTATAGCTAAAATAATTTTATCATTACTTTTGTATTATGGATCTCCACAAAGTAACGCCTTATTCTATAAAGTACCACCCTCATTTCTTACCGAGGTGTCGTAAAAGGCGACTAAGGTAAGTCGACCCGTTGTGAGGTATCTGGCTGAGTAGATATATCACCCTTTTTCTTACCGAGGTGTCGTAAAATCCGACTTCGGTAAGTTGACCGGTGTCACCGGTCGTAAAAACGCAGCTAAATCATGTGACAGCATGTTTATGTTGTGCCGACCCCACTTAGAGTGGGATAAGGGCAGGAGGTAATAAAAACGTAATAAATGATGCAGAAATAAACTTACCATTTGATGCAATAGTAAGAAAGACTAAAGCATCACACCCCTCTACCAATAATATTATTACGCATGTACTCACTAACATTGGTATGTATTTGTATATCGGAACCGTGTCACACAAACCTGTTGGAAAATTTATGCATAATTCTACTTGAATGCACTGATAGGTCGATTTGACAAGGTGTTAAGGCTGTTACGTATTTTTATTGTGTTTGTCATATCAAAGGATTTAAAATATTACAAGATAACAAGTAAGGAATCTGTGGTGAAACTGAAGAGAATGTTAGGTGATGATGATGTGAATGATGAAGATGAAGAACGAAATCTAATAGGCGAAGTTGCACTGGAATAGAGCGTTGGTAAAGAGAACAAGAGTAAGGGAATAAACGAAATCAAAACCATAATATACCGAACGAATGTACCGCATATAAACTTTGGGATGTGCCATTGGTTCAGCTTACACATAAAAAATTGGTACAAAATCTTTCAAATGACCGAGACCGAGCTAGGCTTCTAGCTTTATCGGAAAAAGAATCTGGTTATTGGCTTCATTTTCTTCTAAAAACATTACTATATACCTAAATAAAGTTTTAGAGTAGCTTTAGGTCTCAGATTGGGAACCACATTGTGCCTTAAGCACAGATGGACATCTGTGCGTGGAAAAGAGGTAGACAGTTTTGGCATACACGGGCTTTTATGCCGTAGGAGCTCTGGTAAGCTTTGCCGTCATGGTTCTCTTAATGATACCATCAAGAGCTCTTGCCACCATCGACATTCCTGCTACTCTCGAGCCTTAGGGGATATATCGGGATGATGGCAAGAGACCAAACGGTTCTTTGGGAACAGGGACGGGCCCTAATGTGGGACTCTACATGCGTTGATACATTAGCTTCGTCCCATATAGCGTGACTTGTATAGTCCTAACGTGTAAGTAATTTAAGATAGATATAACTTGTAAATTTTTTGTAGTAAATAAAAAAAAATCATAAATAGTTAAAGGGAGCTATTGAATACAATGTTGGTATATAAGATTAAGAGAATAGATACAAGACAAAAAGGAAAAGGGAGCTTGAATTGAGAGGTCACGAAATCGTTTCACGAAACCTCAGTTTATGTTTTTGATGACCTTATAAGACATTAATTCCATCAGCATCCAAATACTTGCACATTGAAATTGTTAAAAGATTGATCGCCAAATTTATCGCTACTTCTTCTCTGGGATATTTTATCTGGGATCGATCCTAGTATTCTGATTTCCACCACCCGTTACCCGATTGAGCTATCATGACTTGCAATTGACAGCAAAATTTTCCTTTGCTTGCTCATAAAATTATAGCAGTTTTCCACTCTGCCAGCGTGGACACATTCAAGCCGTAATATAGTCTCTTGATAATAATAAAAATGTTTAAAGAGCGTTACCTTAAAAGCTAGACATATGCTGTCGCGGACGATTTTGTAATACATGATTTTTGAATAACTATTACCGTTTACTCAGCGCACGCAAGGAAAGCTTTAAATTATGCCGTTCGTTCTATTTCATATGCTATAAAGCCTATAGCCTCCTGAATAAATGGACCATTTTACACTGAAAGAATTATTCAAATCGGTCCAGCAGTTCCTGAGATTAGCGTTTTCAGACAAAGAAACAAATAAACTCTTCAGTTTTTGTTGTATGAGAGTGTTTGCATAATTCAGCAAATTGGGAAGAGAGAGCACTAGTAATATACTAAATATATTTTAATTATTAAAATTATATATCCGTATAAATATTCGCTACATCTCTTACGTGTGTCAGTCTGCTTGCATCAGATCGAAAAGGAGACATAAAATCTACTTCCGTTTGTCTGTTGAAACGTGAGGTTATAAAATTCGTTTATAGATTCAATTTTTTATCTTTTTTTCAACTAACGGAAATTGACCAACTTAGAAATCATTTTGTAACACTTGATTACATCTATAAAGTTGGTAATTGTAACAAAAATTTAATGTCAAGATAGCATTTTAATTTATTATATTACATTCTATTGCTTTATTATTTTACCTGTAAATACACTACTTAGTTCTCGCCAACTTAGTTGTTAATATACCCTTAATTATGTACTATTTTTTCCTATTCCAGAAGCAATTTAGGAACTTAGATGCTAGCCCGGTTTGTAAGACTTAATTGTGCCAAACTTATTCAATATTGCTTCAGCGGACTAGGCGTTACAGAAAGACAGTCTTTATAATAACTTTTGTATTTACAATAAACCTTATTCGCTTTTAAAATCAATATTATAAACTTTAGTAAACTTATAGTATATAATATTTGTTTAAGTGAATGAAATCTTTAAAAAAAGAAAAAAACTTCACTAAGTGCGCAATAGTTTATGAAGTTAAGCGATTTTCGTTTTTAGGAGTTATGTCGCCACTTTGAATGCCATTCATATTATTATAAAATGCATTCTTACCTGTTCTATTGTTTCATGTGTTTTCTACATATTTTTTAATATGAATTGTATCGTTAATTACTAATGATTAGGCAATTCTAACGCATCTAACCACAACTAAATTATATGAGCGAAAATACATCTTCAAATAATTGAGTTTACATTCCCGAAGACTAGACTTAACCTATTGCTCTGAATTTCACAGAATTGTGCTTCCTGTCATCGCCATAAAATAGCAGGTCATTTGTATACACTCAAAACAAGAGAGGAGCGAAAATTCATCCTTGCGGCACACCCATATCCGATAAATGAGTAAGCTTACACGCCAAAGATTTAAGAGACATTTACATCAAGTTAATTTCATCTTCCGAGTTACAAACCTTCGAAATAATGACAGATATACTTTGTATATAATTACAAGGCTCTGAAGACAATGGACGTAAGTATTTTTTTATATAATCATTTCCTTTCAAGCAACCGTTTGACAGTTTTAATGTAATTTTAGTCATTTTAAAATAAGTTATATTTTTGTTTGACTAATATCTTACCGTGCCGCGTTAACCGAACATTGTAACCCTGTTATCCATTGCCGTCATCACTATCTTCCTGCCTTTATCGCTACAACATGTTATAAACATGGTGTCACATGGTTTGGCTACATATTTTACGACTTATACCAACACGTAAACTTATACCACACGGTGATCAACTTACCTAAGTTGCCTTTTGATACCTCGGTAAGAAATGAGGGTGTTCTATTCTAGTCAGCCGGATACCACACGGCGCGTCGACGTACCTTAGCCGACTTTTAAGACGCGTCGTTAAGAAATGAGGTTTGTCTATTCTACTCTGCTGGATACCACAAGGCGCGTCGACGTACCTTAGCCTACTTTTACGACGCGTCGGTAAGAAAAGAGGTTTGTCTATTCTACTCTGCTGGATACCACACGGCGGAAATATAATCAAACAAAAATTGGAGGTATACATCCACTGCGCCATTTAAAATGTTCAAATTATTCAATCACCAAATGTCTTGTTATAAATCATTTAAAGATAAATGATTTTAATATGTTTGTGGTAGCGACCGTTATAGAAAGTTTAATGGCCTCTGTAATACACGTATAAGAGAAGAAAAACCCCCTCTTGAGCCCTCTTAATCCACCAAAGAGGAGAGAAAATGGGATGCGTTGTAACTAATCAAGTATCTTTAATATTAAAATGAGTTAAACTTGTATATATTGTATATATAAAGATAGTAAACTGGTTGAATTTTTTACAAAAAAAAAACTTCAAAAAAAAAAATATATGGTAGGTGGGGCTGGATCCTAGGTATTTTAGTTTCTCGCAACCACCCGTTACCCGAATAAGATACGCTGACTTAACATTTAACGCCAAAAATAGTTGTATATATTCTATGTAAATTTTAGAATTTTTTTATGCCCAGAAACAGGGATAAAAAGGTTTTTTTGAAATAAAACCTAGCTAGATAGATTTTTCTCCCTCAAAACTTCCTGCATGCTAAATTTCAGGAAAATCGTTGGACCCGTTTTGAGATTCCGAAAATATACCCACACATAGATGGTGTTGGGGATTGTTTTATGCCTGTTTTTGGTCATTAAATTTTTTTATTTAAAAGCTAAGGATTTTTTTAGCTGTCGAACGTAATGTTGCGATAGATGGCGCGCGAAATAAAAATGTTCCCAACCCGGTTTCGAATTCCACAAATATTTTTTTTCAATATTTTTTTATCATCATCTTCATCATCTTCCTGCCCTTATCCCACTCTAAGTGGGGTCGGCACAACATGTTACAAACATGTTGTCATATGATTTGGCTATGTATTTTACGACCGGCCGCCTGCCTGATGTCAACTTACCTTAGTCGTATTTTACAACTCCTCGGTAAGCAAAAGAGTGGTCTATTTTACTCAACCGGATACCACACGGTGGGTCAACTTACCTTAGTCGCCTTTTACGACACCTCGGTAAGAAATGAGGTTGGTCTATTCTACTCAGCCGGATACCACATGGCGGCTTTCAATATTTTTTTATATCTATTCTAATATATATAGCTGAAGAGTTTATTTGTTTTGTTGATTGATTGTTTGAACGCGCTAATCTCAGGAACTACTGAACTTAGATTGAAAAATGTGAAAACTAGAGCTATAAAATTCTATCGGTTATGTCCTAACACTGTACGTGTAGAAAAGATTTATATGAAGGGGCTAGAATCAAACCTAGCTATATCCAAAATAATTAAAATTGAGTGAAATGAAAATTTCGTTTTATGTGTTTAATTCTTGGAGTTTCGACAAATAAAAAAAATTAAACACAGATTTAATCACTGTGAATTTAAGCGGGGAGCCGCTGGATACAAGCGGCACAAAATCGTGTGTTCTGGAGATCCCATGAGGAGACCTATGTCCAGCAGTGGACGTCCATCGGTTGAAGAAGAAGAAGAATTTAAGTAATATCAATCTTTACGTTTCCTGCAAACTGTGATATAAATGTTTAAAATTAGCTGAATTTGATTGTGACTTTATGATTTAGCTATTTTTGATTCTGGTCCCCTCATATGTGACTAAATCGGCGACTGCGCGCAAATCCGCGATCCCGCGGGAATCGTATGACAAAATATAGTCTATATGTTGCCCCATAACCTACATCTTTTAGCGAAAATCCCATAAAAATCGATTTCGCCGCTCTGTAAAAGCAATATTAACCAACCTAGTTCAAAACTTGCACTTTACTTTACTAAAAACTATACAAAAATCCGTTTAGTAGATTTTGAGAAAATCGATCATTCGACTTAATAATATATATATATATATATATGATTATATGTTCCGTGTGATGTCCGTTTATTTTTTTAAATATAATATAAATATATGAGACTCGAAGAACCAACAAATTGTTTTTTAGAAAATGTTTGTTGGCGGGAATCGATTCCACGACCCGCTGAGCTAAAGGCTGGGTCACTACCAAATGCCCGAACGGGTCAGTAATATTGCTATTAACTTAAGATATTAACATCTGAGTTTAGGTATTTACTATACGCGACGCAACAATCTTACTTCCTACTAATATTATGAATGCAAAAGTTTGTGAGTATGAATGTGCGTTTGTCACTCTTTCACGGCGAATCCGCTGAACCAATATCGATGAAATGTGGCACAATTATTCCTTACATATCGGAATAACATATAGGCTATAGAAATCCTGTTAATTCTACAGGAATATACATTGAAAAACGCCATCTGCTATCAACCTTTCACGCGACAACAGTACACGCAAACGAAATTGAGGTTTAAAGCTAGTATTATACAAATGAAATATTAAATTAGATTATATTAATTATAACTCTAATCACGTTTACTTACGTTATAAGCATGTTTCTATCGATTTCCTAAAACACATACACACTACACACACAATATAACACTAAAAACACATAAACGTGCACTTTATTGGATTTAAATTCGTTTTGATTTCGTTTACTTTCTAATCGACGCGTGTTTGTGGACCCGCGTCAACCGACGTGTGATTCGACTCGCGGTTCAAAGCCTACTGGCCACAGACTAATAAGTTTGCATAGAGCCTGATGTTTTTTTTTAATCGACGAGTGTCTCGACAGCCAGTCCTGTTCGAAATGTGATGACGCAAGTCGTTTCGGCAACCCAAAAGTGAACTTGCTGGGTTTTTTTATTGCTACAGACATTCTTTCAATGTAATTGTTTGGCTTACGTGTATACGCGAGATTAAGATACAATTATGGAGGTCCAATAGCGGAACTTTTCCAAAGAGTATTACTGTTTTACAAAAGTAATAAATATTTTGTTATAATCTGCTATAAAGAATATATATAATGCTATATGTAGAGTGGACAATTGGTTTTCATACTTGATATATTCATTTAGTCGCTTTAGAGTAATGTGAGATGATCGGGGTAAATTTGTTTACGGGAGAGCGGGTACTAAATGCCTTAATATAAATATAATATATAAATACAATATAATATAAGTAATATATATATATATATATATATATATATATATATATATATATATATATATATATATATAGTATATATATATATATATATATATATATATATATATATATATATATATATATATAGTATATATATATATATAGTATATATATATATATATATATAAATTTAAGTCTAGGGTACCTTGTTATTTTAGATTAAATTTAAATTAGATAGTTAATTAAGTTAATTTGGTTAATGTTGTTGTCACTGCCTTCCGTGGTGGTCTCTGAAAACCAGCGTCAGAGGTTTCTCTTCTGAAAATGCTGAGTAGACCATCCATTTTGGGACAACACACTATACTGTTATTAGATTTATTGTTAATTTATGGTCATAACTGTGTTTATCTCTTTAGTAATTATAGTTTATTTTAATTTATATGTTAATTGTTTAAATAGTATAGTGTTTAGTACCAAATAAATAATTCATTCATTCATATATGTAAGATTCGTAAAAACACATGCACAAACCTCCAACACCGCCACCACAATACACAAGCACTACACACGTTCACTAATATAAAATAATTTATTGTTATATTATTATTTTTGGATTTTGGATCTCCGCAAAGTAGCACCTAATTTTATAATATATATTATATAATAATATATAATGTTTTAGTATGCTACCCGCGATTTTTCGCTTCAACTTACGTGTAATAATAACCTCAATTATATATCATCATCATCATCATCTTCCTGCCCTTATCCCACTCTAAGTGGGGTCGGCACAACATGTTATAAACATGCCGTCACATGATTTGGCTGTGTTTTTACGACCGGCCGCCTGCCTGACGTCAACTTACCTCTGTCGTATTTTACGACACCTCGGTAAGAAAGAGGGTGGTCTATTCTACTAAACCGGATACCACACGGTGGGTCAACTTACCTTAGTCGCCTTTTACGACACCTCGGTAAGAAAGAGGGTGGTCTATTCTACTCAGCCGGATACCACACGGCGGGTCGACTCACCTTAGTCGCCTTTTACGACACCTCGGTAAGAAAAGAGGGTGGTACTATTCTATTCAGCCGGATACCACACGGCGTAATAACCTCAATTATATAGTATGTACAAAAGTTATCTTAACATTATTTTGCTATTATCTGGGATCAGAGAAAATGGTTTTAACATCTTTGCTGAAAGTAGAGTATAATAAAATCCATTGTCATACATTATGTATAGAAATTAGAAATCAAATTAAAATATATATTTATTAAAGTAAACAAGTGCTTTTGAATCGTCAACTCTACCGCTGGTTCGGAAAGCTGTTCCTAACTAGAAGAGCCAGCAAGAAACTCGGCGGTTGCTTTATTCAAAATATAATTCTTAAAACTAGTTACATAGTCTAAATCATCCTCTTGGCCTTATCCCACTCTAAGTTGAGTCGGTAAAACATGTTGTCACATGATTTGGCTACGTATTTTACGAACGGTCGCCTGCCTGACTTCAACTAATCTTAGTCGTATTTTCCGACACCTAGGTAAGAAAGAGAGTGGTATATTCAATTCAACCGGATATATAAACCAATATCGCACTACACTGCACACATTCATTTCCACAATCTCAATTGTTGCGACCCGCAGCATCATCAGGAGATAGACTCTACGACAAGCAAGTAAAGTTATATACTCATAAGGTTATCCCCCATTTACTTTGCCTTTAACGTGTATATTGTTTATTATTGAACAAAAAACTTAACTAAAAACGATATAAATCTGTTACACAGTTAATTGAAGTGTGGTTTATGTGCGCTCAAGTCATTTAGGGTTAAAGTCCAGTTACGAGAAGCGGAGGATAATCGTTTGTTTTTTGCCGCTACAATATTTTATAAGAGACTAGTAATGTCCCGCGGTTTCACCCGCGTTCATACCGATCTCATGGCAGTGGAAAGTCTACTAAGTCAGACTAAAGATTTATTTTTGTTAAATATATCATCAATAGTTTCCGCAGCGCATGCGATGACAGATTTATATGACTAAGTTTTTAACACCTTATTACATTTTTATTACCTACTTTTTAATGTCTATTTTTTTTTTAATTTGAACTATCTTGAGTGGTATTCATAATTAATGTAAAGAAACCAGCTATACTCACCTGTTATTTTATCGGACGAGCCCTACTAGTTTCTTGTAAAGAACTCATGTATAAGAGCCCCGTATGGGCTTGAAACTAGTCGGGCTCATCCGATAAAATAACACGGGTGTATAGCCGGTTTCTATACATTAATAAGCTATGTTGCTCAGTAAAGATGCAGGTTTCTAATTGTGAAAAAAAAAATTGAAATTGGTCCAGTAGTTTTTGTGTGAAAACATTACAAACATACATACAAATTTTTCCTCTTTATAATTTTAGTACAGACTAGTATTATCCCGCGGTTTCACCCGCCTAATTTTCATTTTACACCTTATTACATTATTTATAACAGATCCCTATTTTTTTTAAATGTTATTTTATATTTATAGCCTATGTTGCTCAGTAAAGATGCAGCCTTTCAATGGTGAAAGATTTTTTGAAACCGGACCAATAGTTTTTGGGTGAAAATTACAAACATACATACATATTTTTCCTCTTTATAATATTAGTATAGATATATAGGTTTTAGTCGATGATTTGTAAAAACATAAAACTTTAATATTATATGAAGCTATGTTAATTTTTGCGTCCATTCAATACAATCAAAATAATGTTTATTCAAATAAGCTTCTTTAAATATATCATGAAAACTCTACCTAGAGTCGTTGGAAACACTGCCTAATAAACACTCAAATTCAAATTCAAATTCAAATAATTCTATATTCAAATTGGCTTTTACAAGCACTTTCGAATCAAATACAATGAAGCTACGACTGTTTCGAAAAGGTGCTCTTTCCGAGAAGAACCAGCAAGAAACTCGGCGGTCACTCTTTTTAAAATTAAGTGTTACAATAATGTCTTAATTAATTACAAATAAAATTAATTTACAATATAATCTAGTGCGTAGCTAGTCGCAATTTAAATCCAAGCTTTCTTATCATCAACAGTATATTAAGCTTTATGAATAAGTGTATTTTTAATTGCTTTTTTGAACATGTCTCGAACTCTATGACTCTGTCCTATTCTATCCCACTGATAGGTATAGGTCTTCTCTCCGTTTTTGGAGAGAAGGATTGGAGCTTAGACCTACCACGCTGCTCCAATGCGGATTGGTAGGTTACACATATCTCCAGAATTCTCTAGAGATATGCAGGTTTCTTCACGATGTTTTCCTTCACTGAAAAGCGTGTGATAAATTACAGTGCCAATTAGGCACATAAGTTTTAACAGAAAAGCTCATTGATGCCTGCCCGAATTTGAACCTGCGACTCCTTGAAAGAGTCGCACGGTCTCACCGCTGGGCTATTCTAGCCCTTTGACGTAAATAATAATATATAGAAAAATTACATGCAAGGTCGTCCGTCCCCAAAGTAACTTAATACTTGTGCGAATTAAATATATATATATATATATATATATATATATATATATATATATAGACACATAAACACTGTTAAAAAGAGGCTGATACAGAAAGCCTACTATACTCTTGAAGATTATTTAGAAGATAAGAATGTGTGGATATAGCTCTCTTTGAACCTGTACAAGACAGTAACGACTTAATGTAAATAGTATTAAGAATTATATTTTTAAAAGAGCAACCGCCGAGTTTCTTGCTGGCTCTTCTCGGTAGGAACAGCTTTCCGAACCAGCAGTAGAGTTGACGATTCAAAAGCACTTGTTTACAAGTTTATTTGAATAAAGAATATTTTGAATTTGAATTTGAATATATATATGTATATGTATGTAATAATTTAATACTTGTTCAAACAGTTTAACTTGCCATTTGACACTTTGTACATAAGCCATAATTAGTCACGGTAATTTATCTCGGCAATAATGTTTTTTACTTAAACACCTTGGACGGTACGAGTAAATAAGTACATTAAATAATGTGCAAAAAACAATATTTTATTCGCATCGGTTTATTTTCTTACCTATACTAATATATAAAGCTGAAGAGTTTGTATGAACGCGCTAATCTCAGGAATGACTACCGATTTGAAAAATTCTTTCATTGTAAGATAGACCATTTATCGAGGAAGGCTATAAATAACGAGAAATATCATACAGAAGGAAAATTGAGTTCAGCAAAACTAAAAAATGCTTTTGAAACAAAAAGTGTAAATAAGGAAAATTTTACTATTACTTTAAAACAGTGTTTTTTATTTTTTTCAAACTCTATTTATCTTGACGCGCAATATATACTCGTCAAAGTATAGCATCATAAGATTGTCAATTGCGCAATAGTAAAAAATCCCTGCACCATAGTAAAAAACAAAAATATTTCAAAAATAACTTCATCGAGTCTTTCTGACTGGCTCGTTGGTGCAGTGGGTAGTGACCCTGCCTTCGGCACCACGGGTCGCGGGTTCGATTCCCGCCGAGGGCCAACATTTTCAATAAAATGAATTTGTTGGTCTTTGAGCCTGGGTGTATATTTGTATTTAAGTATGTATTTAAAAATATATAAGTATATATTCACCAGTTGTCTGTCACCATAACACAAGTATTAAGTTACTTACTTTGGGGACGGACGACCGTGTGTGTAAGTGTCCCATATATTTATATTTATTTATTTATTTATTTCTATACTCATAGATATATTTATTTATTTAATTTTCGGTCTACCAACAAAATAACATGTATGTTAAACCATAGCTACTTGGTTTTATTTGCTTACATATAATTTCACTTATAGGTAGACTAGTAAAACTATTATTAACATTTATGTAACTAAAACTTAAACTATTGACTAAAATACACGATTTTCTACGTACAAAAAATATTAACAAGGGATTCCGTGAAAAAATAAAATGAAATAAATATAAATTTATAAATATATAAAGCTGAAGAGTTTGTTTGTTTGAAAGCGCTAATCTCAGAAATTACTACCGATTTGAAAAATTCTTTGTAAGATAGTCCATTTATCGAGAAAGGCTGTAGGCTATATAACATCACGCTAAGATGAATAGGAGAGGAGTAGCAATAAAAAATACTTTTAAAACGGCAAAATTTAAAGCTTTCCTTGCGTGCGCTCCACTATAAGTGGGGTCGGCACAAAATATTAAAAACATGTTGTTACATGTTTTGGTTACTTACTATACGACCGCCCGCCTGACATCAACTTACCTTAGTCGCCTTTTACCGTAACAGTTTCTGTTTCCTATACTTAGCATTACATAGATTCTCTTAGCAAACGCGAATTATAGCAAAATAACTATCATAAATTCTTTAATATTTTATTGTAATTAAATGTATTTGTAGCACATTGTATATTTAAAATTCTAACTATTCATGAGAGTTAATTTAAGCGTTAAGATACCCTCAATTATGTAAAATCAAAGTCATCATCTTCCTGCCCTTATCCCACTCTAAGTGGAGCCGGCACAACATGTTATAAACATGTTGTCACATGATTTGGCTACGTATTTTACGACCGGCCGCCTGCCTGACGTCAACTTATCTTAGTCCTATTTTATGACACCTCGATGAGAAAGAGGGTGGTCTATTCTACTTAACCGGATACCACTATTTACGACACCTCGGTAAGAAAAGAAGTAGGTACTATTCTATTCAGCCAGATACCACACGGTGGAATTATGTAAAATCAAAGTATGAACAGATAATCAAATAAATTAATGGCCATCCTCAACTTCATAAAAAAACATGTCTAGAAATCCTATGGTAATTGTTATGGTATTGTAATATGGTAATTCTGGAGGATTCCTGGTGTGTTGCGTGAAAGTTTCAATCCTTCTTCCCGAAAGGTAAATTTTTTTCCCAGAAGTGGGATACTACAATGGCGCTACCTAATCTTCGTGGTCAAAAAATCAAAAATACCAACCGGCTCTGGTTAAGGTAATTATAAGGGCTTGCATAATACGATAATGCTCTTACCGGGCATCGAATCCATTACCTCACGGTCTCATTTCTACAGTGTCGAGCGAGATCAGAAAGCGGAAACCGAAAACACGTTTGTTATAATTTGTCCGCGCGCTTTTATTATCTTAATCAACTAGCTTCCGCTCGCGACTTTGAAAGAATTTCTGTGTTCTATGTAAAAAAAAGTAATTATAATATTTTGCAAAACTAATTTACCATCTTATGTTTTGGACGCAACAAAAGCTCATCATGTTAGTAACAGAATTATCTAAACTTATTAATTGACCATGGACTAATAGTTGACCGTTTTGTATGGAATATTTAAATAATAAGCGTTTTGTTTGTTGTAGCTAATAAATAATATTAATGAATGATTTTAAATATTAAACAATGGACTGTTCTGAGGTTTTGGGCAGTTGTTAATAGATGGCAACAGGTAATTGCAAATTAATTTTTTATTAGCTATTTAAACTTTCATACATAAGTGCACTTAGCTTTATGATTCAGTTCTACGCACTATGCGCTGCCCATCGCCTCTTCATTTTCGCTGAACTATGTCATTGACTTTGATTCTTCTACGGATCTCCTCATTTCTTATTTGATCACGTAGAGATACTCCGTGCATAGCTCGCTTCATCGCCCTCTAAGCGACTGTAAGTCTTCTTATTAGGTCCATAGTCAGCGATCACATTATATATCTTTATATTTAAATGAGTTAATCTTGTGTATATATATATATATATATTCCAAATCTCGGAAACGGCTCCAACGATTTTCCTGAAATTCAACATGTAGGAGGTTTTGGGGGAGAAAAATTGATCTACCTAGATTTTATGTAAAAAAAAATTCGTTTTATCCCTGTTTTTGGGCATTAAAAAACACTAACATTTATATTGAATTGAATTTTCGCCATTAACTGTTAAGTCGACGTGGCTTATTCGGGTAACAGGCAGACTCGAGTAATGTGAATGCCAAGGATCGATACCCAACTAAATAATTGTTTTTTTTTAAGTTTTTTTTTTTTGTAAAAAATTACCGAGCGAAGCTCGGTCACCCAGATATTACATATATATATATGTTCTATTCACTTGTTAATATACCAAAATAAATTTATTAATGCTTTTGTATTATGGATCTCGGAAAAGTAACGTATCATTTTATGAAAATCATCATTCTCCTGCCCTTATCCCGCTCTGAGTGGGGTCGGCACAACATGTTATAAACATGTTATCATATGATTTGCCTTTGTATTTTACGCCGCCTGCCTGACATTAACACACCTTACCTAGTCGTATTTTACGACACCTCAGGAAGAAATGAGGGTGGTCTATTCCACTCAGCCGGATACCACACGGCTACCATTCTATAAAAATAACTGTTGTCTAAAATTTTAATTTAAAATATTACTGACTCCCTAAGACTTTTTAAGGCAAGCCGTCTCTCCCTAGCAAAAATTCTAACAACCCTGTATTATCGGGTAACTAGGATTAGTTACCCGATAATTCAATTAGTTCAATTGGTAACACGCTCTATTCAAAGACTTTGTTCTCGGCATTGAAGAAATTTTCCACACAATCCAAAACAATGTAATTTTAGCTACTAGCGCCATCTAGCAATCAACTATGCTATTAATATACCATATTGACGTACTTAATGCAATAAAGTTCAAATAGATGGCGTTGGTAAATAACGTAACATGTTATATAGATGGCGTTAGCCAATGAAAGTATATGATTGTAAGGTTTATAATCGCGTGCACATATTGTTAGATCTAGGTTACTAGGCTCTATCATAAGGTTGTGTAGCGCACGCGAAAGTAGCTCTTACGTCATCAATTCACAGGTCATCTTATAACGCTTGCATCATATAGTTATGTTGGTTTATCGCCTATTCTTGCAACGATATTCTATTGCGAACCTGTTAGCTGAAGTCATCGCAACTTTTACTTCCGATCTACCGTGTTCCGCATGTGTCTATATTTTGAAGAATACTAAGTAATTTGGTATTCGGCTGAATAGAATAGACCACCCTAATTTCTTACCGAGGTGTCCAAAAAGGCGACAAAGGTAAGTTGACCCACCGTGTGGAATCCGGATGAGTAAAATAGACCACCCTCTTTCTTACCGAGGTGTCGTAACATACGACTAAGGAAAGTTGACGTCAGGCGGCCGGTCGTAAAAACACAGTCAAATCATGTTACAGCATGTTTATAACATGTTGTGCCGACTCCTACTAGAATGGGATAAGGGCAGAAGGATATACTAATAAACTAAGCAGATAAATGTCTCTAAAAAGAGACTCTAGAGTGAAAAATAAAAAATAAAAGGCGGCCATTTTGACATAGGTATTTCCTATCCAGCAGATAAACAAATAACAGCCACATGATCTACCTGTTAACTTATTAGGGACTTTAAGTGCTGAATAAGCCTATCAGAAACCTGAGAAACGCATAATTCTGAGATATGTGTGTGATATGTGCCGAATAAGCTAATTGAAAACAAAAACAGAAAGGAAAATTTTTGAACAAAACAACAAAATATTTCCACGCGGATCCCGCCGCATCAAACAATTAACAGATTTACTTATACAAAATAATAATATTATTTTGCTATAATCCGCAATATAAGAAAATAAATTTAATGCTTAATGTAGAGTTTAGTATCCGTTTTCATACCTGATACAGGATTCGTAAAAACGCATGCACTTAAACGTCTACCATCACCACAATAGACAAGCACTACACAGGTTCACTATCACGCACTCAAATTCAAATATTTCTTTATTGAAATTGCCTTTTACAAGCATTTTTGTATAGTCAAATTACAATGAAGCTACGACTGGTTCAGAAAGGTGCTCTTACTGAGAAGAACCAGCAAGAAACTCGGCAGTCACTCTTGTCTAAATTAATCCGTTACTTATGTTGTATCACGTTTTATTATAAAATACATACCCCGTTGTCCAACTAAACATTTGTTTGACACGTTCCGATCGGAAATCTTTCGACGCCATCACGTCTGAAACGAGAAAAAAATAACTTAAAACATATAATATTGTAAATGCGACAGCCTGTCTGCTAAAATACAATTACAATTGTTCTTTCTTTTCTTTTAATTTAAAGATTACATAAAATTATATCTCTAAGTTGCCGTAACTTAATTTGGAAGTTGTTATTACCTTTAATTAAAATACTACTTATTTTAAGTTGTTCAATGTATAATTTTAATGTGAAGTGTGTATTTTTATTTATTAATTTATGTACCATAAAAAAAAGTTGGAAAGTACATTATTGGTAAAAAAAAGTGTACAAAGGTCAACTTATCCCTATGACAGAGATCTCTGCCAGCTGACCTACCTATTTTGTTGGTTATCTATAAATAAATAAATTATTTCTTCCCTTAATTTTAGTTTTTATTTCCGGAATATCCTTTTTTAATTCATCAACCTTCCTTGTATGGGATAAGTATTATTTGTATCAAAAATTTAATAAAATTATCGCTGAAAGTGTAATAAATTTCGATACCAATCATTATTCTCATCCTCCTGCCCTTATCCCACTCTAAGTGGGGTCGGCACAACATTATTAACATGTCATAAAATTTGGCTACCTATTTTACGACTGGCCGCCTGCCTGACGTCAACTACCCTTACTCGTATTTTATGACACCTCGGTAAGTTGTCATACTTTACGACGTCTAAGAGTCAAAGTTAGAAAGCGGGTGGTCTATTCGATAGAGGGGTCGCCACAACATGTTATAAACATGGTGTCACATAGTTTGGCTACATATTTTACGACCGGCCGGCCTTACATCAACTTACCTTCGTCGAATTTTGCGACACCTCAGTAAGAAAAAGGGTGGTCTATTCTAATCAAACGGATACCACACAGCGGGTCAACTTACCTTAGTCACCTTTTACGAAACCTCCGTCAGAAATTAGGGTGGTTTTAACGTAAATGAATGAAATATACTTTATTGTACACCAAAATATTAAAATAACAATAGACATGATATAACTTAGACGTACATTGGGTGGTGGTTAACTTATTTTTGAGGTGACAACGTCTTAAATTAAGTTGCGGCTTGGAGTCACTCATGAAAAAGTGTAACGCCCGCTCACGTCTGTTACGACGAGTCACCGAACGAAAGAGAGGCCCGCCGGACTGGCGAATGCCTTGCGCCTCTCTCCCACTCCATTCCATCACATTTAAAAAGACGTTGTCACGTAAAATATTTGCCCGTAGAACCGACTTTACAGGCAACCGTTTTTTTTTTATTGAACGAAATAACCAAGTAATTTATAGAATTAGGCGTTACTTTGCGGAGATCCATAATACAAAAGTAATAATAAAATTATTTTGCTATAATCCGCGATGAAGTAAAATAGAAAATATATATAATGCTAAATGTAGAGTGGACATTCGGTTATCATACCTGATACATGCAGGAGTCGTAAAAAACACATGCACAAACCTCCACCACCGCCACCACGATACACAAGCACTATATACGTTCACTATCACAAACTCAACAATCGTTTCGCCCCGCAACCGAAGCATCGTCAGGAGATAGACTCCACGACCAAAATCGCAAAGCATTACATTTAGCATATATATATTTTCTATTTTACTTCATCGCGGATTACAGCAAAATAATTTTTTTATTACTTTTGAAATAAACAAGGTTTTCTCGTTATGATATTATGAATAGAGTTACATAGCGTTTTATTACAGAAGAGTTTCTTTTCGTGTCGTAAAAAGGCAATAATCAGATCTTCCCATTGTCTACATTCATAGATTATTACGAAACGCAATTATAATAATTATACGGAAAATGGTTTTCCATTGACGCGTTACGTTATTCCTAGAATATAACGGATCTTATCCTACTTATATTCATCATCATCATCATCCTCCTGCCCTTATCCTACTCTAAGTGGGGTCGGCCTAACATGTTATAAATATGCTATCACATGATTTGGCTGCGTTTTTACGACCGGCCGCTTGTCTGGCGTCAACTTACCTTAATCGTTTCTATTCTACTCAGCCGGATACCGCACGGTGGGTTAACTTACCTTAGTCGCCTTTTACGACACCTCGCTAAAAAATGAGGTTGGTCTATTCTACTCAGCCGGATGCCACACGGCGGGTCGTATACATTAGTCGCCTTTTACGACACCTCAGTAAGAAATGAGGGTGGTACTATTCTATTATATTCTACTAATATTATAAATTTGAAAGTTTGTGAGTATGTTTGTTACTCTTTCACTGCGAATCCGCTGAACTAATATCTAATATGAAACTAAACTAAACTAATATGAAATTTGGTACAATTATTCCTCATACACCGGGGCAACATATAGTCTACAGAAATCCCGTTCTACAGGAATAGGATAACTTTGAAAAACGCTATTATACCTACCACGCGACAACGGTCCACGTGAACGAAGTTGCGGGTAAAAACTAGTAAAATTATAAAGCTACATTATTACAAGCAAAAAGTATGTCTTGATAAAACTAAAATAAAATTAAAATAATAAAAAACGAATTGAAAAGCTGAATAAGTTTGTTGTTTCTAATAATGTAAGTTATATAATTTATAGAATTAGGCGTTACTTTGCGGAGATCCATAATATGAAAGTAATAATAAAATTATTTTGCTATAATCCGCGATGAAGTAAAATAGAAAATATATATAATGCTAAATGTAGAGTGGACAATCGGTTATCATACCTGATACGACCAAAATCGCAAAGTAAAATCGCATCTTTGCGATTTTGGTCGTGGAGTCTATCTCCTGATGATGCTTCGGTTGCGGGGCGAAACGATTGTTGAGTTTGTGATAGTGAACGTATATAGTGCTTGTGTATTGTGGTGGCGGTGGTGGAGGTTTGTGCATGTGTTTTTACGAATCCTGCATGTATCAGGTATGATAACCGATTGTCCACTTACATTTAGCATTATATATATTTTCTATTTTACTTCTTCGCGGATTATAGCAAAATAATTTTATTATTACTTTTGAATGTAAGTTATCTTCCTTGCTTAAAATGTAATATCCAAACGCAACTTGTTTCACAAGTACAAAGAGTTTGTATGGGACAATAACAGAAGATGCTGCGTGCCCAGAGTGTGGAGAGGAAGAAACGAGTCTTCACCTTATGGCTGAGTGCCCTATGTACTCGCTGGTAAGATGGGAGATACTAGGTAAGGATGAAATTGAAGTTGAGGATCTGACAAATATCTCCTTCAGGGATATTATCAGGTTCGTAAAAGCCACGGGTAGATTAGAGCAGGTGACACTGTCGGGACAGCAGTGAAACCCTTGTCCCAACATGGGGAAATGGGTGGAATAGTCCGGAATAGGAGCTGATCACCCGTCCTGCACTGACAGGCGTCCCCGAAATTAGATAGATGGGAAAATAAAGTTAGTTTTCCCTCTGATTGCCTCATATTTTCTCAACTTTAAAACCTTCCTTGAACTTCTACGGATATTTCAAAATCAAAATAAGATTTATCTGTCCCGCCGTGCCAACAGTAAAGCCGTGTGGTATCCGGCTGAGTAGAATAAACCACGCTCATTTTTTACCGAGGCGACTAAGTTAAAGTGACCCATCATGTGGTGTACGGTTGAGTAGAATAGACCAACTTCATTTAGTACCGAGGTGTCGTAAAAGCCGACTAAGGTAAGTTGACCCACCGTGTGGTATCCGGCTGAATAGAATAGTACCGCCCTCATTTCTTACCGAGGTGTTGTAAAAGGCGACTAAGGTAAAGTGAGCCACCGTGTGGTATCCGGCTGAATAGAATAGTACCACACTCATTTCTTACCGAGGTGTCGTAAAAGGCGACGGCGGATTATGACGTTCTCAGTGTTTTGAATAAATAATCCCACTTCCGCGAGTTGAAATAGAAATCTTGAGACAACTGGAATTGCTTATTTCAGGGTCGCACGTGCTCAGCGTGTATTAATCTACTTGATCAAAGATAAACAACAAAACAACGCTCCGTGACGAGCGAATGAATTCAAATTCATAATATTCCTTATTCAAATAAACTTGTAAACAAGTGCTTTTGAATCGTCAACTCTACTGCTGGTTCGGAAAGTTGTTCCTACTAAGAAGTACCAGAAAGATACTGGGCGGGTGCTGTTTTGAAAATCCTTCTTCTTTCTTCTAGTTCTAGAAAAAATTCTTATAGTTACACTAAATAAATAAATATATGGGACACTTACACACACGGTCGTCCGTGCCTAAAGTAAGTAACTTAATACTTGTGTTATAGGTGACAGACAGCTGGTGAATATATTTTTTAAATACATACTTAAAAACAAATATACACCCAGGCTCAAAGACCAACAAATTCATTTATAGAAAATGTTGGCCCTCAGCGGGAATCGAAGACCGTGGAGACCCGTGGAGCTGAAGGCAGGGTCACTACACACTGCGCCAACGAGCCAGTCTAGCAATCGCCAGCGGCTCCGCCCGCGTCATATTCTTTTGATAATCATAAAAATGGTTAAAGTAGATTAACCTTAAAAGCATGATACATGCGTTCGTGGACTTTTTATTTAGAAATTTAAGAGGGTAACAATTTTGTAATACATGATTTATGAATAGCTATTACCGTTTACCGAGCGCACGCAAGGATAGCTTTAAATTTTGCCGTTTTCGTACTATTTTGTATAGCTGCTGCTCCTATTCATCTTAGCACGATGTTATATAGATAGACTATATAATAAACTATATACTTATATCTTAATATTTAAATGAGTTAATCTTGTATATATATATATATATATATATATATATTTTCCAAATCTCGGAAACGGCTCCAACGATTTTCCTGAAATTCAACATGTAGGAGGTTTTGGGGGAGAAAAATTGATCTAGCTAGGTTTTTTGTAAAAAAAATATTGTTTTATCCCTATTTTTGGGCATTAAAAAACACTAACATTTATATTGAATTGAATTTTCGCCATTAACTGTCAAGTCGACGTAGCTTATTCGGTTAGCGGGCAGCCTCGAGAAATGGGACTGCCAAGGATCGATCCCAACTAAATTCTTTTTTTTTTCTTTTTTTAAAGTTTTTTTTTGAAAAAAATTACCGAGCAAAGCTCGGTCACTCAGATATTAACTATATAATAGACTATATAAATAGCCATCCTCAGTAAATGGATTATCTTACACTGAAAGAATTTTGCTCCAAAAGAGTTTTCTATATGTGACCAAAAGAGTTTCAAATATTAATGTGGATGGATGGATTGTGTGAAAAATGATATGCATGTTAAAAGCACCAGAGTTGACGAATGATAGAGTAGAATGGAAGAAGACATATTGTGCCGACCCCACTTAGAGGGGGATAAGGGTAAGAGAATGATGATAATGATTTTATTGGTGCTACTCTCCTATTCATCTCTGCGTGATCGTGATAAAGTCTTCTTTGCGTGCGCTAAGTAAACTTTGAAAGTTAATGTATAGAACCGGCTACACTCACGTCTTTTTCTATCGCGTTAGCCCGACTAGTTGTAAAGAGCCTGTCGTGTAAAGAGCTCATGAATAAGTGCCCCGGATGGTTTCGAAACTAGTCGGGCTAACCCGATAGAATAACACGTGAGTGTAGCGGGTTCTATACATTAAATATGAATACTACTCACGATAGTTCAAACTTTGAAAGTTATTCAAAAGTCATGTATTACAAAATTGTTCCCCTAAAAAAGTCCTAAATAAAAGTCCGGGACAGCATATGTCTAGCATTTAAGGTTTAAACATTTTTAATGTATAGAAACCGGCTATACTCACGTGTTATTTTATCGGATGAGCCCGACTAGTTTCAAGCCTGGGCTTTCAAGTTCAAGTTTCAAGTTGGGCTTGAAACTAGTCGGGGGCTCTCTAAGAGCCCCTTAAGGGCTTGAAACTAGTCGGGCTCATCCGATAAAATAACACGTGAGTATAGCCGGTTTCTATACAATAACTATGAATTCCACTCACGATAGTTTAAATTCAAAAATTTAAACATTTTTATGATTATCAAAATACTATATTACGGTTTTAATCTTTCAACGCGGGCGTAGCCGCTGGCGATTGCTGTAACTAATAAGTTGAAAATCGTTAAAAACGTTTTCCAAACAGTAATTTAATGTCGCTTATATATCCGACATTTCCGTTGTGAAAACGGATATTGAAACATCCTTTTTTGTGTATCGTCACGGACGAGCATAATGGTATGTAATTTTAATTTTATACTGAACTAGTGGTGCCAGCAGGTTTGCCCGCATATGATGAACATATGATTAGTTATCGTGAGTTAATTAAAAGAGATTTTTCAATAACTTTCACCGTTTACTCAGCGCACGCAAGGAAAGCTTCAAATTTTGGCGTTTTCGTACTATTTTTTATTGCTGCTCCTCTCCTTTTCATTTTAGCATGATGTTATACCCTTTCTCGATAAATTGAATATCATACACTCAAAGAATTTTTCTAATCAGTCCAGTATTTTCTGAGATTAGCGCGTTCAAAATATCAAATAAACAAACTCTTCTTTTTTATATATTAGTATACTCTTAGATGTCAGGCAGAAAATGAATCCACAAAAAACCAAACAGATGACAAACTCAAAAGAAGTACAGATATCTTTAAATGATGAGGAACTGGAATTTGTTAGCGAGTATGTTTACTTAGGACAAATAATTTCTACAAAGGGCCAAATGGATAAAGAACTAGACAAAAAGAATAGCTTTTGGTTGGAAAAAATTTTGGGCTCTAAGGGAAATTATGAAAAGTGCTCCCAAGCATTACCTACGGATGCGAGTCCATAATTTGGCTAAGGACCATGTCCCTAGCCAAAGTACATGAAGAAAAATTGGCATGTTGTCAGCGTGCTATGGAAAGAAGCATACTGGGGGTTCGGGTTCTGGACAAAATCAGTTGCAACGAACTTCGAGCCAAAACAGGAGTCAAAGATATCATTTTTCGCATTGAAGTACAAAAATGGAGATGGATGGGCGGGTCACACAATACGCTGCTCTCTGAATAAATGGAATCAAAGAGTTACTCTCTGGTACCCCAGGGATGGAATAAGAACTAGAGGGCGGCTAGTGAGAAGATGGAGAAGAAGAAGATACTAACTGCTGGGCTCTGCTGGATGATAGTAGCACAAAATAGGGGTTAATGGAAAGCGTTGGAGGAGGCCTATGCCAAAAGGCACCGAACTAAGAGATTTCATTTAAAAAAAAAGAAAAAACAACCAATCCAATTCATGTAGTTCGGAATGAAAAGGCTTATTATTATTAAGGTACGAATAAAAAGAAAAAAGAAAGTAATGATGTAGTATTTACACTCCCTTCTGTTTAACCAACAAAAACAACTTATATTTTATACGGAAAGAATGAATCTTATATTTAATAGGCTTAAAGATGAAAATAATCAATCTGTCAAGCGGTTATGAACTAAAAAGGATCCCCGCAGTGAAAGGAGCCGTTGGCGGTTAATTCGTTACATAACAGAAACCAGTCGCTGACCAGTCTCGAACTAGGACAAGTGGCATGTTGGTGTATTTACCAAAAAATTGAGAAACAAGCCTCTAGCTTGTATAGTGAGCTCGTGTGCTAGAAATAATCTGTAATAGATAATCGACAAATTGTGACGAAACGTTCATCTGTACTTATTATAAAATTACCAATTATTGAGGATATTTTGTGTCGGCAACACTGGGCGGGGAGATAAGATGGCGAGCGAGAAGAGGGATGGGGATATGGAAATGAATAATAATACAGCGATGAATAGGATTATGGGATCTTTTGTAAAGTAGAGTACTAATTAAAGTGTACGAAAATATAGTTAAGGAAAGTTAATAATATACTTTTATTTTATTATATTATTATAAAAAAAAGTCCCCAGAATGTCTGTATGTGTAAAATTTTCTTAAAATCTACTTACTGTATAGATTTTTTAAAGGTTATTACATCATGCTGCCCTTATCCCACTCTAAGTGGGGTCGGCACAACATGTTACAAATTTTTTGTCATATGATTTGGCTACGTATTTTACGACCGGCCGCCTGCCTGACGTCAACTTTTGACATCAGGCAGGCAAATTGACTGGCCCGTTTGCGCAGTGGGTAGTGATCCTGCCTTCAGCTGCGCGGGTCGCAGGTTCGATTCCCGCCGAAGGCCAAAATTTTCTATAAATGAATTTGTTGGCCTTTGAGCCTGGGTGTATATTTGTATTTAAGTATGTATTTAAAAAATATATAAGTATATAATCACCAGTATTCTGCCTCCCATAACACAAGTATTAAGGTACTTACTTTGGGGACGGACGACGGTGTGTGTAAGTGTCCCATATATTTATATTTATTTATAACTTACCTTAGTCGTAAGAGGTTGGTCTATTTTACTCAGCCGGATACCACACGGTGGGTCAACTTACCTTAGTTTCCTTTTACGACACCTCGGTAAGAAATGAGGTGGTCTATTTTACTGAGCCGGATACCACACGGTGTGTCAACTTACCTTAGCGCCTTTTACGACACCTCGTTAAAAAATGAGGTGGGTACTATTCTATTCAGCCGGATAAAACACGGCGTTTTAACGGTTATTACTAAAGTGCAATTTTTGTGGAAGGTTTAGGTTAAATACATAACGGTTTTACATAGGTGATGTATATAATAGACAAAATATACACATTAGAAACCAACATAAGCTTGCGGCTACTGCTTTGCGCCTTGCAAAAGTACGTAAATTGTTTGTGGGTTTGGGTATAAGATTCTTTAATAAAATTCCGCAATCAATTTCAGCACTGCCATTACAGCAGTTTAAAACACTGTTAAAAAGAGGCTGATACAGAAAGCCTACTATACTGTTGAGGATTACTTAGATGATAAGAATATGTGGATATAGCTACTCTTCTACCTATACAAGACAGTAATGACTTAATGTAACTAGTAATAAGTATTATATTTTTCAAAGAGCAACCGCCGACTTTCTTGCTGGCACTTTTCGGTAGAAACAGCTTTCCGAATCAGCAGTAGATTTGACGATTCAAAAGCACTTGTTTATACCGCGAAGATGATCGCGGGCGCGGCCTGCCGCGAGCTCTTTCCCTCTGGTGAAGGGTTGGCCGGGAAGGAGGGAGAAGGATATTTGTATAAGGGAAAAGATGTAAGTAGCCCAACCAATATTAAATTTCATACATTTCATAAATTTATAAGTCATATATACAGTTGAAACTAATATAAAGCTTGTAAAAAACCTATTGTACAGAATTTACCGCCGATGTCAACTAAATACAACACCTATATAAGTATTATAGCGGTAAATGTGAACGCACCTAAACATGCAAAGTTCTGTATTTCACACACAGTTTCCGTAATGTTTACATCAGCATACTTAATTTCCGCAAAACAACAAAACATTGAAACTTTAAATTTTACAATCTTGTGTAATAAAACTTTAGTATTAACTTTCCTTAATTATATTTTCGTACATTGTAATCAGTAATCTACTTTACAAAAGATCCCTTATCCCTATTCATTGGTCTATTCTTATTAATTTCCATCGAACACATCCTTCTTGTAGCTAGCCGCCATCTTAACTCCCCGTCCGCTCAGTGTTGCCAACCCAAAATATCTCGTCGCTTTACACTTGTATTTTGTGGAAATCAACCATTCGTAGTCGTATATACATTCGTTCGAATTCGTATCGTAATTTATCTATATTAATTAACTAATATATTTATAAACTTATAGATTTATAATAAAATATATAAATTTCATATAAAACACTATTTTTGCCGTAAATTGTCAAGTCAGCGTAGCATATTCGGGAAACGCGTAGTCTACAAAAATGAAAATACCAAGGATCGAGCCTAGGGTTGCCACCCGTACTATATTATATAGTATCGTACTATATTTTAGTCAGTTGTACTATATATTATAGAAAAATAATATAGGACGAAAAATACTATATTTTTATCGCTAATTCAATTGTCGCGCTTGTTTCAATCAACTGTGAATAGAACGCACCCGACGCACTGCATAGGGAATGTTTGAACGAAACTCATTCATGTATTTACGGGGCTTAATTAGTTAGTAACTCTAACTCCTTTGTCATTGTCCAGCGAAAAGTAATAATAAATAATCATGGAAAAATAAATAATGATTGAAAATAGATGTGTACTATTTTTTTTCCTGAATTTCCTAAAAGTACTATATTTTTTTGATTTAAAAAGAAAAAGACTATTTTTCTTCAAAAAAAAAAAAAGGTGGCAACCCTAATTGAGCTCCATCTACCCAATTATATTTTTCTTTTTTCTTTTTTAAAAAATTTACCGAGCCTGGCTCGGTTATCCAGGTACTGTAATTTAAGTGACTTAAATATCATTTAATTTCGATTTTTAATCTATTGAACGTAGTTTTTCCCATAAAGCTTACGGGTTCTTAGTATAAATATTTGCCCTTTAAGTACCAAATACATGTCCTAATAGATAATATGCTAACATTTATGGCATTGAATCGTTTAGCACGTCGATTCTAACTCGGTCACATAAATTACGTTAAATAAATATATTGGCAAGATTTGATTTGAATTGCCTGGCGACGTGTCGCCAAAACTTGGTAATTATACCATATATTTACACACAGAAAACTTTCATACACATCTACACACTCACATACATCTATACACACATACAAACATGCGCGCGCGCAAACACACACACACATACATGCATAACAATAGTTTTTATTTCTTTTTCTTTGGATTTGAATTTTTATTAGTTTAATTTTTTTAGTGTCATATTGTTATGGAGAGCGGGGCCTTCTGACACAGGTGTTTTTTTCACTTAAAAGAAGGTCCCAGCCTTTCGTTTTGTAACATTTCTGTATGTAATGAAAAATAAATAAATTATTATTATAATTATTATTATATTTAAAATTGCCAAATGTTAAAAATTACGATATTTTTTCTTTAAACTTTTTTACTTATATAATTTATTGAAGTAGGCGTTTCTTTATGGAGGTCCATAATACAAAAGTAATTATAAAAATTATTCTGCTATAATCCGCGAAAAATTATTATTATTATACTGTTGCTATAATATCGATTACGTTCATATCCTTATGTCATTTGCTCTTATTCTGTCTTTCAGTTTTAGGCCAACCATAGATTTTTCTGTATGCTCTTTGGAATAATCTTAATTTTAGCGTTTTTGTTAAATGGGTAAGTCTGGTAGCCATATGTTACTGCGAGAAAATTGTACTGTCCATGAGTTTTTTTCTTAAATTTTAATGGTATATTGTTTTAAAAGCGGGTAAAAGCATAACTTAGCAAAATTCCTTCGTTTTACATCATTATAAATCGTATTGGCGCGTATCACAGCCAAGTCAATGAGGTTGCAGCGGAAACTGCATTACTAATATGCATTACCTTATGATCAATCAAGCGTTCAATAATCAACCGTTATTTGTAAATGTAAATAAATAGTGTTTAAGAAACTACAAAACAACCTATCCATATAAAGAGTGAAGTCATCATCTTCTTGCCCTTATCCCACTCTAAGTGGGGTCGACTCAACATGTTATAAACATGCTGTCACATGATTTGGCTACGTATTTTATATATCCCGATATACCCCGTTCGGAACGTCCGAAGGTCCCCTGACAGGGCGGCAGACGATGGGCTTAGGCAAGTCGCTACCAGCTGGACTGCAGCAGTAGATTGGATCCAGAACAAAAGTTCCTAGAACCGTTCCACCGCCTCCCTCCGCAGAGACGAAGGAGGCCACCGCTGCCCGCGATCGCTCCCTGCCCACCGTGTTTGTTAGCCTGACGTCAACTTATCCTAATCGTATTTTACGACAGCTCGGTAAGGGTGGTCTATTCTACTTAACCTTCTACTTAAAAAAAAAGCTCATTTAGAAAAAGATTATTTTCATTTGATTTGAATACATAGCTGATGCCTTTAAGAAACCCTGAGAGATAAAGTATCAAGTAAGGTTTGCGTGCATCGCTCACAAGATATAAAATACGCCAAGGCCGTTCTCGTGTGACTACAGACACAACAATGCTTTGTTTATGTAATAGACAATATACCTAATGTCTCTGGCCATCTGATTAAGATGAAGTTCATCAACATGTTAATATCTGACCTCCAGCGCCTTGTCTTTCACGTTACCTTAAATTCAAATTTAAAATCTTCCTACGCCATGTGGTATCCGGCTGAGTAGAATAGACCAACCTCATTTCTTAGCGAGGTGTCGTAAAAGGCGAGTAAGGTAAGTTGATCCACCGTGTGGTATCCGGCTGAGTAAAATAGACCAACCTCATTTCTTAGCGAGGTGTCGTAAAAGGCATTAAGGTAAGTAGACTCGCCGTGTGGTATCGGGCTGAGTAAAATAGACCAACCACATTTCTTAGCGAGGTGTCGTAAAATACGACTAAGGTAAGTTGACGTCAGGCCGGCGGCCGGTCGTAAAATACGTAGCCAAATCATTGTATGACAACATGTTTCTTACATGTTGTGCCGACCCCACTTAAAGTGGGATAAGGGCAGAAGGATGAATGAATGTTCGTTATCTTCCTGCCCTTATCTAAGTGGGGTCGGAATTACATGCTATAAACATGTTGTCATATGATTTGGCTACGTATTTTACGACCGGCCGCCTGCCTGACATCAACTTACTTTAATCGTACTTTAAGACACTTCGGTAAGAAAATAGCGTGGTACTATTCTATACAGCTGCCTTTGACAAAAGTTTTATTAGATTGAGGGTATCTTAACGATTAAATTGACTCTAATGAACTTCCAGAAATATATACACAATATGCTACAACATTTAATTAAAATAAAATATTACAGAAGTTATGATACAATTATTTTGCTATAATCCGCGTTTGTTAAGAAAATCTATGTAATTTTAAGTGTGGGAAACCGTTCTCATGTCTTATAAGTACAGGATTAGTTACCGCAGGTATCACAACCACCACGAACAGCACACAATCACTACACACATTTACTACCACAATTTCAACGATACTTTCACCCCGTAACCGAAGCATCATTAGATAGGCTCCACGACAAAATATGTAGCACTTAGCTTTATGTCTTATATCGCAAAGCTTTGCGATTTTGTCACGCTTAGCATTACATAGATTCTCTTAACAAATGCGGTTTATAGGAAAATAAATTTATTATTACTTTTGTACTATGGAATTCCGCTAAATAACGCCTACTTCCACAAACTATTAATTTAAATTTTTATACTGTTCAAACATAATCACGAATAACCTCATGTAATTAATAGGCGTAGGAGCCAAATGAGCTCTGATAGGCTTTTCCATCATGGTTCTCTTTATGATACCATCAAAAGAGCTCTTGCCACCATCGACATTCCTGCTCTTCTCGAGCCTTCCGGGATATGTCGGGATGATGGCAAGAGACCAGACGGCTTGACGCTTGTTCCTTGGGAACGGGGACGGGCTCTAATGTGGGACGCAACATGCATTGATATATCTCATCCTATATCAGGGAAACAGCGTCAAGACCTGGAGCTGCGGCGGGAATGGCCGAATCCGGCAAATGGCGGCAGTATGCATCTTTCATCGAGAGTTATATTATTTGTGTCGTTTGCAGTTGAGATCCTAGGGCCATATAGTCAAACTGCAAAAAAAAATCTATCCGTTTTAACGCCACGTTAATTGCCTCTTCAGGTGACAAGAGGGCTGGCTCCTTTTTCGCACAAAGAATCAGCTTAGCGATTCAGCGCGGAAACGCTGCCAGCATTCTTGGGACCATTCCACGTGGGCATGATTTGTATAGTCCTAGCGTGTAAGTAATTTAAGATAGATATAACTTGTAAATTTTTGTTTAAAATTTGATTTAGATTTGATTTGATGATGATTGTAAAATAAAATCAACGTATCACACTCTGGAAATGATGACAGAAGAGAAAACTTAAATATTAACGTTGTGTGTTTTTGATATTTTGTAATGGTTAGGGAATAATTTTGAACTAATTGCTTTAATAATCAGTATAAAAATACTTTCATTTATGTGGTAAAATGCATTCATTTATTACGTTATCGTACATAAATATGACACGCGGAAGCGCCCTGCGTCGTACAAACAGCAGGCGCAGGCATACATTTTGGCGGTAGAAAAATAAGGGAATACTCCTCTCCTATACGGTCTACTCTCCCTCCGTTTTTTTAATTTTTAATAAGGTCACGTGTCCTAACTCGTGTTTAAGATGTTTAACACTATTAAAGAGAGGCTGATACAGAAAGCCTACTATACTGTTGAGGATTATTTAGACGATAAGAATGCGTGGTTATAGATATTGTTCGACCCTGTATAAGATAGAATCGATTAAATGTAATAAGTATTAAGAATTGTATTTTTTTTAACCGCCGTGTTTCTTGCTGGCTTTTCTCGATAGGATCAGCTTTCCGTACCAGCAGTAGAGTTGACGATTCAAAGTTTATTTGAATAAAGAATATTTTGAATTTGAATTTGAATTACAAAAAGTGCACTGCTAAACAAGTTTTCGCTTCAAAAATCTTTACATAGCGATCCTATAACTAATATGTAAGTAGGTACATTTAAAATCATACAATGTTTTCTCGAACAACACGTTATTCTTGTAAGTGTTATAAAATATTTATTATTTTATATTCTTAATTACACCGTTCGTGTATTAAGTACGCAAAAATTGCAATGTTATTTACTGTAATTTACTTATATGACAGGATAAAAACCACTATATACTGTAATCATGTATTACAAGTTATAAAGGAATTATTTAGCTGTAATCCGCGTTAGAGTAATTGGCTTAGTAAAACAGACTGACCTCATATCTTACCGAGGTGTCGTAAAAGGCGACTAAGGTAAGCTGACCCGCCGTGTGGTATCCGGTTGAGTAGAAAATACCAGTCTCAATTCTTACTGAGGTGTCGTAAAACGCGACTAAGGTAATTAAAAAAAAATTTAATGTCCGGAGGATAGTATTAAAATAACTAGCCAAATCAAGTAACAATATTCTTAATTTTTTAAGCTGACCCCACTTAGAGTGATATAAGGGAGGATGAATGATGCATCTGGTGCTCCCGATGCACCGGTTAGCGGAGGGGAACTTCTCTTTCGAGGGGTTCCTACCCAGAGAAGGTGTTCTCTCTCAGGGATGGGGGCAATATGTACAATGATACACTGTCCTTGCCATCAACAGCGTGGTGGAGCACACAGGTCGTTTTAGTCGGTGCGAGCCGCCTGTCCCCGTCGGGTGGCGGAACCCATAAAGGGTTTTTTCATAAAAAAGTTGACCCGCCTTGTGGTATTCGCCTGACTAGATTAGAGCACTCTCAATTTTTACCGAGGTGTCGTAAAAGGCGACTAAGGTAAATCGACCCGTTATATCGGACGTCTGGCTTACAGGTCCCCGAGGCGGTCGGTGCATCTGGTGCTCCCGATGCACTGGCTAGCGGAGGGGGGCTTCTCTTTCAAGGGGTCTCTAGCTGGAAGAGGTATTCTCTGGGATCAGAGCTGTTGCCGGGGATGGGGGCAATGTATCGGTGCGAGTGCGACATAACCGTACCCATAAGGGGTTTTTCCTACATTTGAAAAAAAAGTAGGATGAATGATGAACACATAAAGCTCTTTAATAAAAGTTTAAAGAAAAACAGTTGTTATACTTCTAGAACTTTTTCAATCACAATACGTTCGTGACCCAGAACAAGTCGGTAGCTGTTCACAAATATAGGCAATTACTACAAAATAATTCATTATCTATACAATTAACAGCTGAATAGAAACAAGACGATCATGGCCTAAATACCGTTATGAATGTTAACTAAGACTGAACACTTGAACATTGTTAAATAATAAAAGATTGAGACAACCGGTATATACGCGTATATCGACCAACGGTGCGTTTCCGGTTTATACCGTGTGGTATCCGGCAGCGCCAGAGTTGAATGATAGGAGTGAACGGAAGAAAAAAATGTTATGCCGAACACACTTAGATTTGATACGATTCGATCGATAATTCACCTTTTTTTACGTCAGGAAAACCTATTATGGGTCGTCACCGCCCGACGGGGACGAGCGGCGGGTATGTCGGACTCGCATCGACTAAAAACCTGACAGTGCTCTACCACGCGCTGGTGGCGGGGATAGGGTACCGGACACATTACTCCCATCCCCGCCAGCAGCAACTCTGTACCCCAGAGTGCGCCACCTCTGGGTCGGGGCCTCTCTAAAAGTGGCCCCTCCCTCCGCTAGACGATGCATCGGGAGCACCAGATTTATCGACCGCCTCGGGGACCTAACTCCAGCGAGCGAGTCCGATAAACCACGTTCGGATCGCTCGGAGGTCCCCGTTAGGGCGGCATGTGACGGACTTCGGCGGATTGGATCCATCGACTTTCTGGATCCGCCCCGTCGCCTCCTTCCGCGACATAACGTCCTCGCAGAAGGAGGCCATCGCTACCCACGATTCCTCCCTGTCCACCATGGCACGAACCACGGTGGGCAGGGAGAGATCGTGCCCCACCTGTGATCGATAATTCACCTGCCATTATCCCACTTCAATTTAAATCCCAATTTAATTAAAAATAAGTCTACGCTACCTATTTGAATTTTTTTTAGTTTTAACAGAATCTGTAATATTCATACCTACTGTATAACGTATTCAAATCTTACTCGTATATGGTTTTTATGTTGTTAGAACAAAAACTATACAGTCAGATTTTATCTTTTTATATTATGAGAATATATTAAAGACTTTGAAATATGAATGTGGACGGATATGTGACTAAGGAGAGGCCTAGATATGGTAGAGATGGATGGAGTGCCAGAGTTTAATGATAGGAGAGAATGGAAGATAGAATACAGGAAAAAACCCCTTATGGGTACCGCCGCCCGACGGGGACACGCGGCGGTTATGTCGGACTCGCACCGACTAAAACGACCTGTGTGCTCCACCACGCTGCCGATGGCAAGGACAGGGTATCATTGTACATATTGCCCCCATCCCGCCGACAGCTCTGATCCCAGAGAACAAACACCATCTCCGGGTAGGGGCCCCTCGAAAGAGAAGTCCAGAAGGACCACACTTAGAGTGGGATAAGGGCAAGAGAATAATGATATGATTCGAACGATAACGAATATACTAAAAACACAAAAGCCACAACGCTTTTTTCACAATAGGTTTTTTTATTCATTACTTTTGTGGCTTAATAGTATAGAACACTGTCTTTTACCGAGGTGTAAAAGGTGACTAAGGTAAGTCGACCCGTCGTGGTATCCGAGTGAGATGAATAGCCAGCCTCTTTCTTACTAAGGTGTCGTAAATCGACTAAGGTAAGTTGAGCCACGGAGTGGTATCCGGCTGAGTAGAGTAGACCAGGGTGGTCTACATTTTTTAAAGACCGTTTTAATCTAATGTTATAATCTGAAATTATACTCCCATATTTCTATTTCTTATTTAATCTATTTACATATAAGGTAAGGGAACTAATAATTGACCGTTTTGTACTCACAACTTGAGTTTGTAATAATGAACGTATGTAGTGCTTCTGTATTGGTGGAAGTGGTGGAGGTTTGTGCATGTGTCTTTACGAATCCTGCATGTATCAGGTATGATAACCGATTGTCCACTCTACATTTAGCATTATATATATTTTCTATTCTACTTCATCGCGGACTATAGCAAAATAATTTTATTATTACTTTTGTATTATGGATCTCCGCAAAGTAACGCCTAATTCTATAAATTATGGAATGTTAAATAATAAGCGTTTTATTTGTTGTAGCTAATAAAAAATAGTAATTAATATTATTAAATTTTAAATATTAAACAATGGGCTATTATCCTGACCTTTTGGTCAGTTGTTAATAGATAGCAACAGGTAATTAATTACAAATTTAATTTTTATTAGCTACAACAATCAAAACGCTTGTTATTTAAAATATCAGTACCTGGTTTACCGAGCAAAGCTCGGTAATTTTGAAAATGATGTAAAAATAAATTGAAAAGAAAAATTAAAAAATAATAGGGCAGGTGGTGGCTCAATCCTAGGTATTTTCACCTCTCTAGACCGCCCGTTCCCCAAATTCAAATTCAAAATATTCTTTATTCAAATAAACTTGTAAACAAGTGCTTTTGAATCGTCAACTCTACTGCTGGTTCGGAAAGCTGTTCCTACCGAGAAGAGTCAGCAAGAAACTCGGCGGTTGCTCTTTTAAAAATATAATTCTTAATACTATTTACATTATGTCGTTACTGTCTTGTACAGGTTCAAAGAGAGCTATATCCACACATTCTTATCTTCTAAATAATCTTCAAGAGTATAGTAGGCTTTCTGTATCAGCCTCTTTTTAACAGTGTTTTTAAACTGCTGTAATGGCAAAGCTGAAATTGATTGCGGAATTTTATTATAGAATCTTATACCAAAACCCACAAACGAATTACGTACTTTTGCAAGGCGTTAAATGTTACTGTGACTTTACGTTTGACAGCGAAAAATTGTAATTGTATTTAACGTCAATTAAAAAAAAAATTTAGAGCCCGAAAACAGGGATAAAACGACATTTTTTTTTAAAACACTTATCTATATCGATTTTTACCTACATGCTGAGTATCAAGAAAATCGTCGGAGACGTTTCCGAGATTCCTAAAATATATATACATACAAGATTAACTCATTTAAGTATTAAAGATACATACATATAATAAATGGTAAATTACTAGTGCCTTTACCTTAGTATGTTTCTATTCTATAATCTAATAAGTATCGCACAAAGAGAAAGTGTAAGTTATGAAAGGTCGTACGTGTTATTCAAACAAACTTGGTGGAATTGCGTCAACAGCACGCAGCCTCACAATATTTTATACATATTTAATAATCTTCGTATAACAAAAGAGAATAATGGATATTTATTTGAATTCAAAGCACAAATTTGTACAATACGATAATAAAAAATATTTGTGTTCCAAAAAAAAGAACAGCACAAAATGTTTATTTATTTATTTGAATTTAAAGAATATTCTTATTTAGAATAATACTAAAAACTATTTGTATTAACTAATAGCAGAAAATGTATATTTATTTGAATTCAAAGTATATTTTTAGAACGATTGTGGCGGTGAATGTGTGCAGTGCTTGTGTATTGTTGGGTCATCGGTGTCGGGTAGTGCATGAGTTCTTACAAATTCTGCATGTATCAGGTATGAGAACGAATAGTACACTCTACATTTAGCATTACATATCCTTTTAACGCGGATTATAGCAAAATAATTTTTTCATTAATTTTGTATTTAGAACAATACTACTATACTATTTATATTCACAAATAGAACAACAGAAAATGTTTATTTATTTGAAATCAAAACATATTTTTATTTCGAACTATACTAAAAACTATTTGTATTCCAAAAGGAACAACACAAAATGTTTATTTATTTGAATTTAAAGCATATTTTTATTTAGAACGATACTAAAAAATATTTGTATTCCAAAAAGGAATAACATAAAATGTGTATTTAAAGCATAGTTTTATATAAGAACGTTACTAAAAACTTTTTGCATTCCAAAAAAGAACAATACAAAATGTTTATTTATTTGAATTTAAAGCATTTTTTTATTTAGAACGATACTAAAAACTATTTGTATTTACTAACGGAACAACAGAAAATGTATATTTATTTGAATTATATAATAAAAATATGCTTTATTTTTATTTAGAACGATACTAAAAACTATTTGTATTCCAAAAAAGAACATAAAGTGGATATTTGTTTGAATTCACTGATTTCGTACGATAGACATTAAAAATTTTCATAAGGATCGTCACTAATAATACAATCAAAGTAATCGGGAATATGCAAGACTAGCTGTTACCCGCGACTTCGCTCCCGTGAACTGTTGTCGGATGGTAGGTCGATAATAAATGACGCTTCTCAATATCATCATATTCCTGTAGGATTAACAGTATTTCTATAGCATATGCGTTATTCGGTGTATAAGGAATAACTGTGTCAAATTTCATCGATATTGGTTCAGCGGATTCGTCGTGAAAGAGTAACCAACATACATCCATACTCACAAACTTTCGAATTGCATATTATTAAAACTACAACATATTTGTAATGAACACACCATGCATGTTAATGCTTTTGACATTTTTCAATAGCTTTACATAGCAAAATACTGTGACAAATAGTTTCTTTTATAGAAAAATATAAGAATAATAATATTGGAGCTTAGATACACTTCTAGAATTAATATTACAGCTTATGCACACCGCATTGACAAGTTATATACGAGTAAGTAAGTAAGTAAGTAGCGGCCTGTTACTATCCCACTGCTGGGCATAGGCCTCTTCTCTCCGTTATTGGAGAGAAGGATTGGAGCTAAGACCTACCACGCTGCTCCAATGCGGATTGGTAGGTTACACATATCTCCAGAATTCTCTGGAGAAATGCAGGTTTCCTCACGATGTTTTCCTTCACCGAAAAGCGTGTGATAAATTGCAATTATCAATTAGACACATAAGCTTTAACAGAAAAACTCATTGGTGTCTGCCCGGGTTTGAACCCATGATCGTCTCTAGAGATTCACACGGTCGCACCGCTAGGCCATCGCAGCTTTTATATAGGAGTATTTCACATAAAAACCTCTGGTACATATCGCACGATTAGTATTAATGTGACCTCCGCCGTGTGGTATCCGGCTGAGTAGAATAGACCACCCTCATTTCTTACCGAGGTGTCGTAAAAGGCGACTGAGGTAAGTTGACTCACCGTGTGGTATCCGGTTAAGTAGAATAGACCACCCTCTTTCTTTTCGAGGTGTCGTAAAATACGACTAAGATAAGTTGACGTCAGGCAGGCGGCCGGTCGTAAAATACTTAGCCAAATCATATGATAACATGTTTGTAACATGTTGTGCCGACCCCACTTAGAGTGGGATAAGGGCAGGAAGATGATAGTATTAATGTGACCTATATCAAAATTAGGCTTAATTTAGATATATTGTAATCTTTTTTTCGATGCCAAACCCCAGGTATGCTGGAATTTCTACCTTGATAAATGTTACGAGATCTCATCATGCAAAAATCACAGCTGAATACAATTTTGTGTAATCATTAACATATTATCATTTGAAATTTGAAAATAATTTAAAGCCAGAGTTAATTTTAGATGGTAATAAGAGATATTATCTTAATTAGTTGCTCTTTTCAAATGAAATCCACCTGTGAATATGAAATCATATCGCACGCTTAGTATTAAAGTGACATAATTCAAAAAGTTTCAAGCAAATAGCAATAAAGCGTACTCTACAAAAGTCGTCAGTATTAAGGACCCATAACTTGGAAGGGCAAGAAAACACTAGTTTTTAAATGTAGCGTTATGTCATTCAAATTCAAATCCAAAATATTTTTTATTCAAGTAAACTTGTAAGTGCTTTTGAAACGTCAACTACTGCTGGTTCGGAAAGTTGTTCCTACCGAGAAGAGCCAGCCAGAAACTCGGCGGTTGCTTTTTTCAAAATACTTCTGATAACTTAAGTTAAATTTAGTTATTACTGTCTTGTACACGGTCGAAGAGTGTCTATGTCAACGCATTTTATTATCTAAGTTATCCGCAGTAGTATAGTATTTCTGTATTAGCCTTTTATTAATAGTGTTTTTAAGGATGATTCACGCTACACCGGGCCGCGACCGGGCCGTGCCCCGTCCGGGGCACGGTCGAACATTATGGTATACTTTTGGTATGAAGTGATTCATGCCTAACCGTGCCCCGGCCGTGTCCCGGCCGTGCACGGCCGGGGCACGGCGTTGAAATGTCGGTGGGTATTGTTTCCCGGCTCCGGCACGGTTCAGCCCCGACACGTTGTAACATCAACATATGCGCCCGGGCGCCCGCAGAGCAGTCAACGTCAAATCTTGGTGAATTTAGCTTGGTGAATCAGCTTAACAGCAAAATGGACAATGCAAATTGTTTAGAATGTGTGTAATTTGCTCTGTGATTTACGACATGAGCCATCCTAAGTATTTAGATAACAAATAAAATAATTTCCAATACTTCATCATCGATGGCAATTGCAATAGCTGCTAATTCAAATTGTGAAACTGCATATTTATTTAGGCGTCAAGTCTATCGATAGATGAAATCACTTGCTGACAAAAACTACTTAACTTACTTACAAATAATAAACCCAAACACCCCGGTGTAACATGAATGACTGGCACGGCCGGCGCACGGTGGCCGTGCCCCGGCCGTGGCACGGCCCGGTCGCGACACGGTGTAGCGTGAATCATCCTTTAAACTGCTGTAATGGCAAAGCTAAAATTGATTGCGGAATTTTATTATAGAATCTTATACCCAAACCCACAAACGACTTAAGTACTTTTGTAAGGCACAAAGCAGGAGCCGCAATCTTGTGTAGATTCCTACTTTGTCTATTACATACATTGCGATTTTTTTTTTATTTATTGAAATAAGGATTTTATTGTTGTCAATTGAAATTATGAAATTGAATAATTGAATAAATCATTGAAATAAGAATTACAATGTATCAAACTTAATTAAGCCTGATATTGAATTAGGTCACTTTAATATCGATATTTAAGTGACCTAATTCAATATAGTCCAAATAGGAAATGATAACAGCACTCCTTCCGAGTGCTATAGTAATAAATATGATTTAAGTTTTTCTTTTCTTTAAGTAAGATTGTGTACATTTGGTCTTGTAAAATTATGGGTTTTACCTAAATAAACAAATTATTATTATTATTATTGTACTAATATATATATCCTCCTGCCCGTATCCCACTCTAAGTGGGGTTGGCACAACATGTCAAAAACATGCTGTCACATGATTTGGCTGCGTTTTTACGACCGGCCGCCTGCCTGACTATTATATATTACTTTTACTAAGTCGTATTTTACGACACCTCTGTAAGAAGGGTGGTCTATTCTACTAAACCGGATATCACAAGGTGAGTCAACATACCTTATTCGCCTTTTACGAAACCTCGATAAGAAATGAGGGTGGAACTATTCTATTCAACCGGATACCACACGGGGTAATAAGAATTACATGTATCAAACGTAAGCCTAATTTTGAATTAGGTCACTTTAATATTAAGTGTGTGATATACTTCATAGATGGATACTGTAGGTAAGTACATATATATATATATATATATATATATATATATATATATATATATATATATATATATATATATATATATATATATATATATATATATATAGCTTTATACGGAACATAATACGTAAACAGTATTAATCGTTTTTATACAGATTTATACTCGTTAAATTACTAAGTAATCCGGTATAATTAATTAGGATGTATAGCAATTATCTAGAGCTATAATATCGTACAAAAAGTTTCAGGGTAACGGAAAGTATCACAATTGAAAATATTATTTGTATTTACGGGCTACAAGCGTTTGCCTGCAATTTTATAGTACAGAAATAATAAATCACTATACTGCGTCCATCATATTATCAGTCTTTTGACAGCTCACGCTCATTAAGTTTTGTATTGCTTACGTACAAATATCATACAAATAATATTTGTACTTTATGGATGGGTACCGCCCACTTAGTGATGTCACACATAATGGTTACTACGATTATGCCACAGATTAAAAATAATCGGTAGAAATCGATGTTACGAGTATTAAAAGACATTTAATAACATTATATAAAGTTTTACTTTCTTCTTAGTTAATACATGAATACAAATAAAACAATCAGGATATTTTAATTTATTTTATTAGCACGGGTCGTCGGAATGATAATCAACACTAGACTCCTCCGATGAGGAGTGTTCAGTAGCAGTTATTATTAGCTCTTGTGTAGATAATATATTATCAAACGCAATATCACGTTCCCAATCAGAGAATATTACTCTTTTAGTTCTTTCCACCACACTTGCCCAGTTCTCGGCCGTTACGTGGGTGCAAGCATTTTTTAGCAATTGCAACATTTTATTCGCTGTGAATGGGGGGCTTGTATTGCATCTCGCAGCATGCCCTTTTACTTGTGCCCATATAAGTTCTATTGCGTTGTACTGGCAGTGGTATGGAGGAATCCGAAGAACAGTATGGCCATATTCTGCTGCCATTTCATTGATTACATAGTTACGTTTTGCTCTCTTTTTGGTTTTTAATATTTTTATTAATTCAACTTTTAACATTGAGTCGTCCACATTTTCTCCATTGTCCCGAAGCCAATTAATTATTTCATGCTTTTTATTAGCCTGTGTTGGCATTTTGTCAATTTGACGGGAGTGGTAGGGCGCATTATCAATAAAAATTATTGATGGTTCTTCCAATGAAATGAGCATTTTTTTGAACCACTCTTCATACACATTTGCATTCATCTCTTCGTGGTAGTCATTTGATTTCTTCGATTTAAATGCCAACAGTGCGTCTTGTACAAATCCTTTTGCTGTACCTGCATGGCAAATGATTAGGCGCTCACCTTTTCCCATTGGTACTGAGGAAGTGGAATCAGCAGTATCATCAGTCCAGAAACGAGATAGTGTGTGGTTAGCGTTGAGCCATGTTTCATCCGTGAAAACAATATTTGCCCAATCTTGTATTTTCTTTGCCTCTCTTAAAAAATCACAACGTGCTATAGCTATATCTGTGCGTTCCATTAATAATTTTCTTTTATTTAACTTTTTATATGAAAAGCCAATTGTGTTCAAAACTTTGACCAAAGAAGATTTTTCACCATGAAATAGACCACTTCTTTTCAAAGAAACAATAAGTTTTCTCAAAGTTGGAATTTCTTTTCTCAAGTAGTAATCATATACATGACGACGAATAGCGTCAGCGTCTAAGTCATCAACAGCTGTCACCTTATGAGCCCGGCGCTTTCTTTTTGGTGTAGATGGTTTGTTTTGCTCCAAGCCGCTCCTGCCGTAGGCATCAGTAGTGATTTTAGTCACAGTTGATAGACTGATCCCCAACGCGGCTGCAACACGGTTTCGGACTTGCGTGATAGGTATAAGAGGTCCGCCATTTTGATTTTCTTGCTCAAAATACTCATGAAGTTTTAACACTAACTGTCTCGATTGTGCTTTCAACACACGTCCTTTCGGCATTTTCACGATCAATTAATATAAGTTTCACAAAAGTTTTTCCGAGGAATAAAGCTACTTAACTCAAGGTGTAACAGATGCGAGAGAACACTCAGCGAACGTAAATGCGTGTGACTATCACGGGCGTTTCGTTGAGAGTGACAGATCACGTCAAAATGGCGGCCGAGCGGAAGGTCTGTTGATGTTGCCAGTTGATGTATAATATATTTTTTATGATTATAATAAATACACACGGATTAACATTTATTTTCAAAAAACTAAGGCAATATTAAATCAAAATGTTGATTTCTATATCTGTTATTAGTTTACGTAGGTTATCATTAATCGAATTACTTAGGTACGTAATTCGATTAATGATAGTAGGTACTATAATCGGAATGGTATCGCATACGAGAATCTTTAGGACATCACTAAATATGTAAATCGTCAATCTGTCAAAAGATGGTTAATATAATGGACAGTGTATACATATTATAAAACAAAGTCCCTATATCCATATGTACGCATAAAACTTTAAAACCACGCAACAGATTTTGATGCGGTTTTTTTTAATAGATAGAGTGATTCCAGAGGAAGGTTTGTACGTATAATAACATTCAATACGGAGTAGAGAAATACTGTAATTTTTGAGGTTTCTGTAAATAATTACATTTTTTCCCGCTTACATTGCAAACGTAGGCTAAACCCTACGAGATTTATCAAAATGATGTACTAAGTATTTGTACATCTTGAAAAGGTCTACAGAAAAGTCTGCGGCGGTATATGTCTATCTCATATGGATAACCCACTATAGCATTTTTTGTCATTTACTTTTTACGAAAAATAGGGGCAGGCCGCTAGTATACTATAAGTCTATGCCTTTATACCGTGTGGTATCCGGCTGAGTACAATAGACTACCCTCATTTGTTAGCGAGGTCTCGTAAAAGGCAACTAAAATAAGTTGATCCACAATCTGGTATCCAGCTGAGTAGAATAGAGCACCCTCTTACTTACGTAAGTGTTGTAAAATACGACTAAAGTAAGTTGATGTCAGACAGGCGGCTGTTCAAAAATACGTAGCCAAATCAAGTGATAACATATTGTGCCGACACCTCTTACAGTGGGATAAGGCCAGGATAATGAGTCGAGTCCTTTCTCGATTATTTCTATGATAGATGTTCTATTATACATAAATTCACATTGATCTCTGACAACACTAGTGTCATAATATGACATGTTAAACGACAAATAAACACACTTAAGAATTCAGTACCTGGGTGGCTCGGTCATTTTTTTAAATAAAAAAATACATTTATAATAAAAATTATTTTATCTAGAATCGATCCCGATCTACAGAATTTAACACCGACTGTTACCCAAATGAGCTGTCATGACTTTATAATTGACAGTGTATTTATCCTTTATTTTGTCATAAAATTATAGCAATATTTTTCAATGCCCGAAAACAGGGATAAAACAACATTTTGTTTTAATAAAACCTAGGTAGATCGATTTTTTCCCCCCCAAAACGCTGAATTTCATGAAAATCGTTGGAGCCGTCCTCAAAATTCAGAAAAATATTTGTACAGGATTAACTCATTTAAATATTAAAGATAATTTTCAGTCAACCAAACTAGACGGTAAGTTTGCTTAACAATGTGAATAAATTTCTTTACGTAATAATTAGCTAAATATATATGCACACTTTGATCACGTACACACATATATAACCTCATTTCATAGATTACTTCACGCATAGAGTATACTAGAGTAGGGGAAGCAATTTAAATTGTCTATCGACAATAAAGAGGAAGTAAATGAGTATTAATCTGTCTCTCTTTTTTATGTGTGATTAAACAAAGATAAGAATAAGAATTTATATCTTCTCTCATTAATAAATAATAAAATTATGGGTTTTACCTAAATATAATAATTAATTGTTTCATCATCCTCCTGCCCTTATCCCACTCTAAGTGGGGTCGGCACAATATGTTATAAACATGCTGTCACATGATTTGGCTGCATTTTTACGACCGGCCGCCTGCCTGACGTCAACTTACAACCTTACGTGTACAACACACGGCGGGTCGACTTACCTTAGTCACCTTTTACGACACCTCGGTAAGAAATGAGGGTGGTACTATTCTACTTAGGTACCACACGGCTAATAAAAATTTATTGTTATTATTATTGCTTATTAATAATTATTATTATTTGTTGCGACTCTGACTTCCAGGCCTGCCATTATCCCATACTCTAAAATAAAAACTCTATGTTTGAAACAGAGTACCAACAAAATAGGTTTAATGTAACAGATTATAAACAGATTCTAAATTTAAAATGTTGAAAACAGCGAAGCGCGCCATCTGAACGCGCGCTCCCCATTCACAGCTGGGCTACTTTCTCCTACCAACCTTGATTTCTTACGCCTGCCTTGGGTACGTTAACATCAACCAAGTTGAGCCGATGGCATTTTCGTCATAAAACTTTTACTTTTCCCGACAACGCGACGAGACTTTCAAAATTCCTTATATATTTCACAATGATAGTGTGATATTATATAAATTTTGTACGAACGCGGAAACTTGCGTAATAAAACTGGCCATTTAACTCGCAAGTCGAAACTCTTCCTTATCGATGTATGAGTGAAATTTTTTTTTTAATTTTTTTTTCCAATATACTAAGACATAAAATATAAACATATATAAACACACCTTTCGAAAACAACGCAGGGTTTATATGAAGGTGTGGAATTCGCATTATTTTTCTATATCCATATCTAAAATATACATTATTTCAATACTTACAACAATTTTTATCCGTATAATGGAAAGTCACTAAAGCACACACTTTTTAAAAAAATTAATACGTCACTGTCACTTTCGATTTGGCGCGAAATTCCGCGCACGCACAGAACACCAATAATTCTATAATGCCAAAAACGTTTTCGTTCAGAAATTTAATTTTTAAATTCGATTCGACACGTATACAGCCTGCCACGTTCGCCGCGGACGGTGGCTGTGCCGGTTGTGGGTGCGAGGTATAACCGCTGCGTCTTTAGTTTTCTTGTTTACTAGTCGTGTTAAGAGGTAGCTGCACTTTTAATATATGACTCAATATCACGTATTGGACTTTGATCGTCACACTTTACAGTCATAAGATATATAAAAAAATAGTTCTATGATATTTAATATAAAATATCTGGGCGACCGAGCCTTGCTCGGTAGCCCAGATATTTGTAAAAAATACAAAATAAAAAAAAACTTAAAAAAAAAAAAATTATTATTTAGTTGGGATCGATCCGATTACATTTCTCGAGACTGCCCGTTCCCCGAATAAGCCACGCTGACTTGACAGTTTGTGGCAAAAATTCAATTCAATATAAATTTTAGTATTTTTTAATACCAAAAACAGGGATAAAATAATTTTTTTTTACATTAAATCTAGCTAGATCGATTTTTCTCCCCCAAAACCCCCTACATTCGTGCGCACGCACTTACTCAGCGCGGACGCTTACGCTCTTAACTGAATTTTATTTCGAACTACCTACAAAAGGGAAGAATGTTAATATGACGGAGATTAGTGATAATAATCAGTGTGATGAAAATATTGCTTTTGTGAATGAAAATTATGAAAATAGTAATTATGTACAAAATGATTCCTTACAAAAAGAAAGCTCCGAAAATACAGTGATAGAAAAGAGATTGCGTGAAAGTAGTGGTACCAGTTTTGAAGAGGATGGTTTTATAACAGTAACAAAACGACGTCCAAAACGTCGTATACTACAATTGTCCACCAGTAGTGATATAAACTTTGATGACATTATAATGGGAGAAGACCAAGATATAGAGAAGTTTGAAGCGAGCATTACGTCAAAGGTTATTCTACCAAAACAAATGGCTTTAGCGAAGTTACTACGTTCAGAAAATATCAAAAATATATTAAGTGTAAAATATAAGGGTCAGTTTAAAGTTCTTGTTGAGTTTAGTGACAAAGAGAATGCTGATAAGCTATTGAATAACAAAAAATTCGCAGAATCAGATTTGAGATGTCAGTTAACACAGGAGTCCCAATGGACTTATGGTGTAGTAAGAAATATTGATATGGGTGTTGAAGAAAATGAATTGATGGAGATATTTGAATGTGAATATGATATATTATCAATAAAAAGATTAAAACGTTTTACTGAGAGCGGTGATTGGAACGAAAGTGAAACAGTAAGGGTGTGTTTTAAGAGTTCTACCTTACCCTCGTATTTATATGTATACGGGTGCAGATTTAAGGTGGAATCATACACGTTTCCTGTCACCCAATGTTCGGGCTGCTGGAAATATGGGCACACTAAAAAATTTTGCCCAACCAATAAAATATTTTGCCCTAAATGTGGAAAACTACATCCTAATTGTGAAACTAAGCAATATATTTGTATCAATTGCAAAGGGGATCATATGGCTCTTAACAAAAATTGTCCTGTATTTAAAAAAGAAAAAGAAATTCGGAAGATAATATGTGTGAAAAATTGTACTTATCGAAAAGCTATGTTAATATATTATGATGAAAAAAAACTTAACGACGAACGTTTGGAAAGTACGAGAGTAGACTTAAAAGAAAAAATAGAGAACCAAAATGATCATGATCAAAAAAGTAACAGAACCTATAGAAATGTATTAGTAGCTACAGCAGAAATTCATAACGTAAATCAAGATAGCACAACAAATAGTGAGAAAGAGGTTGATAATACTGAAAATGTAAATTTACAGAAAAATAAACGAAAAAAAAAAGAAAGCCAGTAGAGGTAGTACAATTAATGATGTTGTAAATAATATTGAAGTTAACAAGGAAAGTGAAATTTGCAGTGAAAACAACAACCCGCAAGAAAAAAGGCGTATGAAAATTGAGTTTCGGAAATTGTTTTTGAAGATCAAAGAGGTATGCTTTGCAGAGATTAACTTGGAGGACAAAATTGCTCTTATTTTTAAAGTCATATTAGAGGAGGTTGGGAAAGTTCTTTTAGATGTTGTCAAAGGCAGTGAAATACTCAGTAACATTTATAAAATATTTTTTAATGGATAAACAACTTAAAAAGCACACAGTTAACATATTTCAGTGGAACTGTCAAAGTATCAAGTTAAAATTATCAGTTTTTAAAGCTTTATTATATCAGGAAACTATCCACATTGCTATTTTGACTGAGTTATGGTTAGATGATGATTATGAATGGAATGTTAGTGGATATAATATTTACAAAAAGAATAGGATTGATGGTTATGGCGGAGTAGCTATATTGGTTCAGAAAAGTTTAAAATCCAGAATCTGTCCTATAACAGTGAGTAATTTAGGAATAGAAGTAATTAATATTAAGGTTCTTAACTGTAATAATTTAGAAAATATTGTTTGTGTATATTGTCCATCATCTGTTCATACAAGTCATGCCGATTGGGATGAAATTTTTTCTAGATTTAGTAAAAATAGTATAGTTGCAGGTGACTTTAATGCGCACCACACTAATTGGGGTAATAAATATAATACAAGAGGGAGTCAGTTACTAGATGCAAGTTTTGAGAACGGATTTGTTTCTATAAATAATGGTCAGCCTACTAGGATCAAATTAGTGCGGAACAATTTACAAAAATCTTCACCAGATGTTACATTTGTCTCTACAAATATAGCAATGAATTTTAGATGGCAAGTAACTAATGAGAATTTAGGTAGTGATCACCTAATAATTAAGTATACAATGAATTACACAGAAAAATTACAATTTATAAATAGGCGTAATTTTAAGAAAGCCGATTGGAATTCGTATAGATGTACTCTAGCAAAATTATTTTTTGGTACGGAATATACTATAAATAATATACAAGACAGTTACGATACATTTATTAAAAAAATTATAAGCGCAGCAAATAATCATATACCAATTATCAAAATTTGTACGGATCCTGATTCAAAATTTAAACCGCAAAGTTATTGGAATCTTTCAATATCGAAATCTGTTGCTCAACGTAGATTAGCATTAACTAGTTTTAGAAAAAATCCGACCCCAGATAATTTATCCATACTGGAGGAAAAAATTAAACAAAGTAAAAAAATTATATTAGAGTCTAAATCAAAAAATTGGCGAAATATGTGTAATAGTATTTGTGAAAAAACATCTGCTTCTGATATGTGGGATAAAATGCGTTGGGTGAAGGGTTACAAAAAATCTAAATGTTACTCATCTAGTGAACAAAAAGAGGAGCTTTTGCGTAAACTTGCACCAGAATATGTAATTTCATGTGTACCAAATTTTAAGAATAGTAATACTAAATTAGAAGCCATGTTTACTTTACAAGAATTAACTACTGTATTAAAAAAGAAGGATACATCACCAGGAGACGATGGAATTACATATTCAATGATATATAATCTCCCTTTAAAAGCTAAGATGGAATTAATAAGAATATACAATTATATCCTACATTCTGGACAAATCCCTGCTCAATGGAGGGATATCAAAATTGTTGCTATTCCAAGTCCAAGCAGTAGCAATTCCATGAATTTAAGACCCATTTCACTTATTTCCTGTATGTGCAAAATTTTTCATACTATGCTAGCTAAGCGAATTGAGTGGTTTATTGAGAAAAATGGGTTAATATCACAATACACTACTGGGTTTAGAAAAGGGCACTCATGCTTAGACTGTCTAACACGTATATCTACATATATTCAAGAGGGTTTTTCTAGTAACATGGCAACTTTGGCTTGTTTTTTGGACATAGATGGGGCATATAATAATGTTGTTATTGACGAAGCTATTAAAATACTTGATAATATCGGTATTGGTACCAGTATTTGTAGATATTTATGGGGATTTTTAAGTGAAAGACATTTGAAAATTGAAGCCGAAAGTACCAAAGATCGGGATTTAATAAGATGGACTAATAGGGGTTTCGCTCAAGGGGATCCTATTTCACCACTATTATTCAATATTGTGACGTCTGATATTACTAAAGACATTGGGAATGTAATAATAAGTCAATATGCAGATGATTTTGCTTTATACATAAGAGGGAAAAATGTGAAAAAAAATATCAATGAGATGCAATTGTCTATTAATTCAGTCATAGAGAAACTGAACAAGCTCGGACTTAGCCCATCTGCTACGAAGACCAAAATATGTTTATTCACGAGAAAACGTAAAATTGAGCAAATTAAAATTAAGATAAACGAACAGGAGGTGCTAGTTGTGGATAAAATTAAATATTTAGGGATTTGGTTAGACAAATCACTTAGATGGGCTGTACATATAAATGAAATAGTTAAGAAATCTAGTAGACATCTAAATATTATCAAAATTCTAGCTGGTTCAAGTTGGGGCGTTCATCCTAATCATTTACGCAAAGTATACATTTCGATTATTCGTAGTAAGTTTGATTTTGGGTGTTTTTTATATGCAAATGCTGCTAAGACCCACCTTTTGAAATTGGATAGACTTCAAAATCAGGCTCTAAGAGTCATTGGTGGATTTATTCGTAGCACCGCGACACATGTTATGGAAAGTGAATTATGTATACCACCTTTGTCTCTAAGACGTAATTATTTAGCGTATAAATTTTGTTTAAAGGCACAATCTTGGAACAATAATATAACAATCAACGGCATAGACGGGATTAGCAATGTAATTCAAAGCTTATTTTGGGCTAACAAAACGAAACCACTACTTTCTGTTACTTTTAATGAAACTAAAAAAGAAATAGTCCATTCCTCGCATTTGTTAGATATGTTTAGTTTAGATACTTGGATCAGTAATATTCATTGTACAGACAACATTAGCACTGATTTAAATTGCATAAATAGATCTAAGAAACTTTATGAGAACAATAATCTTAAAATTGATGTAACTTTGGAAATCGAAATGAAGTATGGTGATTTTTACAAGCTTTATACTGATGGGTCCAAATGTAGGAATGTGGTTGGTGCCGCCTTCTATGATCCAGTTCTCAAGCACCATAAGACATTTAAAATTAATAATAATTATTTAACAATTTTAACAGCTGAATTAATAGGGATATTTTCTGCCTTGCAATATGTGGAAGAGATTGAAGCTAAAAGAGTCGTTATTCTAACAGATAGCAAAAGTGCTCTACAACATATCCTTAAATGTGCAGTTGGTAATCAGGGAATATCAATTGCGTTTTCTATTCTTAAAATAATGCAGCTATATAGGGACAACGGATTAGTGGTTAAAATGCAATGGATCCCATCCCATATCGGTTTGATTGGTAATGAGGAAGTAGACAAGTTTGCAAAAATGGCCTGCACAGATGGAATTACATTAAATGTTAAACCACATTATAGTGAATTGTTACCAAAATTCAAAATTATTTGTTATGATATTTGGAAGGAGTTTTTCGATAAGAGATCGTTGGATAAAGGAATATGGTATAGAACTTTTCAAACTGAACCTCCTCATATACCTTGGTTTACTAATGCAGCGTTAAACAGAAATATTTTAGTTATAGCATTTAGAATTAGATCTGGTCATATGCCATTAGGGAGTTTTAAATATCTGATGAAAAAAACTGATTCGCCGAATTGTGAGTCTTGCGGTGTTACAGAAGATATTCATCACTTACTTTTGGCATGTGACAAAAATCGAATTTTGAGAGAATCACTAATTTGTAGTTTAAATTTAAATGTAATGAATGTCGGTTATTTTAATTCAATTTTAGCTTCTCCTTTGTGTAATTCGGCCATTAAAGTATATGAGTTTATTAGTGCTTCTCTCAAAAAAGAAGTATAATAATTAGTTATTTTATTACATGTATTATAATATAAAATTTTTAGTTAAATGTAATTAGGTTACGATGGGGCTGACATGTATCTGCAGATACCAAAGTCCCTAAAAAATAAAGATTAAAAAAAAAAAAAAAAACCCCCTACATGCTTAATTTCAGGAAAATCGTTGGAGCCGTTTTCGAGATTCCGAAAATATATATATACAAGATTAACTGGCTCGTTGGTGCAGTGGGTAGTGACCCTGCCTTCGGCACCACGGGTCGCGGGTTCGATTCCCGCCGAGGGCCAATATTTTCAATAAATGATTTTGTTGGTCTTTGAGCCTGGGTGTATATTTGTATTTAAGTATGTATTTAAAAATATATAAGTATATATATTCACCAGTTGTCTGTCACCCATAACACAAGTATTAAGTTACTTACTTTGGGGACGGACGACCGTGTGTGTAAGTGTCCCATATATTTATTTATTTATTTATTTAACTCATTTAAATATACAAGACTAGCGGCCTGCCCTTGCTTCGCACGGGTATAAAATATATATCCCATGTCTGTCAGTGTAAAAAAAATGATTAAATTTGATCCAGTAGTTTTGATTTATTCATTACTGCCCGTGGCCCGCAAGCGTTAAATTTGGAGAAAAACAATTTCCTCTTCCTATACCAAGACGATTTCCTGCTATCTTTGGAATATCTAAACTCATATAGTACATTTTTACTTATTTACTTTTACATTTTCCCTATGTATTTCATTTTTACAATTAATTACAGAATGTCTTTAAACAAACTCTTAAAAGATTCGCAGTGCTATAGGGTGAAGCGCGGCGTCCTCACGGCATTTTAAATCTGTAATATCTCCGAAAATGTCCGAAAATGTTCACTTAAATTACATGCTGTAAACGGCCATATTGATCTATATTAAATCGACAATTTATTTAAGGTACTTAATTGGATAAGGATTAATGCTGTTTTGTATAAAAATTGCTTTGAACATAAGGCATTATTTTTCGTAAAAAGTAAATGACAAAAAATGCTATTGTGGGCTATCCATAAGAGATAGACATATACCGTCACGGACTTTTCTGTAGACCTTTTAAAGGTGTACAAATACTTAGTACATCATTTTGATAAATCTCTTAGGATTTAGCCTGCGTTTGCAATGTAAGCGGAAAAAAATGTAATTATTTACAGAAACCTCAAAAATTACAGTATTTCTCTACTCCGTATTGAATGTTATTATACGTACAAACCGCATCAAAATCTGTTGCGTAGTTTAAAATTTTTATGCGTACATAGGATATATGCGACTTTGTTTTATAATATGTAGTGATTACCTTATTACCTTTTAATATTTTGATAGTTATTACCTTTATTACATATTTGATTTCTACTTTTTAAGAATATACATTTGAATAATTTATAGAATTAGGCGTTACTTTGCGGAGATCCATAATACAAAAGTAATAATAAAATTATTTTGCTATAATTCGCGATAAAGTACAAAATAAAACATAATATATATAATTCTAAATGTTCAGTGGATCATCCGTTTTCATTCTTGATACGCGCAGGATTCGTAAAAACACATGCACTAACCTCCACCACCGCTACCACAATACGCAAGCACTACACACGTTACTGTCACAAACTCAACAATCGTTTTTCAATATGAAAACTGATTGTCCACTCTAAATTCGGCGTTATATATATTTTCTATTTCACTACATCGCGTATTATAGAAAAATAATTTTATTATTACTTTTGTACTATACATTTGAGTCTATTACAGTTCACTATTTTATATAAAATATACGAAAGTCAATCAATAAGGTGCTTGAAAGTAATATTAAATTTATATTAATACCACCAGTTAACATCCTTTTATTCTTCATGTCATTATACAATAATTGCCGTAACGTAACAAGGTAGAGTTTTATTTCAATAATAATTCAAAGAGCTGAGTCACTTATGTGACTATGTTCCTCTGGTAGATCTACCGAGCAGGATAATAACAATACTAATCAAATAATTTATAGAAGTAGGCGTTACTTTGCGGAATTCAAATTCTATCATAAATAGTACAAAATTTATGATAAAATTATTTTGCAATAATCCGCGTCTTTAAAGAAAATTTATGTAATGCTAAGTGTAGGAAGGATTAACCGCTACCTGCATATTTGCCTTTCTTTTTTTTGTATGCTTAGAAAAAGATAACATAGGTCTCTCATCTTCCGTCTTTTCCGTTCCGTTATATTTATTCATTTATGTACCGTGAAAACCAAATTAAGAGAAACATTATCTACACTAATATTATACAGAGGAAAAATTTGTATGAATATTTGTAATTTTTTTCACACAAAAACTAGTGGACCGATTTAAAAAATTCTTTCATCATTGCAAAACTGCATCTTTACTGAGCAACATAGGCTATATTACATTCAAAAAATAGGAATCCGTAATAAAATTGTAATAAGGTGTAAAAAATTAGTCATTAAGATCTGTCATCACATGCGCTATAGTCCGACTTAATAGAGTTTCCACTGCCATGAGATCGGTATGTACGCGGGTACCGCGGGATAGTACTAGGTATTAATTAAAAATGTACAAAATTCATCTTCTTCTTCTTCTTCTTCAACCGATGGACGTCCACTGCTGGACATAGGCCTCTTCATGGGATCTCCAGAACAAACGATTTTGTGCCGCTTGTATCCAGCGGCTCCCCGCGACCCTTTTGAGGTCGTCTGTCCATCTGGTAGGGGGTCTTCCAACACTGCGCTTTCCGGTGCGGGGTCGCCATTCCAACACTTTGAGACCCCAACGTCCATCGGTTCTCCGCACTATGTGCCCCGCCCTTCAGCTTCACTTCAGCTTCGTGACCCGCTGAGCTATGTCGGTGACTCTGGTTCTTCGACAGATCTCCTCATTTCTGATTTGATCACGTAGAGAAACTCCGAGCATAGCTCGCTCCATCGCCCGCTGAGCGACTCTGAGCTTTCTTATGAGGCCCATAGTCAGCAACCAAGATTCAGAGCCATAGGTCATCACTGGCAACACGCACTGTTTGAAGACTTTAGTCTTCAGACACTGAGGAATATTGGACGAAAAGATCTCGCGTAGCTTCCCAAAATTTACTATTTCTTAGATATAGGTCTCTATATCTAAGATAATAATATATAATAAGATACAATAATAAGAATAAGATACAAGGCTAACCTAAGAAGTGTGACAATTTATTTTTGGTGGTCACTCAGACTCACAGGCCTGTCTATAGCTACCCTACTTTATGTATGACTCTAATAACTGAGTGATGGAGCCTTGCTCGGTAATTTTTTAAAAGATATAAAAAATACAATAAAAAAGAGAAAGAAAAAAATGCAATTAAAAAAGTTAGAGAGCGCTGAAGGCATGGGTCACAAAACTCGGTTTAGAAAATTTTCGGTTCGCCCATTACTATTAGGCTACGACAGTATTTCGTTTGACAAACAAAAAGTTAAAAACTAATAGAATTTTTTCAATGCCCGAAAACAGGGACAAAAAGACATTTTATGAAATAAAACATAGCTAGATGATTATTCTCCCAAAAACCCCCTACATGCCGAATTTCATGAAAATCGTTGGAGCCGTTTCCGAAATTCGGAAAAAATATATATATACTTGATTAACTCAAAACTAATGAGAATATTAGTTTGTATAATCTGCGATAAAAATTTATCGAGGATATTTATGGCGGATTATAGCAAAATAATATTCTCATAGTTTTGTTTTATGTACCTTCACAAAGTCTAGTCTATAAATTATATAAAAAAAAGATTAACTCATTTAAATATTAAAGATTAATAAAGACGGTCCTAGCAAATGCAGAAAATATCAATTTAAAAAAGTAGAAACGTTCGGAAACGCAGCGTCCCCTTAACACGAAACGGCAAACCGATCAGAGGATAACATGGCGGCTTCAAATGCATTTCCGCAGCGAGGCGTGCATTTCAACACGGCGGTGTAATAGCGCATTAACAAACCACCACCACTCGAGTGGACGTGTCGAAATCATTCAGGATAATTGGTTTTCGTAATTTAGCTAGTAGCCAATTATTGTTACGATTTTACTAAGTACAGTAAATAATTTGAACGCTTGAAGTAAAGAAGGCACTAAGTACCTAAAAATTAAAATTCGAACTAAGTGTACAGTTTGGTTCTAAAATGCTTTTTTTTTGCCCACTTACATACACGGTCGCCCGTCCCCAAAGTAAGTAACTTAATACTTGTGGTATGGGTGACAGACAACTGGTGAATATATACATATATAATTTTTAAACACATACTTAAATACAAATATACGCCCAGGCTCGAAGGGCCAACAAATTCTTTTATAGAAAATGTTGGCCGTCGGCAGGAATCGGTTAGGTTAGGTACTTAGTAGTAAGTAGTAGTGGTAACGGCCTGTTACTATCCCACTGCTGGGCATAGGCCTCTTCTCTCCGTTTTTGGAGAGAAGGATTGGAGCTGAGACCTACCACGCTGCTCCAATGCGGATTGGTAGGTTACACATATCCCCAGAATTCTCTAGAGATATGCAGGTTTCCTCACGATGTTTTCCTTCACCGAAAAGCGTGTGATAAATTGCAATTATCTATCAATTAGACACATAAGTTTTACTAGAAAACTCATTGGTGCCTGCCCGGGGTTTGAACCCCAGACCTCCTCGAAAGAGGCGCACGGTGTTACCGCTGGGCTACCACAGCTTTAGGTACCACAGGTTAGGTACTTAGTGCCTAAAAATTAAAATTTGGTTCTAAAAGCCTTTTAGAACCAAATTGCATACTTAGTTCGAATTTTAATTTTTAGGTACTTAATGCCTTATTTACTTCAAGTGTACATTTACTTTTCCACTGCTTAGTAAATGTTTATTTCTTTTTTTTAACGGAATAACAATTACACACATCTTCTATTTTATATCATCATCATCTCTTATCCCACTTTAAGTCTCCTCGGCACAACATGTCATAAACATGTTATCGCATGATTTGGTTAGGTATTTTACCGGCCGTCTGTCTGGCATAAACTTACCTTAGTCGTCTTTTACGACACTTCGGTACGCAAGAAGGTGGTCTATTCTACTCAGCCGGATACCACACTGTCGGTCAACTTACCTTAGCCACCTACGACAACTCGGTAAGGAATGAGGGTGGTCTATTCTACTAAGCCGGATACCACACGGCGGATCGAATTACCTTAGTCGCCTTTTACGACACCTCGGTAAGAAAGAGGGTGGTCTATCCTATTCCGCCGGAGACCACAGGGCGTGTTACGATTTTACTAAGTACAGTAAATAATAAATTTTTCCACTGCTCAGTAAATGTTATTTTTTTTTTAACGGAATAACAATCAATTACACATCTCTAGCTGTAGTAGCCCAGCGGTAACACCGTGCGACTCTTTCGAGGAAGTCACAGGTTCAAACCCGGGCAGACACCAATTAGTTTTTCTGTTAAAAACTTATGTGTCTAATTGATAATTGCAATTTATCACACGCTTTTCGGTGAAGGAAAACATCGTGAGAAAACCTGCATATCTCTAGTGAATTCTGGAGATATGTGTAACCTACCAATCCGCATTGGAGCAGCGTGGGTAGGTCTTAGGTCAAAACCTTCTCTCCAAAAACGGAGAGAAGAGGCCTATTCTCAGCAGTGGGATAGTAACAGGCCGCTACTTACTACTTTTACATATCTCTATCTATTTTATAACCAGTCAACTCGCACCGCATTAAAAACTAGACAAGCGTTTCCCAGCCTTTTATAATGCACGACCCTTAGTAAATCAAGCATAGTTTTCACGTACCCCCTAAAATAAACAGCAAAACAAACAAATTAGGTATTTATTTATTAAAATGTCGTGTGCTTCATCACATTTTTCTAATAAAACTGGTTTGCTGATTCGTATTGCGGCCTTTTTGAATTTAATGAGCGATTTATGTTTGGTCCAGAGATGACACCGCGGACTCCCATACATATACTCGTGAATCCCAGTGTTGGGAAACGCGGAACTAGACTATACGGCCGTGTTGCTGTGCTTATTTCTCTTACTATACTTACACTTCCCCTTACATTATACTTATTACCGATTACTTCCCCTCTCATAATAATTTGGGGCTTCATAGTTTCAATTTTGAGATACCGTCTCAAATATTTATTTAAATTATACGGTATAAAACATCATACGGTTGTATCCAGCTGAGTAGAATAGACCACCATCATTTCTTACCGGTATGTCTTAAAATACGACTAAGTTAAGTTGACGTCAGACAGGCGGCCGGTCGTAAAATACGTTGCCAAAACATGCGACAACATGTTTATAACATGTTGTGCCGGCCTTACTTAGAGTGGGATAAGGACAGGCGGATGAAGATGGTGATATCTTGGTTTCGAAGTTTATTACACTTTCAGCGGACATTTCGTTAAATTATTATTATTCATAAGCAGTGTAGAAAATGCCATATTTATTAAATAACATGTAATTAGGGTCATATTACTTTACAAAAGTAATAATAAAATGATTTTGCTATAATCCGCGAAGAAGTAAAATAGAAAATATATATAATGCTAAATGTAAGTGGCAGTGCAGCGTAACGGGTAACACCACAAAAAAATCTAAAATTTTTTTGTGGTGTGTGGTGTTTAAGTGTGGTGGTTTAAAAAAGTGTGGTGTTTATAAAATAAAATGTCCTGAATGCAATGATACATATGTGGGTCAGACTGTTCGTAATTTTGAAACCCGTTTTAAAGAACATATGGCTGCTTTCAGGAATAATAAACCACAAAATTCACATTTCGCCAAACATCTGATAGAAAGCGGTCATTAAGTTCCTAATGACCATAGTTTCGAAGTATTGCACACGTGTTCAAATAAAGGACTTAAGCTGAGCCTATTGGAAAACCTTGAGATTATTAAACATAACAATGGCACCCTCATTAACGAGCAAATAAATGTTTCTAGTTCAAGCTTGTTACACTTGTTTGCAGGCAAAATAAAATAAAGGGTGGGGTTGAACCGATTAGTATATAACTAAAGTTATTTGGGTATTGCTTCGCTTTGCGATTTTGGTCGTGGAGTCTATCTCCTGACGATGCTTCGGTTGCGGGGCGAAACGATTGTTGAGTTTGTGATAGTGAACGTATATAGTGCTTGTGTATTGTGGTGGCGGTGGTGGAGGTTTGTGCATGTGTTTTTACGAATCCTGCATGTATCAGGTATGATAACCGATTGCCCACTTACATTAAGCATTATATATATTTTCTATTTTACTTCTTCGCGGATTATAGCAAAATCATTTTATTATTACTTTTGTATTATGGATCTCCGCAAAGTAACGCCTAATTCTATAAATTATTCATATTACTTTATAAAAAAACAACAGAATAGTAAATTAAACTTTACCCTGAATAGTAAATTAAACTTTATATATACTTTTTTTCGTAATTGCTCTTATGAAATGTCAGGCACTTACAATTTTATTACAAAAAATAATGATAATATTGTTTTGAAAATATATATATATCCTCTATCTATGGTATAATGTCGCTTTAGTGTACTGTGGTCAATGTTATGTTGGTCTATAGTGTATGCATTTTACGAATCCTGCACGTATAAGTATTAAATCGGATAGGACAATGCATGCAAATAAATTCTTTTGAATTACTCAAAGTTACACTTTATTCTGTTCTGTAAAACTGTGATCATACGAAAAATATAGACGTCTTATTTCTTCTAGATTAGCAACTATAATATCAGTACTGAAATAATTATACGTACCAAAATTAGGTAAATAAATAATCACAAAAATTGCAAAAATATCGATTTTACCTCGTATTTCTTATGTAACGCTTAAACAATTCTTTTAGATATTCATCCTTCGTTTAGATACTGTAGAGTGTAGAGATGATAATAAAAATTCATAGGCTATGTTGTTTTGGTCAAGATATATATTGTTTATGCCTTCAATCTTCATGCTAGTTAGTAATCTATGCTAGTTGCTCTTCAAGTCTATACTTCAAATTGACAGCACAGAAAAGTTTTTGATTTTTTATTTAGTCTATGCTCTATGAATTTTAAGGTTATGACTATTATACGGACTGATTCTGATTTCTGTTTTAAATACAAATAATTAATTAAGGATGGCTCTTTTTAAGAGTTTTACGCTTCGCAGTGTTTGTATGTATATTATGTGTGTTTAAACACAGATACATTATGAAAAAATATATGAGATATTCAATTTAAAATATTACGTATATTTTTATTTTTCAGATGCTAAAATACATAAAGCAACAATTTCTTCTGTAAAACCATACTCCACTATCCTAGCTACTGCAGAAGACGACGACGCACCGGTCGATATAGAGAATCCTTATAAAAAAGAAAGACGCCAATGTATTCTCTGTAAACTAAATATAACTCCCGATTATAAAAATTACCGATTACTGTCCCAATTTCAAAGCCCCTACACTGGAAGAATATACGGTAGACACATCACAGGCCTTTGTAAGGCTAAACAGGCATTGGTGGAAGCTGAAATAACAAAAGCGCAAAATTGTGCCTATATCCCATATTATTATAAGGATAAAGCATTCTTGAGAGATCCGAAATTATTCGATCCAGAAAATCCAATACGATCACATAGATTTTAGTTTAATATTGTAAATAGTTTAGTTGTATAAAATGTATATTGCTATTTGTTTGATTAAATTAGTGCTGTAATATATTGTTTTTTGTTATAAACCTTTCCTTTATTTTGCAATAATAAAGCCTATATATATATATATATATATATATATATATATATATATATATATATATATATATATATATATATATTTTTTTTTTTTTTCTGTATATGAATTGTTGATTAATTGATTGATAGATTTTTTACCAAATGTCGAAAAGTTGACTTAAAGAATAATTTTTCATTTGTCATATACTGCCCCATCTAAATAATTAAGTTATATTTCCTATGTTTATACATGGGACAGGTAATATTATTCTTCAGATAGAGCTATATGTATCCATAATAACCTGCTCAATTCTTTTAAAATACTTTTGTAGTATATTGACTGAAGAAAACTTTTAAAAATAGAAATTTGACCAAACCATATGTTCTAAACCTTGTAAAATACTTTATTAGATAAACCTCATCTTAATCATATTACTATTAACTTATGTATTGAAATATGATTTACTGAAAGTTATATTGCTTATAAATTCCTAGTTATTAAAAATATTAGATCTTTTCTAATACTTGCTTTGTAGTAGAAATGATATCAATTATAATGATTGAAACTTATATTATATAAAAATGAATGTTTGACTGTATGTCCTTTATACTCTGATTCGACTGGACTGATTTAAATGAAATTTTCAGCAAATCTTTAGAATGTCTAAGTAGATGATCCTGTAAAGCCTTTTTATCACTAAAATATTACTAAACTTATTTTTTTTATAAAACAAATGTTTTTTTTTCATTTAAACTCTATAGCTAAAGGGTAAAGTAAGTAAGTACCGGCCTGTTACTATCCCACTGCTGGGCATAGGCCTCCTCTCTCCGTTTTTGGAGAGAAGGGTTGGAGCTAAGACCTACCACGCTGCTCCAATGCGGATTGGTAGGTTACACATATCCCTAGAATTCTCTAGAGATATGCAGGTTTCCTCACGATGTTTTCCTTCACCGAAAAGCGTGTGATAAATTGCAATTATCAATTAGACACATAAGTTTTTAATAGAAAAACTCATTGGTGCCTGCTCGGGTTTGAACCCATGATCGTCTCTAGAGATTCACACGGTCGCACCGCTAGGCCATCACAGCTTAGCTAAAGGGTATCAAGTGCAAATTGTGATACATATATATTTGCTAAATATATATTTAAGGCACACCACTATATTTTCATTATATTTTGTTCATTATATTTTCTTGAAATGAAAGGAGGTTAAAACATGTTACAGGATAACATGTTTTAATATCCTTTCTTCTGGTACCAGCACCAAATCATCTGGACTTTTGGAATCATGAAAATATATAAATAGCAAATAAGTCTACTATAATAAAAATTAAAACAAACCTAAATAATAAAGAAAAACAGAGAAGCATATAAATTTAATTATTAAATCCAATTCTATTACAATAAGTTTTTTTATAATACCGACAAAATTATTTTAGCATCATCTGGTGTATTAAAGCAATCGTTTTCTGAATCATAACCCACTAAGTCCAGTGGAATCTTTAACTTTTGCAACAACTCTGAATATTCCATATTTTGGTCTTGCAACTTTTTTTTCATTAGCTCTAGTAGCTCAGCGAGCGCTATTTGGCAACCTGTTTGCCATTTCTTAATTAAATCTCTCAATTCCTTAGTTTCATTCGACATTTCTCTTGCTAGTAAAAGATTCTTTTTACTTTCTATTCTAGCTTTTATTTCATCAATATCTTTTTGAGTTATAGATCCAGTTGACTTAGCTTTCAAAGGTTTTGTGAGTTTATCATACGATCGTTTAATTAGTATAGTTTTTCTTTTATCAAAGTCAAAATCATCATCCTCATCAAAGGAGTTTGAACTTTGTGATATTGGTTTAGATGTTTGCACGATTGGTGCCTTTTTTGTCAACTTTTTAGGTTTATTAATTTCTTTCAGCTTAATTTTTAATCCACTTGTAGATGTGGTTTTGTTTTCTAACATTTTAACTGTATTTTTATTTTTAGCTTCAAAATCATCATCTCTGATATCTAAATTCGAAGCAACTATCTCTTTAGAATACTGAATATTTTCTTTTTCTTTTAGACCTTTGCCACTAATACCTTTGAGTTCAACATTTGGATTTAATAAAGATAATGGGACATCTTCTTCGGAATCAAAGAGTGTCTGTGATGGTATTTTCTTTGTATCATCAGATTCTGATATATCAACCTTTGAATGAACAGTTTTGAAAATTTTCTTTTGTATTACAACCATACATTCTTTGGTTAAATTGTTTGGACTTTTTTCTTTAGGACATTTACTTTCTACACTTTCTGTATTACACAATTGCGTTTCACTATCTGCAATTTTTAGTTGTGTATGATCAGAATCAAGTACCTGAACATTTTTTTCCAATTTAGCAGGTGATTTAACTATTTTATTCCTTGAGTTCTTTCTGGAAAGTTTTGATACCTTACTATCATTTCGAACAGAATCCTGTTGCAAATTTTCTTTTTTACAAATAGATTCACCTGTTTGATTTAAGTCTATGATACTTTGAGGTTCATTTTTAACTATTTGATCATTACATTCTTCAGGAGTCAATTGGATTTTAGATTTTTTTCTTGACAATAAATAACGTGAAGGAGTTCCATATTGGGCTATTTTTGGTGTATTGCAAGAAACTGCATTGTCTTCGGCAGTGTCAAACTTATTATTACTATTTTCTGTATTAGTATCTTCTGTAGAATTATTTTCTGTGGCATCTGTTTCATCAGCTAAACGTTTCTTCCTCTTTCTTAAAACATTTTCCTCCTTTACCTCACAACTACTGTTAGCACCGGATAACGGCGATATAAAAGGTGAAGATCCGCTTTTCTTCCATTTACGTGAAAGTCCCACTCTTCTACAGGGAGTTAGTAACGCCTTCCTAATACCACCGGGAGTTTTAGGAGATTCTGCGTTATTTTTTTTAACTGAAGATACACTATTCATTTCAAAGTAAAATTACTAATTAGTAATTTTAAATATTTTGCATTTTCAATGCACATATTTTTGAGTATCTTATCTGTTAAAATATTTGTTTTCCCGCCATTTTGTACGTTCAATAATACCTTATCTATGTTAAACAACATTTAATTCACCTATAGTCCGTCAAGAAAGTCGTGAAAAAAAAGGAGGGCGCCACTGTTTTTTACATGGTATCTCTATATACTTCGATTAATAAATTTTGATACTTCATTTGAAAAAAAAAAACAAAAGTAATAATAAAATTATTTTGCTGTAGTCCGCGATGAAGTAAAATAGAAAATATATATAATGCTAAATGTAGAGTGGACAATCGGTTATCATACCTGATACATGCAGGATTCGTAAAAAATACATGCACAAACCTCCACCACCGCCACCACGATACACAAGCACTATATACGTTCACTTTCACAAACTCAACAATCGTTTCGCCCCGCAACCGAAGCATCATCAGGAGATAGAAATCGCAAAGCAAAGGCTTTTTACATTTAGCATTATATATATTAGGTCCTTACAAATGAAATTGGCGTTTTCTATGGGAGGAACATAAGGTCGCTTTTTTAATGAAATATATTTATTTAATCAAAGTATGTACCATTGCTATGTAGGCACTTTTGCCATCTCATAGGTAGTTCATTGATCCCCTTACTAAAAAAACCATTCGGGCGGGACTCAATAAAATCTTTGAAGGCGGTTTGGACTGCCCCATCGGAGTTGAATTTTTTTCCTTGCAAGTAGTTATCCAAATTGCGAAAAAAATGGTAATCTGTTGGAGCAAGGTCCGGAGAGTCCGGTGGATGTCTAAGACATTCTAATTGAAGCTCCTCTGATTTGGTAGCCGTCTGTTGTGCAGTGTGTGGTCTAGCGTTGTCCTGAAGCAGCAGTGGCCTAGAGCGACTGACCAGCCTCGGTTGTTTAGCAGCTAGCTTTTCCATCATGGTTTGGAGTTGCTGACAATAGATATCTGCCGTAATCGTCTGACCAGATTTAAGATTAAAGCTGTAGTGAACGACACCGGCACTAGTCCACCAAACACTTACAAGCAACTTTTTTTTAGTCAATTTTCGCTTAGGGCAGGATTTGGCTGGTTCGCCAGGGTTCAGCCATTGCGATGAGCGCTTCCGATTATCGTAGAGGATCCACTTTTCATCACAGGTAATGATTCGATTTAAAATTCCTTCATTATTGTGCCGGTTGAGTAACGTAACGCAGCAGTCGACGCGCGTTTGTCGGTTTGCTTTACTCAATTCATGAGGTACCCACCTTTCAAGCTTTTTCACCTTCCCAATTTGCTTCAAGTGGATTAGAATAGTTTTATCTCTAACACCGGAGCCTGCAGCTCACTCGGACGTGGTTTGCGATGGATCCGCTTCCACGATAGCCTTCAATTCTTCATTATCAACTTTGGTCTCCGGCCGTCCACGAGGCTTGTTCTGCAGGTCGAAATGTCCAGAACGAAAACGTTGGAACCAAAAACGCAGTGTTTTCTTTTGCGACACCGTCACCATACACATCATTAATCCTTCGAGCCGTTTCTGCAGCACTGGTGCCACGGTGGAACTCATACCTACTCGTAAAAAACGCGATATTTCATGTTTTCCATTTTGTAAACAGAGTGACACAAATAAAAAACAAAAGAAGAAAAAACAAATGAATTAGAGGGTTTGAAACACAAATGCATGAGTAAATAGCTGTATGAATTTGAATTTGGAATTCCTAACCATAAAGGTAATATTTGAGATCAAAGTGGCCAGTACGACAAAACGCCAATTTCATATGTAAGGACCTAATATTTTCTATTTTACTTCATCGCGGATTATAGCAAAATAAATTTATTATTACTTTTGTATTATAGATCTCCGCAAAGTAACGCCTAATTCTATAAAAAAAAAACAGTTTATGATAATATTATTTAATTAATCATAGTCAAAATCAGAATCAAGGTATTCAACTCCTGAAATGTGTCCTGAAGATCCAGCACAAGGAAGTTGCTCCATTTCTGCATCTTCAGATTCACTGGAACTGTCGCCTACTGTTATGATCTGTTGGTCTATATCATTATACAGAGTCCCACCTCGAGCATAATATTCATTTTCAATTTTAATGACATGGTCAGTACAATTTTTCCATTCTTGTGGGGTAACTGATTTGAATGCTTCTTCTGCCAACTTTACAATATTTTGACCACCAACATTTTTTTGGGCAATACGCTTTTTTAAGATGGCCCAAACCAGTTCAATGGGGTTGAGATCACAATGATAAGGTGGCAGTCTTATCACTGTATGCCCATGTTCCCCTAAAAGCTCATCAATGTGGTACACCTGTTCAGGTTTATGTTTTTTTACTAACATTAATAAGGACGGTTTTCTTAATGTGGCATCAAATAAAATATTGTTTTCACGTAATCACATTTTGATTTCTTCAACACGTGAACTAGATGTCGGAGCCTGGTGAAAAGGTTCAATTTAGTAATCAAATTTCAGATTGTACATGAAGCATACATAATGATAAAGAATGTGACAATAAGAAACATAATATGTAAAAAATAGTACCTTGTTCATTACAACTGAATGATATGGGGCATTATCCATAACAATTATTGATGCTTCAGTTAAATTAGGTATTAACTTTTCAGTTACCCATTTTGTAAAATTATGTGCATTCATTTCAGAATGGTAATCTTCAGTCTTGTTTTTACCACTAAATATTAACAATGCATTATTCACAAAACCTTTTTCACTACCAGCATGCAAAATTATCCACCTTTTCCCTTTAGATACATTTTGTTGAACGCCAGAAATATTTATAGACTGCCAACATTTAGTTACTTTGTAGGAGTCATGAATATAACTTTCATCTAAATAAATTATGTTTTTTTGAAGCTCTTCTGGCAATCTTCTATTTTCAAGAATTTGCTTCAAATAATATTCACGTTTTGAAGCTATAATTGGCTTTTCTATAAGCGCCAGTCTATTTGTTTTGCATTTTTTTAACTTAAATCCAATTGAATGTAATATCTGTCTGAGAAGTTCATGGCTGCCATCAAAATCTAAGTCTTGTTTCACCACAGCTAATAGTTTTCTTAGCGTAGGTACTTCTTTTTTGACTGTGTAGAAAAATTGAACTTTTTGATGAATGGCACATAGACTGAAATCATCAATCGGTTTACTAGGTCGGCCCTTCCTTTTTTTTCCAGGCGTTACAAATTTGCCTTCATTTTTCATACCCTCGTCCACTATACGTCGAACGGTGCTTTCAGAAACACCTGGAAGAAAAAAAAAATTCAAACATTGTAATAAAAATACGAAAGTATCAAAATTTTCTAAGCGTGGTAATATAGGAAAGCTATACCTACAATAACATAACCTTTTAAAATTCGTAAACAATATTATCACAAAGCTAAAATATCACTTGAAAATGTACAATTTCATTTCTGTTACAGTGTCTAACATTAAAATACGAGTACATACCTGTTATTTTAGCTGTTCGACCGTAAACATCTCCCAAATCAGAAAATAACTTTCCCGTTTGAAATTCACTCATAAATTCTTGAAAAACCTTAAATATGATCTGTCTCGTATTACTTTTATAAACAGTGCGATTCATTTTAACCACAAAACGGTTAAACGATAAGAAATATTCGCAGTAATTTATAAAAATCCAGTAAGCTAACCACAATAACCTCTGATGTGACAATTGATGTACTCAGTTAGACAGGAATACAGTGTTGCCATAACAAGTAAAAGCTTTAGTTCTCAAAACATTCTTTTCATGACTTTCTTGACGGACTATAACGAATCATTACTATTATTTAGTAACGAAAATATTTTAAAACAATTCTTTTCTGTGTTAAGTGTCTTAAGTAAAAAATCTGCTTTTTAAAGGTTACCATTTTTCTTGAAAATGTTATAATATTAACTATAGTCCGTCAAGAAAGTCATGAAAAGAATGTTTTGAGAACTAAAGCTTTTACTTGTTATGGCAACACTGTATTCCTGTCTAACTGAGTACATCAATTGTCACATCAGAGGTTATTGTGGTTAGCTTACTGGATTTTTATAAATTACTGCGAATATTTCTTATCGTTTAACCGTTTTGTGGTTAAAATGAATCGCACTGTTTATAAAAGTAATACGAGACAGATCATATTTAAGGTTTTTCAAGAATTTATGAGTGAATTTCAAACGGGAAAGTTATTTTCTGATTTGGGAGATGTTTACGGTCGAACAGCTAAAATAACAGGTATGTACTCGTATTTTAATGTTAGACACTGTAACAGAAATGAAATTGTACATTTTCAAGTGATATTTTAGCTTTGTGATAATATTGTTTACGAATTTTAAAAGGTTATGTTATTGTAGGTATAGCTTTCCTATATTACCACGCTTAGAAAATTTTGATACTTTCGTATTTTTATTACAATGTTTGAATTTTTTTTTTCTTCCAGGTGTTTCTGAAAGCACCGTTCGACGTATAGTGGACGAGGGTATGAAAAATGGAGGCAAATTTGTAACGCCTGGAAAAAAAAGGAAGGGCCGACCTAGTAAACCGATTGATGATTTCAGTCTATGTGCCATTCGTCAAAAAGTTCAATTTTTCTACACAGTCAAAAAAAAAGTACCTACGCTAAGAAAACTATCAGCTGTGGTGAAACAAGACTTAGATTTTGATGGCAGCCATGAACTTCTCAGACAGATATTACATTCAATTGGATTTAAGTTAAAAAAATGCAAAACAAATAGACTGGCGCTTATAGAAAAGCCAATTATAGCTTCAAAACGTGAATATTATTTGAAGCAAATTCTTGAAAATAGAAGATTGCCAGAAGAGCTTCAAAAAAACATAATTTATTTAGATGAAAGTTATATTCATGACTCCTACAAAGTAACTAAATGTTGGCAGTCTATAAATATTTCTGGCGTTCAACAAAATGTATCTAAAGGGAAAAGGTGGATAATTTTGCATGCTGGTAGTGAAAAAGGTTTTGTGAATAATGCATTGTTAATATTTAGTGGTAAAAACAAGACTGAAGATTACCATTCTGAAATGAATGCACATAATTTTACAAAATGGGTAACTGAAAAGTTAATACCTAATTTAACTGAAGCATCAATAATTGTTATGGATAATGCCCCATATCATTCAGTTGTAATGAACAAGGTACTATTTTTTACATATTATGTTTCTTATTGTCACATTCTTTATCATTATGTATGCTTCATGTACAATCTGAAATTTGATTACTAAATTGAACCTTTTCACCAGGCTCCGACATCTAGTTCACGTGTTGAAGAGATCAAAATGTGGTTACGTGAAAACAATATTTTATTTGATGCCACATTAAGAAAACCGTCCTTATTAATGTTAGTAAAAAAACATAAACCTGAACAGGTGTACCACATTGATGAGCTTTTAGGGGAACATGGGCATACAGTGATAAGACTGCCACCTTATCATTGTGATCTCAACCCCATTGAACTGATTTGGGCCATCTTAAAAAAGCGTATTGCCCAAAAAAATGTTGGTGGTCAAAATATTGTAAAGTTGGCAGAAGAAGCATTCAAATCAGTTACCCCACAAGACTGGAAAAATTGTACTGACCATGTCATTAAAATTGAAAATGAATATTATGCTCGAGGTGGGACTCTGTATAATGATATAGACCAACAGATCATAACAGTAGGCGACAGTTCCAGTGAATCTGAAGATGCAGAAATGGAGCAACTTCCTTGTGCTGGATCTTCAGGACACATTTCAGGAGTTGAATACCTTGATTCTGATTTTGACTATGATTAATTAAATAATATTATCATAAACTGTTTTTTTTTTTATAGAATTAGGCGTTACTTTGCGGAGATCTATAATACAAAAGTAGTAATAAAATTATTTTGCTATAATCCGCGATGAAGTAAAATAGAAAATATTAGGTCCTTACATATGAAATTGGCGTTTTGTCGTACTGGCCACTTAATGTCAATGTAATGTCTTAGACATCCACCGGACTCTCCGGACCTTGCTCCAACAGATTACCTTTTTTTTCGCAATTTGGATAACTACTTGCAAGGAAAAAAATTCAACTCCGATGGGGCACTCCAAACCGCCTTTAAAGATTTTATTGATTCCCGCCCGAATGGTTTTTTTAGTAAGGGGATCAATGAACTACCTATGAGATGGCAAAAGTGCATACATAGCAATAAATATAAATAAAATAAATATATGGGACACTTACACACACGGTCGTCCGTCCCCAAAGTAAGTAACTTAATACTTGTGTTATGGATGACAGACAACTGGTGAATATATACTTATATATTTTTAAATACATACTTAAATACAAATATACACCCAGGGTCGAAGGCCGACAAATTCTTTTTATTGAAAATGTTGGCCCTCGGCGGGAATCGAACCCGCGACCCGCAGAGCTGAAGGCAGGATCACTACCCACTGCTCCAACGGGCCAGCAATGGTACATACTTTGATTAAATAAATATATTTCATTAAAAAAACGACTTTATGTTCCTCCCATACAAAACGCCAATTTCATTTGTAAGGACCTAATATATATAATGCTAAATGTAGAGTGGACAATCGGTTATCATACCTGATACATGCAGGATTCGTAAAAAATACATGCACAAAATCGCAAAGCAAAGGCTTGGCGATTTCTATCTCCTGATGATGCTTCGGTTGCGGGGCGAAACGATTGTTGAGTTTGTGAAAGTGAACGTATATAGTGCTTGTGTATCGTGGTGGCGGTGGTGGAGGTTTGTGCATGTGTTTTTTTACGAATCCTGCATGTATCAGGTATGATAACCGATTGTCCACTTTACATTTAGCATTATATATATTTTCTATTTTACTTCATCGCGGACTACAGCAAAATAATTTTATTATTACTTTTGTTTTTTTTTTTTCAAATGAAGTATCAAAATTTATTAATCGAAGTATATAGAGATACCATGTAAAAAACAGTGGCGCCCTCCTTTTTTTTCACGACTTTCTTGACGGACTATACGAGCGACACCAAAACACGCAAATACATATTTCGTAAGAACTGACATTTCATAACTATAATCTATATGTGTCATATTAAACTTGTCTATGGTCATTTACGAATCGAGCCGTCAGCCAATCACACAACAATTTTATTGCGAGAAAAAATCGCGCCTTCGATTTCGACACGCTCCCGAATATATTTTTAAATAAATTGCGACGCATAGGGAAAGCAAATATTCGTGCTTATTTTTAGTGAACAACGAAAAGAATTAGTGTTTATATTTGAGTAAATAAAAACATTACATAATGCCGTTGTTGCGTTTGACTAGTGGTACTTTCGGGCAGTTGAGAACCTTCGCAACGTCATCAGCCCTTGGGAAAAGGGTGAAAACTTTCGCCGTATATCGTTGGAATCCCGATGAACCAGACAAGAAACCGTATACACAGAATTTTGATGTGGATCTCGACGACTGCGCGCCCATGGTGTTAGATGCTTTGCTAAAAATCAAAAATGAAATGGATCCAACGTTGACTTTCAGAAGATCCTGTCGCGAGGGCGTATGCGGTTCTTGCGCAATGAACATCGATGGAATAAACACTTTGGCGTGCATCAGCCATATCGATCAAGACCTGTCTAAGCCAAGCAAGATTTATCCATTGCCGCACATGTACGTAGTCAAGGACCTTGTTCCTGACTTAACTAACTTCTACCGCCAGTACCAGTCGATAGAACCGTGGCTACAACGTGACAATGAAGCAGTTAAAGGTAAGGAAACTCAATTACTACAAGATGTTGAAGATAGAGCGAAGCTTGATGGGTTGTATGAGTGTGTAATGTGCGCGTGCTGCTCTACAAGCTGCCCGTCATACTGGTGGAACGGCGACAAGTACCTCGGCCCTGCAGTGCTCATGCAGGCTTATAGATGGATCATTGACTCCCGTGACGACGCTACAGCTAAACGTTTGTCCAAACTAAAAGACACCTACTCAGTGTATCGTTGCCATACTATCATGAATTGCACCAGAACCTGCCCTAAAGGTCTCAACCCTGGACGTGCTATAGCACAAATCAAAACCCTGCTATCAGGAATGGTTAAGAAGCAAACACCAATCATGGACCCGGCAGGCTTAGAGAAGCAAGCTGCACAAAATTGATGACGAATCGCAGACATCTAATAATTTTTCATTATAAATTTATTATTAGTTGACAATAATATAACTAAGGAAATTTGTGACTTATATAATACTTTATATTTAAGAATTTTTCAAGGCTTTAGATGAAATTAACGTGATAACTCAGTATTTAGTTAATGAGACTTGTTGTGTATACCAAAAAAATCCCACACGTTTTAAAATTAATTAGAAATTATGTCGAAATAACACTGTACATAGGCTAATGCTTATAACCCTGGTTGTACATAGAATAATGCATTAATTATTCATTTTAATGAAATAGACTGTTTTATAATTTGACCTATGCAATGAACTTATTTTATCAAACAGTTCTTGTGCCTAGAACGATAGTGAATTATGAAATTATTGAAAGTATTATGCCATCTTAGACTTTAATGATCATGTAATCAATTTATACATCTTTCATGGAAGATACGGGATGTATGCTGATAAAATCTTTCTCTGTATCTTCCATCGTCATGCGACCATGAACTTAACCTAAATTATTGTCATTATTTATTTTTCATTTCATTAGATGTGTATTAGTCTCTTGTATTATTTTGTTCAATAAAGTTTTATTTTTCCACATGGTCTTTCAATTGATTTTTATTACCCCCATTTCAATAATAGTATAAAATTGAAATCTAAAGGTTAATAATAACTTCTGGAATACCTTTCTGGCATAGCAAAAAAGCATTTTGTTCTGGAATGTTCTATAAAATAAAAGTTATAGTTTTTCATGCTAGATAATGTAGTTCAAATTAGTAAGTTACCTTGGTTTAGTTTAAAGAGAGTTTAACTGAGCTGTATGTCGTTAGATACAGGTGGTACAAGATCGCTTAAGAGATTTAAATCCAGAAATCGACATCTATCAATCAATTAAGAAAAGGAAACCTACTTTTTACTTTAAACTTAAATTTGGACAGACAGAAGAGGCTAAAATGGCCAATGTTAAAAAAATGTATATCACCTTTTACCGTATATATATGAAGGTTTATGGATGATAATTACAGGGCCATCTTAGGGCATGCTGTGGACCTTTATATAGCGCAATGTATATTGGCCCGCCAAAACACATGCCATCATCACACTATCCATTAGACCAGCACATGACACGCTAGCTTAGCTCACGACCTAGATATCAGCATCTAATAGTTGAAGTCTCTGGAAAAACTAGCTCTGTGACCTACTGGAAAGCGTATAGGGTACAAGTGAATAAAAGGTCAGTTAATGCATCGTACATTCGTTAGCTGTGGTAGCCAAGCGGTAACACCGTGCGACTCTTTCAAGGAGGTGACGGTTTCAAACACGGGCAGACACCAATGAGTTTTTTTGTTAAAACTTATGTGTCTAATTGATAATTGCAATTTATCGCACTCTTTTCGGTGAAGGAAAACATCGTGAGGAAACCTGGATATCTCTAGAGAATTCTGGGGATATGTGTACCAATCTGCACCAGAGCAGCGTCTTAGCTCCAATCCTTCTCTCCAAAAGCGGAGAGAAGAGGCCTGTTTTCAGGAGTGGGATAGTAACAGGCCGCTACTTACTTAGCCCGGAATAATCGAAAGAACTTAGCAACGCACAAATGACAGCACAATGTTTTTAAAAGCTTTTGTTTAACTTGCATCGTATGTATGTGAAGGTTAAGTTAAATTGCTTACAAGTTAAATTTGACCAACTTCCCGGGGTACGACTTGACTGAGATTTTATATATTGGTCCATTCCTGATGACCTGATTGGCTCCAGACAAGGGAACTCCTCAATTCCTCAACTAGTACTGTAGGGGAAATTTTATTAAACGCTTATTATTATTGACGTAGTTATTGGAAACATGTTGTTTCATAAATTTATTAGGTTTTCTCGCTCTCATATGGTAGGTGTCCTTATACCGTTATGGTAATGGCAATGGAAAGTGATCCACAATAATGACTTCACCATTTGTCCTATTTCATCAAAACGCCTTTAATCAATCAGTGCTATCTTTAAGATAGGGACAGAGGACATTGACAGGACAAATCTATAAGCCCAAATGCAGATTGTATCATATTAGTTGTATTTTGAAGTTTCAGTATTTTACATTGCATTTCCTTATCGGACAGGTATTAAAAATTTAATTTTAATGAACTGATAATAATGTTTATATGCTTATTGCGTGTTGTATATCTTACTAGCAATCGCCAGCGGCTCCGCTCTCGTGGAAAGATTAAAACCGTAATATAGTCTTTTGATAACCATCAACATGGTTATTATTGGTTAACCTTAAAAGCTAGACATATGCTGTCGTGGACTTTTATTTAGAACTTTTAGAGGGGAAAAACTTTGCTGTACATGATTTTTGAATAACTATTACCGTATACTCAGCGCACGCAAGGAAAGCATTAAACTGCCGTTTTCGTACTATTTTTTATTGCTGCTCCTCTCCTTTTCATCTTAGCGTGATGTTATATATATATATATATATATATTGTTACAACATGTTTTTAATAAAACCTCCTTTATAGAGTTGGCGATTAATATGAAAAAGCATTGTGGCTGTCATATTTTTTATGTGTCATTCATTGAGTTGTAGCGAAAAGAGTAAATGGGTTGACTCTGGGAAAACTGTTTTTTATTTATTGAATAAGAAAAAAGAAATATATAGGCGTCTTTTTATATTCAGAAGTGGATGTAACCTAAACTCACAAATAGAGTGGACAAAAGGAATATCTGGAAATTTAAAGAGTTTAAAGAAAAGACAAATGACGATCAATATCTTGAGACAACACGGAGAGTGCGAATTTCGTTAATATGAGAGATAGCTGCGATATGCGATGCTATGGAATAAAAAATGAGAGTTTTTATTTCAGAGATTATTGATGGTAATTGGTATTCGGTTAATTAATTCTGTGAGATCAACGTGACGATGTGCTATGTGAGGCCTTAGACGCGCCCGTGACTTTTGTTCGATGGAACTGTCAGCTAGAATGACGATTGTTCTCTGGATCTTTCCAGTTGTAACGATTGTTTTCTAGACTGTGGACATCTGCAACGACTGTCAGCTAGGCTCTGCCTAGAAGTGGTGATTGTTCTTTGAGCGTTATCATTTGCGAGTCTGTTTACGTGTGTATCTGCTGAATTGGTTGCCACTAATTGAGCTGTTTTATGCCATGACAGTGATTGAGGGTGAGCTTGAGGTGCGAAATGCTTATGGTGCGAAAAGCTTAAGGAGTTGAGGAGTTGAGCTTAAAGAGTTGAGCATAAAGCGTGAGCTTAGAGTTGAGCATAAAGCGTGAGCGTAGTCCTGTCATGTCATGGCATGTGCGGTTTTCTTTTACAGATTAAAAGAGCAAGTACTGAGTTTCTTGCCGATTCTTCTCAGTACAATCAGCATTCCGAATCGGTGGTAGATTCATTCCCAGAAGTCAGCTTATGAGATTTGCAGGGTCGCAAATGTTGTCAGGATGGTCGACTGTTACAACATGTTTTTAATAAAACCTCCTTTATAGAGTTGGCGATTAATATGAAAAAGCATTGTGGCTGTCATATTTTTATGTGTCATTCTTTGAGTTGTAGCGAAAAGAGTAAATGGGTTGACTCTGGGAAAACTGTTTTTTATTTATTGAATAAGAATAAAGGAGAAATATAGTCGTCTTTTTATAATATATATATATATATATATATATATATATATATATATATATATATATATATATATATATATATATATATATATATATATATATATATATATTCCTCAGTAAATAAATTATAATAAGCGACGATATTTCTCCTTTATTCTTATTCAATAAATAAAAAACAGTTTTCCCAGAGTCAACCCATTTACTCTTTTCGCTACAACTCAAAGAATGACACATAAAAATATGACAGCCACAATGCTTTTTTATATTAATCGCCAACTCTATGAAGGAGGTTGTATTAAAAACATGTTGTAACAGTCGACCATCCTGACAACATTTGCGACCCCGCAAATCTCATAAGCTGACTTCTGGGAATGAATCTACCACCGATTCGGAATGCTGATTGTACTGAGAAGAATCGGCAAGAAACTCAGTACTTGCTCTTTTAATCTGTAAAAGAAAACCGCACATGCCATGACATGACAGGACTACGCTCACGCTTTATGCTCAACTCTAAGCTCACGCTTTATGCTCAACTCTTTAAGCTCAACTCCTCAACTCCTTAAGCTTTTCGCACCATAAGCATTTCGCACCTCAAGCTCACCCTCAATCACTGTCATGGCATAACACAGCTCAATTAGTGGCAACCAACTCAACAGATACACACGTAAACAGACTCGCAAATGATAACGCTCAAAGAACAATCACCACTTCTAGGCAGAGCCTAGCTGACAGTCGTTGCAGATGCCCACAGTCTAGAAAACAATCGTTACAACTGGAAAGATCCAGAGAACAATCGTCATTCTAGCTGACAGTTTCATCGAACAAAAGTCACGGGCGCGTCTAAGGCCTCACATAGCACATCGTCACGTTGATCTCACAGAATTAATTAACCGAATACCAATTACTATCAATAATCTCTTCAATAAAAACTCCATTTTTTGTTCCATAGCATCGCATATCGCAACTATCTCTCAAATTATACGAAATTCGCACTCTCCGTGTTGTCTCAATATCGATCGTCATTTGTCTTTTCTTTAAACTCTTTAAATTTCCAGATATTCCTTTTGTCCACTCTATTTGTGAGTTTAGGTTACATCCCCTTCTGAATATAACTAAATGACGATATTTCTCCTTTATTTAATAAATAAAAAACAGTTTTCCCAGAGTCAACCCATTTACTCTTTTCGCTACAACTCAAAGAATGACACATAAAAATATGACAGCCACAATGCTTTTTTATATTAATCGCCAACTCTATGAAGGAGGTTGTATTAAAAACATGTTGTAACAAAATCTATACTGAAATAATTTTTGAAATCGGTCTGGTAGTTCCTAAGATTACCGCGTTCAAACAATCAAACGAAAAAACTCTTCTGCTTTATATATTAGTATAGATATTCTCTACTGGCTGTGCCTGCGGCTTCGCCTGAGTGTAAATGAGTGTCATAAAATTTTTCCCGCGTAAATACCTTCAGTTTTTCGGCACAACTTTGTTACAACATGTTTCTAATACAACCTCCTTCATAGAGTTGGCGATTAATATGAAAAAGCATTGAGGCTGTCATATTTTTATGTGTCATTCATTGAGTTGTTGCGAAAAGAGTAAATGGGTTGACTCTGGGAAAACTGCTTTTTATTTATTGAATAAGAATAAAGGAGAAATATCGTCATTTAGTTATATTCAGAAGGGGATGTAACCTAAACTCACAAATAGAGTGGACAAAAGGAATATCTGGAAATTTAAAGAGTTTAAAGAAAAGACAAATGACGATCGATATTGAGACAACACGGAGAGTGCGAATTTCGTATAATTTGAGAGATAGTTGCGATATGCGATGCTATGGAACAAAAAATGGAGTTTTTATTGAAGAGATTATTGATAGTAATTGGTATTCGGTTAATTAATTCTGTGAGATCAACGTGACGATGTGCTATGTGAGGCCTTAGACGCGCCCGTGACTTTTGTTCGATGAAACTGTCAGCTAGAATGACGATTGTTCTCTGGATCTTTCCAGTTGTAACGATTGTTTTCTAGACTGTGGGCATCTGCAACGACTGTCAGCTAGGCTCTGCCTAGAAGTGGTGATTGTTCTTTGAGCGTTATCATTTGCGAGTCTGTTTACGTGTGTATCTGTTGAGTTGGTTGCCACTAATTGAGCTGTGTTATGCCATGACAGTGATTGAGGGTGAGCTTGAGGTGCGAAATGCTTATGGTGCGAAAAGCTTAAGGAGTTGAGGAGTTGAGCTTAAAGAGTTGAGCATAAAGCGTGAGCTTAGAGTTGAGCATAAAGCGTGAGCGTAGTCCTGTCATGTCATGGCATGTGCGGTTTTCTTTTACAGATTAAAAGAGCAAGTACTGAGTTTCTTGCCGATTCTTCTCAGTACAATCAGCATTCCGAATCGGTGGTAGATTCATTCCCAGAAGTCAGCTTATGAGATTTGCGGGGTCGCAAATGTTGTCAGGATGGTCGACTGTTACAACATGTTTTTAATACAACCTCCTTCATAGAGTTGGCGATTAATATAAAAAAGCATTGTGGCTGTCATATTTTTATGTGTCATTCTTTGAGTTGTAGCGAAAAGAGTAAATGGGTTGACTCTGGGAAAACTGTTTTTTATTTATTGAATAAGAATAAAGGAGAAATATCGTCTTTTGTTATAACTTGTTTTAATCACGATTTGGCTATTTTTTACGACTGCCTGACTGCCTGATGTCAACTTACGTTTGTCGACTTATACGACATATCAGCAAGAAAGGAGGGTGGTCTATTCTACTCAGCCGGATACCATACGGCGGGTCGACTTACCTTAGTCACCTTTTAAGACACCTCGGTAACAAATAAGGATGGTCTATTTCATTGGTATACTATAAGTAAATCAAGTTTGTCTTTGATAATAAGAATGACGACATATATAATATAAAAACAACGAAACAAGGTAAATTAATAACACTTAGACAAACTTAGGTCATGTACAAGGAAAATCCAAAAATGGCTTGCAGGCTTCGGTTCGGTTTTTATAAAAAAAGTTCTATCAATTCTTAAATCGCTGAAGCTATGAACACTATTCTATTAAACATCAGTCATTATTTATTATTTAATCAATAATGTGTAACTCTTATCTATATTAGCGTAACAACTAATTCACGTTTTATAAAAATAGGTATTTGTAAAAGAAAATATTTGCTCAATTCAGAAACTTGACCTAAAAATAGGACCCTGCGAAGTCTTACTTTGAAATAGTTGAGATATATCAGAGTCCACTTATAACACTATCGTTTCGCCTTAAGCCGTGGTCCGGCCTCACAGGAGGCACCTATAGGACGATGTTCTCAGACGCTAGTAGAGCTTTATACAACACCGTGATGAATAGTCATAGTCATACAACCAGCCCTCCACGACACGTCGCCCAAAGTTATAGTCCGGCCTCACAGGAGACACCCTTAGGACGACGATCTCCGACGCTAATAGAGCTTCATACAACAGCGTGATGACTAGTCACAGTCATACCACTAGTCCTCTACTACACGTCGCCCTAAGCTGTGGTCCGGTCTCACAGGAAACACCCTTAGGACGACGTTCCCCATAGCTAGTAGAGCTTCATACAACAGCGTGATGACTAGTCACAGTCATACCACCAGCCCTCCACTACACGTCGCCCAAGTTTTTCGCTTCGAAATGCGAAGAGTATTCTCTTCTCATTTCACATCTCAACGATTTTTTGCTCCCTAACCCTAGCCGGAGACGTTGTAAAAGTAATTCGGGCTAACAGCATATCGTCAATCCAAAAAAAAAAGCTTTGTAAATCTCAAAAGGCGAAGTAAATTAAGACCACGTCTGTGTTTAAATTTAAAAGGGCCCTCAAATACCGGTTTGTATTTGACGGCCCTTTCAAATCCGATAACACCATTAGGAATTTTAATGACTCGCTATTAAAGATAATGCAATGGACGCGCTGAGTGGAATGGAAAATTTTAAAACGCACCGTTCGCTTTTAAAATATGTACTTAACAAGTTGACGAACGTTTTTTAACTCGACGTAGATAAAAAAATGGTAAAAAACGATGGCAATGAAACAAGTAGGTATAACAGGTTTTACCCGAATCGAGACGTTTTGATTGCATTGACCGTTTCATGACGACAGAGTAAAGGAAAAATTTGGTTGAGAAATAACGTCATATCACGTTTTCAACTACTGAATAATTATAACTGAATAGATGTTGTTATTTAAGTACCGGCCTGTTACTATCCCACTACTGGGCATAGGCTTTCTCTCCGTTTTTGCAGAAGTTTGGAGCTAAGACCTACCGCGCTGCTCCAATTCGGATTGGTAGGTTACACATATCTCCAGAATTCTACTTACTTACTTACTTTATACCGTTTTTTTCTAAAAGCTTTTATAAATAAGCTGAAAATGGATACAAAAATTCTTCCAAAACGAATGAAAATATTATTTTGCTAAAATCCGCGATAAAAGTAAATATATGTAATGCCAAATGTAGAGTGTACTATTCGTTCTCATATCTTATACATTCAGAATTTTTAAAAATAACTATACACAAGCACTGCACACATTCACTACCACAATCTCAACAATTGTTTTGCCCGTAATGGAAGCATTGTCAGGAGATAGACTCCACGACAAAATCGCAAAGCAATGCAAAATCGCATAATGGCTTTAGATTTTGTCGCTGAGTGCACAAAAATTATATTTTCATTAGTTTTGTTTATGGACCACAAAGTAATGCCTAATTCTATAAATTACAAAAATTCTTAATAAACATTTAACAACGGTTTCTCTATATAAAATTAAAGAGTTTTAAACTTTGATTTTAGAAATAAATTGAAAATATCCGGATATATCAGGCATAAGCAAATTGTTTATGCTATATTCAGTTTGTTAAGCCGCGTACAGACATTGCGAGGAGTGCGTCGCGAATAGTTCGTCACGCATGCCTCAACGTACGCATGACATGAGGCATACGACGGTACATTTATACATGCGTCCCGAATGACACATGCTCAAGCTGAGCACATAAACAACCACGCATAGTTCAGTAGAAAAATGGTTCCGACAATGCGAGACTTGCAGATTGCGGCTGCGGCCTAAATAGTATTTCACAAAATATTAAAAAATGGAAAAGACGCCGGTGGACAGAAAGATTTTATATGAACCATTACATTATGGGAATATATGGGCTCCATGACTCATTAGCAACGCATACAAAATGTCTGTCTACACCAGTATTTCCCGACCTTTTTGGTCCATGCCCCATTAATAGTAGGTTTTAGGTAGAAAAATTCCTTTTTTTGCTAAATTTGACACCAAAATCTAGCATTGCACTTAAATGGTCCAGAGCGATAGGCTTAAACTCGTGTCGAGTTACCCCTCCCCCCTTTAACCATCAAATCGCCCCCCTGTGGGACGTGGCCCCACGTTGGGAAACATTATTTACACAGGATTTACATGGAGCGCACGGCTCGTTCAGAGGCAGTGTTCGCAATGATCGTATGACGCGAATGCTCACTGTCAGTGTAGTGTTTATAAACTAATGTTCTATGAATATAGCACAGGCACTAACAAGTAACAACATGTCATTTAACGACCACTTTCACCAAGGTCTCTCGTGTTACTGTCGTGGTGCATCCTGAGACCGTGTATGTACTAGTGAGTTAGTGTGTGTGGCCATGTATGAATTAGATATATGTGTCTTGTATATAAATGTACAAAGTACGTTACACACGTGTCAACCCGCATACACAACAGTCAGTACACACGTTCGCACAGCTCGAGGCAGGCGAGACGAACCATTCGCAACGCACGCCTCGCGTTATCTGTACGCACCTTTGTTTTGTGAAATATATGTATTAGGTAAAACCCATATTAACTCAAATATGCTTACGAGAGGAGGCGATTTTCATACAAATACACAAGTTTATATTACGAAAACATGTTACACAATTTGACATTATGTAAACAAGAGATTGGCATTTAGTAGTATAGTAACAGGCCGCTATTTTACTATTTAAAAGCTTTGTTGAATTGCAATGTTGAATGTGAAGGTGGAATCTTGCAAGTTAAATTTGACCCACTTCGCGGTGTCCGATTGAGATGAAATTTTACATACTGGTCCAATCTCGGTGACAATGCATGTTTATGATAGGCGTGACTTGATGCTGCCAGGATTGCCTCCAGAATGATATGATTTTTTTTTTAAAAGCTTTATTTTAATGCTTTTTTTATTTCATTTTACTTAAGCATATTTAACACATGCTTTTCTTATATTTTTCAGATTTAACAAAAACTAATATTAGATTTAATAGTGTAAAGAATTACATAGTATACGCCGTGTGGTATCCGCCTGAATAGAATAGTACCACCCTCATTTCTTACCGAGGTGTCGTAAAAGGCGACTAAGGTAAGTTGACCCACCGTGTGGTATCCGGTTTAGTAGAATAGACCACCCTCTTTCTTACCGAGGTGTCGTAAAATACGATTAAAGTAAGTTGATGTCAGGCAGGCGGCCGGTTGTAAAATACGTAGCCAAATCATGTGACAACATGATTATAGCATGTTCCGACCCCACTTAGAGTGGGATAAGGGCAGGAAGATGAAAGTATTACATATTATATTTATAGCGAGCAAACAAAGATAAGACTCATTACTTATTTGTTCAATAGAAATACTAGTCATTATAGTAAACAGTAAACGTCGCATCAGAAGTATTATTTCAACAGATTAATAAATGACTTAGTTTATTTTTTCATATGGTTTTTATATTTCATCTTCATCATCTTCCTGCCCTTATCCCACTCTATACTGCGTCCATCATATTATCAATCTTTTGACAGCTCACGCTCATTAAGTTTTGTATTGCTTACGTACAAATATCATACAAATAATATTTGTACTTTATGGATGGGTACCGCCCACTTAGTGATGTCACACATAATGGTTACTACGATTATGCCACAGATTAAAAATAATCGGTAGAAATCGATGTTACGAGTATTAAAAGACATTTAATAACATTATATAAAGTTTTACTTTCTTCTTAGTTAATACATGAATACAAATAAAACAATCAGGATATTTTAATTTATTTTATTAGCACGAGTCGTCGGAATGATAATCAACACTAGACTCCTCCGATGAGGAGTCTTCAGTAGCAGTTATTATTAGCTCTTGTGTAGATAATATATTATCAAACGCAATATCACGTTCCCAATCAGAGAATATTACTCTTTTAGTTCTTTCCACCACACTTGCCCAGTTCTCGGCCGTTACGTGGGTGCAAGCATTTTTTAGCAATTGCAACATTTTATTCGCTGTGAATGGGGGGCTTGTATTGCATCTCGCAGCATGCCCTTTTACTTGTGCCCATATAAGTTGTATTGCGTTGTACTGGCAGTGGTATGGAGGAATCCGAAGAACAGTATGGCCATATTCTGCTGCCATTTCATTGATTACATAGCGTTTTGCTCTCTTTTTGGTTTTTAATATTTTTATTAATTCAACTTTTAACATTGAGTCGTCCACATTTTCTCCATTGTCCCGAAGCCAATTAATTATTTCATGCTTTTTATTAGCCTGTGTTGGCATTTTGTCAATTTGACGGGAGTGGTAGGGCGCATTATCAATAAAAATTATTGATGGTTCTTCGAATGAAATGAGCATTTTTTTGAACCACTCTTCATACACATTTGCATTCATCTCTTCGTGGCAGTCATTTGATTTCTTCGATTTAAATGCCAACAGTGCGTCTTGTACAAATCCTTTTGCTGTACCTGCATGGCAAATGATTAGGCGCTCACCTTTTCCCATTGGTACTGAGGAAGTGAAATCAGCAGTATCATCAGTCCAGAAACGAGATAGTGTGTGGTTAGCGTTGAGCCATGTTTCATCCGTGAAAACAATATTTGCCCAATCTTGTATTTTCTTTGCCTCTCTTAAAAAATCACAACGTGCTATAGCTATATCTGTGCGTTCCATTAATAATTTTCTTTTATTTAACTTTTTATATGAAAAGCCAATTGTGTTCAAAACTTTGACCAAAGAAGATTTTTCACCATGAAATAGACCACTTCTTTTCAAAGAAACAATAAGTTTTCTCAAAGTTGGAATTTCTTTTCTCAAGTAGTAATCATATACATGACGACGAATAGCGTCAGCGTCAAAGTCATCAACAGCTGTCACCTTATGAGCCCGGCGCTTTCTTTTTGGTGTAGATGGTTTGTTTTGCTCCAAGCCGCTCCTGCCGTAGGCATCAGTAGTGATTTTAGTCACAGTTGATAGACTGATCCCCAACGCGGCTGCAACACGGTTTCGGACTTGCGTGATAGGTATAAGAGGTCCGCCATTTTGATTTTCTTGCTCAAAATACTCATGCACCCTTATTAATAAACTAAGATTAGCGTCAGAATAACTTTACTCCAAGACTTACGCAAAGATTAGGTAATTATGGTATTAATAAACTAGGAGTAAGGACGGAGTTAGCTAATCGAAATTTACTCCCGGAGTTAAAGTTACTCCGCCTAGCCCCATGGTATAACGCTTGAGTAAGCATAGATTTGTAATGTATTTCCAACTTCCATTGTGATACTAAACATAACCTCAATAAATTCTCATATTTGTTTGGTGTTCGTTCGAGTACTTACTATGGATTAAAACGAATAGATATTATTTCATTGACGATAGGATTGAAAGATAGGAGTTGAAGAAATATTACCATTAAAAGGAATTAAAAATTTTAAGGTATTAAAAAAAAAGGAAAAAAAAAACAAAACCTCGCAATAACCCTTTTGAAGATATGGAAGAAGATAAAAAAGATAAAGATAAAGATATATTTTAAATATATATTATATAATTTTTTAAAATTAATATACTATCGCAATGCCATCCTTGCAAATGTAGCATAATATGTATATATAAATAAATAAATAAATAATTAATTCACAAATGATGATGAGTTATAAATAATATAAATATAGATTTATTTTAAAAATAGCACAAATTCTAAAACCACAATTTTAAATTCACCAAGATAAATACAGAATGCGATATTAGGCTTTTTATTAGCCTCGTCCGCACACAAATGTCTTGTCAAATAAATGTGTCAAACTTCAAAATTTACCTGACTGTCAGTGTCTTTCATTCGACCAGGTCATTTTGTTCATTCTTTTTACTTGTAATATCAGTGGGTTGCCATAACAAAAACCCTAACCTCAGTGTAAGAATTGTATAGTTACTCCGAACCTACTTCGTATTTATTAATACCGTTATTAACACGTACCTATTCCGTGACTAATCTAGAATTAACTACTCCCGGTGTAAAGTTGGAGTAAGAGAAGAATAAGCGATTTTTATTAATAAGACCGATGAAGTTTTAACACTAACTGTCTCGATTGTGCTTTCAACACACGTCCTTTCGGCATTTTCACGATCAATTAATATAAGTTTCACAAAAGTTTTTCCGAGAAATAAAGCTACTTAACTCAAGGTGTAACAGATGCGAGAGAACACTCAGCGAACGTAAATGCGTGTGACTATCACGGGCGTTTCGTTGAGAGTGACAGATCACGTCAAAATGGCGGCCGAGCGGAAGGTCTGTTGATGTTGCCAGTTGATGTATAATATATTTTTTATGATTATAATAAATACACACGGATTAACATTTATTTTCAAAAAACTAAGGCAATATTAAATCAAAATGTTGATTTCTATATCTGTTATTAGTTTACGTAGGTTATCATTAATCGAATTACTTAGGTACGTAATTCGATTAATGATAGTAGGTACTATAATCGGAATGGTATCGCATACGAGAATCATCACTAAATATGTAAATCGTCAATCTGTCAAAAGATGGTTAATATAATGGACAGTGTATAAGTGGGGTCGGCACAACATGTTATAAACATGCTGTCACATGATTTGGCTGCGTTTTTACGACCGGCCGCCTGCCTGACGTCAACTTACCTCTGTCGTATTTCACGACACCTCGGTAAGAAAGAGGGTGGTCTATTCTACTAAACCGGATACCACACGGTGGGTCATCTTACCTTAGTCGCCTTTTACACCTCGGTAAGAAATGAGGTTGGTCTATTCTACTTAGCCGGATACCACACGGCGGGTCGACTTACCTTAGTCGCCTTTTACGACACCTCGGTAAGAAATGAGGGTGGTACTATTCTACTCAGCCGGATACCACATGGCTATTATGGTTTTTATATTTATTTTCATTAATTTATCCCTTACCTCGGTAAGAAATCGGTGTCGTAGAATACGATTAAGGTAAGTTGATGTCAGGCAGGCGGCCGGTCTTAAAATACGCAGCCAAAATCCAAATCATGTGACATGTTTATAACATGTAGTGCCGATCCTACTTAGAGTGGGATATAGGCAGAAAGATGATGACTAACATTTCTCGTTGTTTTTTCACTTTTTAGTTGGAAGCTTTTGATTTTTTTTGAAAAATATTTATTTAAATATTTCTATAGAGGATCATTTTACATAAACACATTTTAGCTATAGGAGGTTTGCATGAAAATTCACTTTTTGTCATTAGTATTTAATTTAATCAGATTTTATAAACGGTTCATAACATTCCAATATATATTTTACCACATATACATAGCAAGAAAATCTACATTTTATTAACTAGACACATATTAAACAAAATTCAATAATTTATACAAAACAATATATCATATATAGCACGCTTAATGTTAAAGTGACTTAAGTCAAAATTAGTCTTAATTGAATTAGTGTATTTTTTGCGATTTTGTCGTGGAGTCTATCTCCTGACGATGCATCTGTTACAGGGCGAATCAATTGTTGAAATTGTAGTGGTTAATGTGTGCAGTGCTTGTGTATTGTTGTTATCGGTAGCGGTTAGTGCATGAGTTTTTACATATTCGACACGTATCAGGTATGAGAACGAATACACTTTACATTAAGCATTACATATATTTTTTTATCGCGGATTATAGCAAAATATATTCATTAGTTTCTGTCTCTTTAATATTAAGCTTGCGTTATGTGTAGTGTATTTTAATATCGAATCTACTTATTAATTTTATCGAAGTGACATAAATCTATTGGCTCGTCTTTATAATCGGCGATTACAAACGATTAAAAGCAAGATTTTTTTTTAATAAATTAAATGTATTTATATTGTCATTTATTTATTAGAGAGAATATAATAATATCATAGTCAGTTATCATATACAGTTTTGTTTTTCTATTTTCTAATATAAAATTAGTCTTATAAAATTAGAAAATAGAAAAAGAGGAAATAATTGATTTTTTGATGTAAAAAATGGATTATTAAAAATCGTTTTCAAAAAAATAATCGATTAATATAAAAATCGATTATTTTTCACATCAACATCAGTTTTACGAAAAGATGTTAAGATGTTTTCCTTTAAAAACGGTAAAAATATGACAGATAGTATTGAAAATGAACAGAATATCTTCGGTAAATAAGATTTTATTACATGCTTAATTTAAGGTTTTTAATTATATCAGTTTTAAAATTTAAATACTGTTTAGTATTATTCAGCCATTTTACAAAGCGACAGCATAAGTCTCCTTTTGTATATTACGTTCGAATTTTAAATTTGGTCGGTAAATACTCGATTGCTGATTAGTCGACAGACGCGAGGCAGAACGCAACATGTTTTCGTTAGTTTGAATAAATATCAACTGTAACAGATGGTATTAAGGTCGATTTTAGTATTGATTTGATATGCGTATAGACCTGACCTGGCCTGTTTATTTTGGGTATTATACAGCAATGATCTTACAGTATTTCCCTCTATTTATTTAACTATTGACATGAAGTTTCGTAATTATTACATTAAAAACCACAGTAAACAAATGTAATGCATTATGGGCACTGTTTTTTTTAAATAGTGACTTCACGTGCTGTCACTAATATTAATTGAGTAAAATGATTTAAATTTAACTACTATTTCGTTGCGATTAAGACAAATAGCGGGTTTTTTTTGTAATGGATTTTGTAATGGACATTGTCTATGACTTATGAGGATTGACAAATAATAAATACTTTTTTCCTTGTACCTACATGTTATTTTTTAAATAATGCGATAAATCTTAGTACATATTTATTTTTAATACCTACAATAAAGACATTTAAATGTTTTAATTTTATGAAACAATACAAAACGTTGAGTAATAATTGAATATCATTGAATTGTTATAATCCGCGTTAAAGTAAATAGATAATAAAAATATAGCTAAATGTAGAGTGCACTTTATATGTTTTTTCTATTTTATTTATCGCGGAAAATATAATTTTATTATTACTTTGTATTATCGATCTTCGCAAAGTAACGCCTATTCTATAAATTATTAACTATGATGAATTGATTAAAACTTCTATGTAAATAAAATCGATTGTTTTTAGAAATCGATTCAGACATCACTACGTTAACTGTAAAAAGTTAAATAAACGTTTGGAAAGAATAAGACTATTCTTTCTACTGTGTCAAATTAAACCGACCAATAAAAATTTTAACCGATCAAAGTCTATAAACGTGATTCTTCCATCCCTACGTGACATTGGCGAAGTAAATAGTGTCATTTGACACTCCTGGAAGCCATAAATTGAAGAATTGAATTGAATTGAATTGACTATTCTTATTAAATTAGACCGCATATTATGTTACGTATCTCACAGTCGAGCTAAATTATTAAAGACATTGTAATAATAATATTTAATATAATTAAATATAATAGCTCACATAAATTCTATAGACATTTAAAATAAAATAACGTAAAAGTTTCCATCCACTACACGGAGCAAAATTAAAATAAAATAAATTTATTCACTAACACCAAACAAAATAAACACATCACGGATATACAGAAATAGAAATATAAATTAAAATTATATACAAAAAAATCTTGAATTTGTCGTGTGGTAGCCGGCTGAGTAGAATAGACCACCCTCATTTCTTACCGAGGTGTCTTAAACAGCGACTAAGGTAACTTGACCCGCCGTTCGGGTATCCGGCTGAATAGTAGTATAACAGCCTCATTTCATAAAAGGCGACTAAGGTAAGTTGACATCAGGCAGGCAGCCGGTTGTTAAATAATGAGTCAAATCATGTTACTACATGTTTATAATATGTTGTATGGATAATGATGATGATAAAAAAATGTTGACTGTCCAAATCCAAATCTGGCTCAGCTTATTTTTGCCAAATTCATATTATGCTTTATTCAAATAAACTTTTCAACATGTGATTTTGATTGAACAAGTCAAGAAAAATCAGCAATAATTTGACTATTAATAAATTAAATTCATTAAAATTATTTATCTTTTGTAAAATTCCTCGAATACAGGAGGCTACTTAGAAACTAATATATTTGATTAACGCACCGTATAAAATTGATTTAGAACTGTTTTAAGTATATAATTAATGGTAAATATTAATAAAATTAACTAAATTATACTTTTTTTTTCAATGTAATATGATGGTATGTGTGGAGATTTCATTAAATAGAAGAGATTTGTCGATTTGCTTAATAAGCGTAAACAAAAACAGGTATTTTGAATTAATTGTAATTGAAATAAAATCTATTGAATACAAATATTAATAAAGAATGTCGGAATAGAAAATAAGATTGAAGAATCGGTCCAGCCGTTACGAAGTCTTTGAAAATCATACATACATACTTTGATTTATATAAGTAATTAGCGGCCTGTTACTATCACACTGCTGAGAATAGGCCTTCTCTCCGTTTTTGGAGAGAAGGATTGGAGCTACCCACCACACTGCAAATGCGGATTGGTAGGTTACACATATCTCCTGATTTCTCTAGAGATATGCAGGTTTCCTCACAATGTCTTCGTTCACCGAAAAGCGTGTTATGAATTGTAATTAACAATTAAACACATAAGCTTTAATAGAAAACTCATTGGTGTCTGTCCGGGTTTGAACCTGTGACCTTCTCAAAAGAGAGCACGGTGTTACCGCTGGGCTACCACAGCTCCATACAATTATATTCAGCTTGTTTTATATTTTTGTTCCTATTAGTCCTATTTTTAATGCAATAATTTAATTTTGTATGTTTCTGATATTAAATAAATAAATAAATTTTCGTTAGATAGATTGTGTAGTGGACGTAAACCCCAATATAATACTACAATATTCTTTAATATTTAAGTAATATGATTTCGTCTGGACAAATAGTGCAGTTTGGGCTTGTAAAGGTCAGAGGTGTCGTATCTTTGCACTTTGCTCCTCCTGATCTTCCCGTTGGGAGTCTGCGGGGTGTTCGGAGAGTTCTCCTCATAGTTCTCTACGGATTTATCGCTTGAGGGGCTATTTGGGAGAACTGAAAGAATAAGTTAGTTATTAAAAAAAATTTCAAATGCAATTTCTAGGTCATTGTCACTATATATAGATATGGCTGTGTGTTATACAGCTGAGTAGAATAGACTACCCTCATTTCTTACCGAGATGTCGTAAAAGGCGACTAAGTTAGGTCGACCCGTCGTGTGGTATCAGGTTTAGTAGAATAGACCACTCTCATTTCTTACCGAGGTGTCGTAAAAGGCGACTAAGGTAAGTCGACCCGCCGTGTGGTATCTGGCTGAGTAGAATAGACCACCCTCATTTCTTACCGAGGTGTCATAAAGGCCGACTAAGGTAAGTCGACCCGTCGTGTCGTATCCGGCTGAGTAGAATAGACCAACCTCATTTCTTACCGAGGTGTCGTAAAAGCCGACTTAGGTAAGTCGACCCGTCGTGTGGTATCCGGCTGAGTAGAATAGACCAACCTCATTTCTTACCGAAGTGACGTTAAAGTAGAATACGGTAAGTTGGCCCGCCGTGTGGTATCCGGTTTAGTAGAATAGACCACCCTCTTTCTTACCGAGGTGTCGTAAAAGTAGACTAAGGTGAGTCGACCCGCCGTGTGGTATCCGGTTTAGTAGAATAGACCACCCTCTTTCTTATCGAGTTGTAAAATACGACTAAGGTAGGTTGACGTCAGGCAGGCGGCCGGTCGTAAAAATGCAGCCAAATCACGTGACAGCATGTTTATAACATGTTATGCCGACCCCACTTAGAGTGGGATAAGGGGAGGAGGATGATGACAATGCTATATATAAATGAAAAATTTGTCCGAAAACGTAAAAAAAATGTTACGTGTGACACTTATGATTTAGAGGAATGAAAAATAGATAACCGATTCTCAGACCTACTGATGATGCATATAAAATGTCATAAAAATCGGTTAAGCCGCTTTGGAGGAGTTAACGAAGATTGTGGCACGAAAATTTTATATATAAGATAATTTATAGTACTTTGCGGAGTTCCGTAGTATAAAAGTGATATAATTATTTTGCTATAATCCGCATTAATAAAGAAAATCGATGCTCTATATATAATGCTAAGTGTAGAAAACAAAACCGCTTTCCAGTAAATCACTACATATTATAAAACAAAGTCCCTATATCCCTATGTACGCATAAAACTTTAAAACTACGCAACAGATTTTGATGCGGTTTTTTTTAATAGATAGAGTGATTCCAGAGGAAGGTTTGTACGTATAATAACAATCAATACGGAGTAGAGAAATACTGTAATTTTTGAGGTTTCTGTAAATAATTACATTTTTTTCCGCTTACATTGCAAACGCAGGCTAAGCCCTACGAGATTTATCAAAATAATGTACTAAGTATTTGTACATCTTGAAAAGGTCTACGGAAAAGTCCGCGATGGTATATGTCTATCTCTTATGGATAACCCACTATAGCATTTTTTGTCATTTACTTTTTAAGAAAAATAATGGCTTATTTTTGAAGCAATTTTTATACAATACAGCATTAATCCTTATCCAATTAAGTACCTTAAATAAATAGTTGATTTAATATAGATCAATATGGCCGTTCACAGCATGTGATTTAAGTGAACATTTTCGGAGATATTACAGATTTAAAATGCCGTGAGGACGCCGCGCTTCACCCTATAACACTTCGACTTTAGCAGCTATGTCGCTCTTTCAAGAGTTTGTTTAAAGACATTCTGTAATTAATTGTAAAAATAAAATACATAGGGAAAATGTAAAAGTAAATAAGTAATAATGTACTATATGAATTTAGATATTCCAAAGATAGCAGGAAATCTTCTTGGTATAGGGAAAGGAAATTGTTTTTCTCCAAATTTAACGCTACGGCCACGGGCAGTAATGAATAAATCAAAACAACTGGATCAATTTTAATCATTTTTTTTACACTGACTGACATGGGATATATATTTTATACCCGTGCGAAGCAGGGGCAGGCCGCTAGGTTAATATATAATTACTTGCCACAAATATTTTCTAGTAAATATTTTCTAGTTTAAATAAACGCGAATAAAATGGCGGTTAAATATTATTCTCTTTATATAAATACTGAATGCAACTCACTTGTTCTTCTCGGACGAGACAACCCCACTCTCTTGGCTTTACCCAAATACTTAGAACGGGGGTTGGTTTGAATTTTGGTGTTTGATCTCTCTTCAGTGTCTGTAAATATATAAGATTAATTAAAATAAGTATTTTTTAATGCATACTAGTATTATAAAGGGGACGCCGTGTGGTATCCGGCTGAGTAGAATAGACCACCCTCATTTCTTACCGAGGTGTCGTAAAAGGCGACTAAGGTAAGTCGACCCGCCGTGTGGTATCCGGCTGAGTAGAATAGTACCACCCTCATTTCTTACCGAGGTGTCGTAAAAGGCGACTAAGGTAAGTCGACCCGCCGTGTGGTATCCGGCTGAGTAGAATAGACCACCCTCTTTCTTACCGAGGAGTCGTAAAATACGACTAAGATACGTAGCCAAATCATATGACAATATGTTTGTAACATGTTGTGCCAACCCCACTTAGAGTGGGATAAGGGCAGGAGGATGATGACTAGGATTATAAAGAGGAAAAATTTGTATATATTATTGTAATGTTTTCACACAAAAAATACTGGACCGATTTCAAAAATTCTTTCGATATTGAAAAGCTACATCTTTACTTAGTAACATAGGGTTTATTATATTTAAAAAAAATAGAGATCCGCAATAAAAATATAATAAGGTAAATTAGTCATAAAAATCTGTAATCGCTTGCGCTGCGGAAACTATTGATGATCTATTTAACAAAAATAAATCTTTAGTCCGATTTAGTAGACTTTCCACTGCCATGAGATCGGTATGTACGCGGGTGAAACCGCGGGATATTGCTAGTAACAAATATAACGAAAACGACAAAATCTTTCATCCTTGCGTGCGCTAAGTAAACGGTGAAAGTTGTATGTATAACAAATGTATTACAAAACTGTTCCCCTCCAAAAGTTCTTAATAAAAGTCCGCAACAGCCTATGTCTAGCTTTTAAGGTTAACTCACTTGTAACTATTTTATGGTGTGATAACTATAAAATAGTATATTACGGTTTTAATCCTTCCATGCGGGAGGGGCCGCTAGTATAATTTAAAATACATACATCTCAACTTTACTTTCGCCGTGTCGTATCCGGCTGAGTAGAATAGACCAACCTCATTTCTTACCGAGGTGTCGTAAAAGGCGACTAAGGTAAGTTGACCCACCATGTGGTGTCGGGTTTAGTAGAATATACCAACCTTTTTTCTAACCGTGGTGTCGTAAAATACGACAGAGGTAAGTTGACGTCAGGCAGGCGGCCTGTCGTAATCATGTGACAGCATGTTTGTAACATGTGCCGACCCCACTAAGAGTGGGATGAGGGCAGGAGGATGACATCTTAACTTTACTTACCCTGTGTTGTAGAAGTTATTTGATCCGTACTCAATTTCCTTATCTTATTAGAAGTCAGAACTGGCCTGTTATTATTAACACTAGTTTCATCACTGATTTTCCTCTTCAAATTATTCTCATAATCGCTATCTATATTTGAATCTGTAAAGTAATCTATCCGTGGCATTTTACTGGGCGATGAATCTATAACATTGCCAAGTATGATTTCCATTATCTCTTGTCTACTTGTTCTGTTCACCATCTCTTCCAATTTGGTATCATAATCGCTTGATAACTCGAAAGAGCATTCAGATTTTTCAGGACTGAAAACGTTTGACACTATATGTTCACTGTCATTATCGTAGTCATTATCAACAGGTAACGATATCTCTGTTGATATATTAACGTTTTTAATAACGTTTTTAACTTTAGGCGGCTTTAAATGACCGTTTTTGTGGTAATTTATAAATTCAAAATCACCTAAATCACTTGACACATCACGTAATATACTCTGTTCGTATGTACCGCAATTGACTAAATGTATTTTATTGCTAATTGTACAATTTTCATTGAACTCTTTGAAAAAGTTAGTAAATCTGGCTCTTTCTAATTCTGAGTTGTATTTTTCGTGTTCAGCAAAATAGTGTAATTTTATTTCACCATTGATTTTATCATCATCTGTTTTAGGATGAACTATTTCATCTATTTTCGAATTTTCTACAATTTTTGATGACTCCGACTGATCGTTTTCTCCGTCTTCTTCATTTTCAGACAGTTCCTCAGTTATTATTGTGATTTCAAATAAATCAGATCGCTTTTCTACTTGTTTCGAGGTTTCAATATTATCTGTTACATTTGTTACATTATTATCTATTGCTTCTTCAGATACATTTGAACGAGGTGAGGTTGCGGCATTTAGCTCTGCTGCCACATTATCAGATTCATTATTATTAAAGGATTCTTTAATTTCAACTTCATCATTTGCAGCATCTGTTTTATTATTGTCAACTTGTGATGTCACTGTTTCTATATTGTTGGTTACGTCAGTTGTATTTTCAATAAGCATGTTATTATTAAAAATTATTGAAGCTCCTTCATCATTTTTCGTATCATTCAATACAGTGAGCAGTTCATTATTTGTGTAGTGAGTTTCCACATTATCTACATTCAAAGTGTTGCTATTGATATCATTTCTGAGTCCAACAGAGTTAACACAAGCAAATTCTAGCTCTGGGCCTGGAATGCTAGAGTACACTTGGCTCATGCTAGGTCTTACGTTTGCTTGAAATTCTAAAAGCAAAGCAGCTTCCTGATTCATCCTTTTTTGTTCTTCGTCTAAGAATTTTCTCATTTTCATCAGTCGTTTAGCTTCTTCAAAATTGGCCGCGAATTTTGGTTTCTTTATTGTCACATCCGGTACAAAAGGTAGTCTTGGCGGAGATGTGACGGGTGTTTCTAAATGACTTTCGATTCTTACGATTGGTTTATGTTGAAGTGTTTCTCTAGTTTTATTTCCGTGTTCGCGAACTATATTTTCTTTGTCACTCGGACTTGTCGAATCTCCACTTGTTGAAGTACTCTCAGATTTTGAGCTACTTTTACTACCTTTTTTGCTGTTTGAAGATTTGGAATTCGAAGGATTATGCGAGCCCTTTGAAGATGAACTACCATCATTAGAATCTCTGTCGGTTGACCGTCTATTGGGATTACCTCTGCCTGATACGCTATAGTGATCGTCATTCTCTTTCTTATTCTTCTTCTCTTTGTCTTTTTCCTCATTTTTGCTTTTAATATTTTTGTCATTCTTGGTACTACTACTCTTTTTATCTTTATCAGATCGTTGAGAACTTGATTTGGAATCTTTTGACTTTTCTGAAGTTTTATCTCTGTCTTTAACACTGGTTGAAGAAGATGATTTCTTTTCATCGCTATGTTTACTGGAATGCCTTCCGCTAGAACTTGAACTTCTGTGGGACTTTGAATCCCTATGACTTGATTTATGAGAACTTCTATGTCGAGATGAATCCCTACTACTATCTTTTTTATCATTTTTCTCCTTAGATTTGTCTTTATCACTTGGTTTAGATTTTATCTCATCCTTTGAAGACTTAATTTTATCATTTCTACTATTATCCCTTGAATTTGAGTGTTTCGGGTCCGACCTTTTATCCTTGCTACTTGAATGCTTATGGGAATCTCTAGAACGATGCGAACTCTTATGACTACTTTTCTTTTCTTCTGGCTTTTTTTCTTTTCTTAAATCTCCTGAATTTTGATCAGTTTCTACAATTTTATTTTCTAAAATGGCTTTACTATTTGCATCACTTTCATAATCAATTTGCAAGTTATTACTATTGGAACTGTCTTCATAAAGAGGTGTGTTAAAATTATTTATGTTTACTTGATTGTTAAATTGATAAGATAAATTTGTTTCCGTATCTTTCTTTTCAGGTTTGATTGGATCTAAACTGTTTTCAGTAGCCTTAGCGTCAATTGTAAACCTGAATGAACTAGGTTCTTTTTTATCCTCATCTTTAATATCAGCTAAATCATTTTCAAATGCCTGTTGGGCATCGCATGAATTTTCATTGTTAAAATTTCTAATAGGTGTCAACGGAGACATATTTCTACGAAGGGAAGAATCAGAACTTGAATCATCGTCGTCAGTAATAATAGGTTTAAAATACTGATCCTTTTCGTCTTTGGATGCATCATTGGGCAAAGGGATATCTATAGACATTCTTTTTTCTTTTGGTAACTCGATCTTCTCTAATTCCATTTTTTGTGGACTGTTATCAGGGGATGGGATAGTTTCCGGTTTGATTTCTTCTATTGGTAATGGTATATTAATCTTATCTATATCAACATTTCCTCCATTAGATGGTAGCTGGATATCTCCAGTATTCTCTTTCGAAGCAGTGTCAATTACTTCTTCTTCTTTAGTGTCAGACTTAGATTTGTTTTCCTCTACATCCATTTTATTTCCTTGCTCAGTGCTATCGACCTCCATTGACTCTGCCTTCTCATCATTACTTTTAACTGATCCTGGGCTGACAGCTTCTAGATCAGTAGGAAGAAGATTTTCAACTTTGCCATTGGATGTTTCTGGAGCTGACTTTTTTCTTGTTATCCCTAAGTAATTGTATACCAAATCCTCTACTTTTGGTATAAATACTGTGGCTACTTTTGGGTTGACCACCTGATCTACTATCCTTTCAACGCCTTGTTCCAAGTAGTTACCGCTGCAAAAATAAATAAATATGTATAAATATAAATATGAAAACAAGACACACAATTATCAGTCCCCAAATTAACTAACTTTATACTTGTGTTATAGAGGACAGAAAAGTGGTAAATACATATAAATATAGTTTTAAAATGAGTATGTATATATAAATAGTACCTGGGTGACCGAGCCTTGCAAAAAAAATATTTAAAAAAAAAAAAGAAGAAGGCGCCGATGACATGTGGGATTCGAACCCGGGTTTTGAATATCTTCGGTCCGCCTGTTACCTATCGGCTATCACAACATTACGTTTGACAATTTAAAAGATCCTTTCCTATTTCAAATGTACGTTTTGCTCGGTGATTTTATACAAGATGTAAAGAAATGCAATTAATAAAATAAAACAAGAAGGAAAGCGCCGGTAACATGTTGGATTAGATCCTGGGTTTGAGCTTTTTTTGTTCCGTCCATTACCCCTATCACAGCATTATGTTTGACAGCTAAAATATCATTTGCTTTCAATTCTACAGTTAAGCACTTTTTCAGTGACCGCAAACAGGGATAAAAACACATTAAAAAAAATGAAATATATAATATAATAAAAATAAATAAATCGAATTTTACCCCATTTCCCTAGCCGTTTCCGAGATTCAGAAAATATATAAACAAGATTAAATGATTTAAATATTAAAGATACCCAGACTCCAAAAACCAATATTTTTTACTATAAAATAAATAAATAGTAAAAATAAATAAATAATAATAATAAATAAATATATGAGACACTTACACACACTCGTCCGTCCCCAAAGTAAGTAACTTAATACTTGCGTTAAGGTAGACAGACAACTGGTGAATACTTATATATTTTTTAAACACCCACTTAAATACAAATATACACCCAGACTCAAACACTAACAAATTAATTTATAAAAAATGTTGAAAACCCGCGACCCGCGGAGCTAAAGGCAGGGTCACTACCCACTGCGCCAACGGGCCAGTCAATTATTTTCATAAACAACTCACTCTAATATGTGTTTCCTTAATTTCTCTCTCAACTGATTCTTGTTTAAATCCGGCTGCCATGTTTGTCTGGAGAGGAAGGTCGATACTGAATTCTCAACTCTCTGCCGAAGATTCTGGTAAGCGGGCCTCGTATCTACATCAGCTATGCAATCCTTGCGAAACTGTAACATTTAAACCATAAAGCTAAAGTAACAGACTGTGTTAAGAGTATAACATTAATGTATATCAGTCCATAGTGTTCTTGTTATTGTATAAAGTTTGTCATGATACCTAGTACTTGTATTAACACCATCTTTGTCATGATACCACGAAGAGTCATTGTTGTTTCCTTCCATTTTAGTTAACTTGGGAAAATGGGAGGTAATATGTATTAAATATAAGGTAATTTGTTAGAGGGAATATATCTGCTTGATGGGGGTTTGCAGGGGGTAATTTTTGAGGAAATGGAGGTAATATGTATTAAATATAAGGTAATTTGTTAGAGGGAATATATCTGCTTAATGGGGGTTTACAGGTGTTAATTTTTTGGGAAATGGGGGTAATATGTATTAAATATAAGGTAATTTGTTAGAGGGAATGTATCTGCTTGATGGGGGTTTACAGGTGGTAATTTTTGGGAAAATGGGGGTAATATGTATTAAATATAAGGTAATTTGTTAGAGGGAATATATCTGCTTGATGGGGGTTTACAGGTGGTAATTTTTGGGAAAATGGGGGTAATATGTATTAAATATAAGGTAATTTGTTAGAGGGAATATATCTGCTTGATGGGGGTTTACAGGGGGTAATTTTTGGGAAAATGGGGGTAATATGTATTAAATATAAGGTAATTTGTTAGAGGGAATATATCTGCTTGATGGGGGTTTACAGGGGGTAATTTTTGGGAAAAGGGGGATAATATGTATTAAATATCAGGTAATTTGTTAGAGGGAATATATCTGCTTTATGGGGGAGCTCTTCCAGGTCAGCTCTCCCAGTAGTCAGTTAGTTGGTCTTGTAATGTTGTAGCTACAACATCGAATATGAAAGTCAAAGTTGAGTTTGTTTATTAGACTGTTCCTGATACCTGTTACAGACTGTTAGTCGTCTTTAATGTCACCTCGGTAAGAAATGAGGTCAACTTACCTTAGGAATACTACACAGCGTGTCAACTTACCTTGTTCGCTTTTAAAGACACCTCTGTGAGCCATGAGGATGGTCGATTCTACTCATTCGGATACTACATGGCAGTGTAAAGTCTATTTGAATAATCACTGCTTTATCACTATTTTCTTTCAAGAAAGTAAGTAGCAGCTTGTTATGCTCTTACTGCTGGGAATAGGCCTCTTCTATCCGTTTTTTTTTTTGGAGAGAAGAATTGGAGCTAAGACCTACCACGCTGCACCAATGCGGATAATTATTTGTATGTAATTTTTGAGGTTTCTAATGTGATTTCGTAAATAATTACATTTTTTCCCGCTTACATTGCAAACGCTGGTCAAACCCTACGAGATTTATCAAAATGATGTACTAAGTATTTGTACACCTTGAAAAGGTCTACAGAAAAGTCCGCAATGGTATATGTCTATCTCTTATGGCTAACCCACAATAGTATTTTTTGGCTTTTAGTTTTTACGACAAATAATGCCTTATGTTCAAAGCAATTTTTATACAATACAGCATTAATCCTTATCCAATTAAGTAATTTAAATAAATTGTTGATTTAATACAGATAATATGGCCGTTTACAGCATGTAATTTAAGTGGATATTTTCGGAGATATTACAGATTTAAAATGCCGTGGGGAGGCCGCGCTTCACCCTATAGCACTTGGCATTTAGCAGCTAAATGTCGCTCTTTCAAGAGTTACCACTAAAGAAAACATGTTTGTATTGTCTAATTACAAGAAAGCTGTAAATGTTTTATATAAAGATATTCTGTAATTAATTGTAAAAATAAAATACATAGGGAAAAATGTAAGAATAAATAAGAAAATATGTACTATATGAATTTAGATATTCCAAAGATAGCAGGAAATCTTGGTATAGGGAGAGGGAAATTTTTCTCCAAATTTAACGCTTGCGGGCCACGGGCAGTAATGAATCAAACAAAACTATGGGATCGATTTTATCATTATTTTCACTGAGTGACATGGGCTATATATTTTATATCTGTGCAATGCCGGAATTGGTCTCTAGTTATTAATATAATTATAATAAAAATCACTAACAAAAAAAATAATTACACTTTTAACACTACTTGTAATGTAAAAGAATATATTTATTAATTATCAGTGCTTATAAAAAAATTATAATATAATTTAATTGTGATATGTCCTTGAGGAATGTCAACTTAATGTTGTAATGACAAGGACAAGTTAGAAAACTCAAGAGAGATCATACTATGAGTTTCAGAATGAATAATATAATTTTCTTTTATTTTTTATACATTCAAAAATGGTGCAACATGCTGGATCAGAGCCTGAGGATTGTGTGACCTGGACTACCCTAAGTGCAAAAATTGTCGTGCATAATAAATAAATAAACATTCAAAATTTGAGGTTTGTATTTGGTGTCACAAGAAGCACAACATAAACCAACTAAAAACATTTAACTGACAAATATGTTTAAGGAAAAAAAAGGATGTTCTTAATCTATACTAATTTATAAAACTGAAGAGTTTGTTTGTTAGTTTGAATGTGCTAATCTCAGGAACTACTGGACCGATTTGAAACATTCTTTGAACGTAAGATAACCCATTAAGCGAGGAAGGCTATAGACTATATAAAATCACGCGGTTAGATTAAGAGCAGAGGAGCAGCAATAAAAAATGTCATGAAAATGGCAAAATATAAAGCTTTTCTTGCATGCGCTAAGTAAATGGTAAAAGTTATTCAAAATGTATTAATGTATCAAATGTACTACAAAATTGTTCTTCTCTAAAAGTAAAATAAAAGTCTGCTAAAAAAGTTAATTGTGAGGTCATTAAGAATTTTGAAATCTTTGAACATCTTTTGCATATAACACTTAGTTTCCTAGTCAAGATTACAAGAGACTTCATGCAAAATACATTTGTTTAAATGAGGATACAACTCAGCCAATCAAAACACAAGCCAGAACCCAAAGTAATAGCATGGAAAATATGAGAAAGTTATAAAAATTCTTTGTTATATAAAAAAGGATTTAATATTGTAAAAAGAAATTGTTGAGTCCCATATATCCACAAATAATTTTACAATAACAAGCTAACTGCCACAAAGTATCTTGAGAATGCTTAAATGTGAATAACTGAAAAAACTGAAAACTGAAAATGAAACTTACTTTGTTTTCAATATGGTATATTGCAGTGATTCCCAATGTGGGGCCCACAACCCATAGGGGGGCAATTTGATGGTTGGGGGAGGGGGGTCATCTCAACATGAGTTTAACCCTTTCGCTTTGGGCCTTTTAAGTGCAATGCTAGATTTCAGTGCCAAATTTAACAAAAAAAAAAGGAATTTCTTCTTCTTTTTATTTTGGAATTGGAAAAAAGATTGGGAAACACTGGTATATTATGCCATGATGGATTCATAAATAGATCATTCAAAATCTAGACAACCACATCTTATTGAACAATTAAAATCTGTATTTATATTAAGAGATCACCATGTTATTTATAGACATACATCCTAAAGAATATCTAGGAAATCTGCAACCTGACCTGTACAGAAGTTTTATATCTCTCAGTTTTGCATACATATAACCACATAAAAGTAATGTCAGCCCAGTGTGGGATATATGCTTAAAGCATATACCTTATTTATAGATATTGAATATTTATGTGAATTGGAGGTTCACAATAATGATGTAAACTATAAGAAAAAATATTGATAAAATAATGTATCTTAGATAATAATGGAGGGCAGTTTTTTTTTCTAATTTAATTTTTCACCAAAAGACACATTATGGGTTCTCTTACTTGCTCCTTTAAATTAAGTAGTTATTTTGGAGCAAAATCCTACAACTTAATATATATTTTGGTTTATATACACTTACCTGATCGAATATGCCTTTGGATTTTAACTCGTAAATTAATTGATCAACTAAATGGGGGTCGCCCGGCATGTACTGCAAATGAGCCATTTTACTATGTAATAAAGGACATAAAGAAGTTATTTAATTTTTTTTTACTTATCTTAATGAATATAATCTAATTTTTTAAAAAGGAATCTACTTAAGAAATTAAAAGAATCAAAATACTTTTTGACAATTCTATATTTACAATCTATTATCTGTATGCCGTTCTAAAAAAGTTTTCTTAACAGTTCTGTTTTCGTTTAGTGATATAAATTATATGAAAATATATAAAACACACCTTTATTCTTTTATATACATTTTGTGTAAAGTTACGATAAAAGTAAAATTGATATACTTCTAGCGGCATTTATTTTTTTGTATAATTTTAACATATTTTTATTAACATTTAAGTTACTTATTTCTATTAAAAAATGTGTATTTTAATGACTTAAACTTCATTTTAACCGTATGTACAAAAATATATAAAGTTTTAAAATATCATAAAAAGTTATTCCGCTTCCGTGTTAAAATTAACAATAGATAAATTTATTTCTTGACTGTGGAAAATTTGAATTAGAGTTTTCGTTAAATTGTTTTTATGCAAAAGTATATTGTTGTTATTCCACAGATTTAAATAACGTGGCGAAATCATGAGTACTCATTATGTTGAAAATGAAAAACTTACGGAAGTTTACAAAAGTATTGCTAACAGAGAATTATTAGAGGAAAAAGCTCTCGGTAAGGAATCATTCATCGTATAGTTGAGTATAATACAGATAAATAAGATGACGTTTTATTTTTGTTATTACCTATTTCACTTGGCAGCATATTCGATTGTACAATATTGTAATGTAACCTAAGTTTTGTAATATTTATTCAATTTTATAAAATAGAATGAACAAATTAACATCGTACACAGTTAAAGAAATACATAAAGCGTTTCGTGACAAATTACTAACTCCAACCAGCTTCGTAGATCTATGTATACAGAGAGCGAAACAAAAAAGCGAATTGAACGCTTTTATAACAATAACAGAAGAAGTAGCCGAAAATCATGCTGTTGATAGTGAAAAGCGAACATATATTGATAAGAAAATGGGACCTTTAGAAGGCATAACAGTTGCAATTAAGGATAACTTTTGTACAAGAAATATACGCACTACTTGTGCTTCAAAGATGTTAAAAAACTTCGTGCCTACATACGACGCGACTGTTTATTCGAGATTAATAAAATCTGGCGCCTGTCTTATTGGGAAATCGAACTTAGACGAGTTCGCAATGGGCTCAGGTACAATAGATTCTATATTTGGCCCCACTCGGAACCCTTGGTGCTATGGTGATAATTGGAAGATATCTGGAGGCAGCTCTGGTGGCAGTGCGGTAGCTGTGGCGACAGGATCGTGTGTAGCGGCTATAGGTTCAGACACAGGAGGGTCAACTAGAAATCCAGCTGCATTATGTGGCATTGTAGGCTTCAAACCCACATATGGCTTAGTATCAAGATATGGTTTAATACCATTAGTCAATTCAATGGACGTACCTGGGATATTAGCAAGAAATATAGACGATGTAACAATGATATTAAATTGTGTGGCTGGACCTGATGTGTTAGATTCTACTACTATAAAGAAACCATTTCAGACTGTGGATATAAAAAAGGATTTTGATATGACAAAAATTAGAGTGGGTATACCTAAAGAGTACTATTGTGACGGTATGAGCGATGAGGTTATTGCCCTGTGGAGTTATGTCACTGATTTGTTGGAAAAAGAAAAGTGTCAAATCAGTACAGTGACCTTGCCACACACGTCTGTTTCTATTGCTGTATATTCAATACTAAATCAATGTGAGGTTGCAAGTAACATGGCTAGGTATGATGGCTTAGAGTTTGGACTGCGTACAGCTGAAGACTATTCAACAGAGGAGCTTTATGCGTCAACAAGGTGTGCTGGTTTCAACGATGTTGTCAGGTCAAGAATATTCGCTGGAAACTACTTTCTTTTAACAAGGAACTATGAAAAATATTTTCTCAAAGCTCTCAAATTACGTAGACTTATTTCTGATGACTTTGATAAGGTTTTTTATGGAGAGAATTCTGTTGATTTACTTCTGACTCCGATGACTTTGACAGATGCTCCATCATTTCAAGATTTTTCCTCTAAAGATAATAGAGATCAGTGTGCGTTTCAAGATTATTGCACACAGCCAGCTAATATGGCTGGGATTCCTGCTATATCTATTCCAATTAGGTTGTCAAAGAACAATTTACCATTATCACTGCAGTTGATGGGTCCATCCATGTCAGAGGAGTTATTACTTAATGTAGCAAAGAAGATTGAAGATTTAGTTAAGTTTCCTCGTCTAATGATAGAGGGAATTAATGATACATATGTATAAATAATATTGAAATAAATTGTTTAATTAATGTTTTTATAGTTTTGCATGGTTAATTGCCTATTATGAGTTATGTTGAATCAGACAGAATCAGACTTTGGCCAAAAATAGTTGCTTAAAATAATTGGATTTCTGGAAATAAGAAATCCTTAGAAAATTAGTATTATATTTAATCCTTATTTATTTAAACCTTAGGTAGTAAGTTTCTTAATGCCGTGTGGTATCCGGTTTAGTAGAATAGACCACCCTCTTTCTTACCGTGGTGTCGTAAAATACGACAGAAGTAAGTTGACGTCAGGCAGGCGGCCAGTCGTAAAAACGCAGCCAAATCATGTGACAGCATGTTTATAACATGTTGTTCCAACCCCACTTAGAGTGGGATAAGGACAGGAGGATGATGAGGTATAAAGTTTATTAAACGAATTACTACATATTTACATTATATACCCCTTATATAAAAACTGTTTTAATTTTTGAATTTTTGTATTTAAATTTTTTGAATCAATTAATTTGCACAGATTAAGTTTAATAAGGTATATTGAAAAATTGCTAAATATTTTACCGTCTTTTATATAAATTAGTGAACATATATTTCTTGTCCTTAAATGATAGACAATGAATCTTATGTTTTAGCCACTTTAACATCAGACATACTAAAGAAATTCGACATAAGCATTGAGAGGTTACCACAGAAATGTCAAACGTTGCTAACTCAGGTTGCTGAGAATAAAAAAACCCTTGAACTTCAAACACTAGACCCGATATCCATATCATTATACAAATCTAAAGAACTCTCTGGCACTTTAGAAGATGAATATGAAATTCTCAAGCTTAAACAGAAGAACACAGAGTTGCAGGCGAGAATAGATCGCAATAAAAGGTATATAGCAAAATTGAGAAGTGATTTGGAATGTTCTAAAGGGGAGTTGTTAAACCGGAATCCAAATCCGGATAATATACAAGATTTTATCAGGCAGTTGAAACAGAAACTTACAGCTTATGAGGATAACTATGAACTTGCGAAGGTAATTTTATATTTTGAGCCCATTTGTTGTACTGTTATGATGCATTGATTGGAGACATTAAAGAAGAGTGCATGGAAATGAATAGGAATTTTATGGTGTGGTGTGATAAGACTAAATAAATTAACTTATCAATTTATTAAAAGAATATATTAAAAAGCTGTGGTAGCCCAGCGGTAACACTGTGCGACTCTTTCTAGGAGGTCGCGGGTTCAAACCCGGGCAGACACCAATGAGTTTTTCTGTTAAAACTTATGTGTCTAATTGATAATTGCAATTTATCACACGCTTTTCGGTAAAGGAAAACATCGTGAGGAAACCTGCATATCTCTAGAGAATTCTAGGGATATGTGTAACCTACCAATCCGCATTGGAGCAGCGTGGTAGGTCTTAGTTCCAAACCATCTCTCCAAAAACGGAGAGAAAAGGCCTATTCTCAGCAGTGGGGTAGTAACAGGCCGCTACTTACTTCCTTTTTATTATATTAGAACAGGGCTTCTTAAACTATGGGTCGCGACCCCATTTGGGATTAAAGTAGGAAAAGTACAAAGTAAAAAAAGGGTATAGAGTTTTTTACAAATTAGGTTCTTTCTAACTGAAATGTAAGATTATCGCTACTCTTCGACCCTGTAAAAGATAGTAATGACTTAATGTAACTAGTTACAAGTATTATATTGAAAAGAGCAACCGCCGAGTTTCTTGCTGGCTCTTCTCGGTAGGAACAGCTTTCCGAACCAGCAGTAGAGTTGACGATTCAAAAGCACTTGTTTACAAGTTTATTTGAATAAAGAATATTTTGAATTTGAATGACGTAACGCTACAAACTATGAAACTAGTGTTTTCTTGCCCTTCCAAGTTATGGGTCTCCTTAATACTGACGACTTTTGTAGACTACGCTTTATTGCAATTTGCTTGAATCTTTTTTAATTAGGTCACTTTAATACTAAGCGTGCGATATGATTTCATATTCACAGCTGGATTTAATTTGAAACTTTAAATAAATAAATGTATGGGACACTTAAACACGGTCGTCCGTCCCCAAAGTAAGTAACTTAATACTTGCGTTATGGTAGACAGACAACTGGTGAATATATACTTATATCAATTTAAATACATACTTCAATACAGATATACACAAGACTCGAAGACCAACAAAATTCATTTATAGAAAATGTTGGCTCTCGGCGGGAATCGAACCCGCGACACGCGGTGTTGAAGGCAGGGTCAATACCCATTGCGCCAACGGGCCAGTCGACTTTGAAAGTTTACTTGAATAAAGAATACTTTGAATTTGTAACATTAGCTTTTTATATATTTTTTTCTTTTAACAGAAGAAATACTCAGGGTTAAATGTACCAGAAGCAATATTGCCCAAATCTCTAAACTCTCAAATAACGTATCTGAACAAGATTCAAGAGGAAGCTGTTCTACTGAAAGAGCAGGCGGATGATGTGTTACTCATACAGGAAACCAAATCTACGTTATCTAGGTTGCGGAAATAAAAAATATATATTATAATCTGTAGTTTTTTTTCTCTATTTTTAAAGGTTTTTAATCTTTTAGAAAGATTTCGAGATTCATACTTTATCTTTAATATTTAAATATATATATATATATATATATATATATATATATATATATATATATATATATATATATATATATGTGTGTGTGTGTGTAAAGAAAACCATAAGGTTTTATTTAGTTATATTTTCTTTTTTTGATATTGTGTCAGCGGATTGTCAAAGAGACTTTTAGTTAAATTCGTTAGGAAAATTATATTTTATTGTTTATAGTTTATTTAGAAGATAGACCCGAAAATAAGGGCTTTAAATGTTGTTTCTTTTATTTACAGGTAAATACATATTTATTTTATAATTTTATATTAATAGGTAATTTTGTAAATTCTTAGATTTAATAAATAAACTTTTATTTACAGAAACGCAATTAGGTCTTTGTTTTTCGAATGAAAATAAATAATATCATTATAAAACAACATTTTTTGCACTATAATTCCATATAATAATGGATAAATTGAGGTTTGAGGAATTGAGGAAAAACTAACATTTTATGCTTGACCTCAATTGCCACACCTAGCGGTCAGGTGTATGAAATACCACTAGATTTACAACCCGTGAATAAACATCAGGCAATCATCAATACTTCACATTATGGCAAAATAAAAAAAGCATTACAAAAGAGACACCAGATTAGAAAAGTCTGGATTACCTTAACAGATGAAATAACGGAAGCATATTTGGATGAAGAACAAAACTTGCAGTTTAATGATGTATACCTAGAAGAAATCACGGAATCAGAGGCTATACCGAGTTTTAGTGGTTCGAGCAATACTTTGGAAAACTTGTTATAAAATTACTTGAAGAAAAAGAAAAAAAAACAGAAATTCTAATTATAGGCAAAATTGCCAAAGATTTTATGATCGAAAAGTTTACAAGCAACACTTCAAACGCCTACCAATGGATTAAAGATTTTAATAAGGAATGTGAACGTTTCAACATTTACGAAGACAAAAATAAAATAGAAATTTTGAAAAATTTCATGGAGTCGTCAAGTGTACATTGGTACGACTGCATGTTAATAAAATACACTGTGGAATCAGAGTGGAACCAATGGGAGAAATATTTTTGTAAGACATTTGGAAATAAAGGTTGGTCACCCATAAGGTATGCTCTTGCCTTTAAATACCAAGCAGGTTCATTACTCGACTATGTCCTAAAAAAAGAAAAATTATTACTTGAAGTTCGGAAGCAAATTGATACCGGGACTCTTATTGATCTTATTGCATTTGGGTTGCCCAATTTTGTGGCTGATAAAATCGACAGGGAGACTTTGCAAGAAACAGAAGATCTGTACAATGAAATAGGAAAACTGGAACATCTCGTTGGGAAAAATAAATATGGAAGGACAGTATATACAAATTCCGACATTAAGCCAAAAAAAAAAGAAGGGAAAAAGGCATGTCCAATTTGTATTTATGAGAAAAAAGGAAAACGTTACCACCCGGAGGAGAATTGCTGGTTTAAAGATAAAACTGAAAAATCAATAATAAAAATAGTAAATAGCTCTGAAATAAAAACAGATCTAAATAACATGGATCCAAAAAACTTGAAATACCACCATTAATAAAAATAAGTTTACTATTAAATGACACTGTAGAAGTAACTGGAATTTATGATTCGGGCTCAAACGTGTCATTAATTAATGCCAAATTATTAAACATACGGAAAGAAGAACATACTGCAAATAATACACAAATAGTTAACTTAAAGACTATTAATGGTGAGATAAAAACGAAAGATATAGTAACATTAAAAATTAAAATATATAATATAGAACAAAATATGGATATTTTTGTAATAGATAAAGAAAACTTTAATTATGATTTCCTGATTGGCTTAGACTGTATAAAAAAATTCAGGCTCATGCAAAATGAAGACTTAAAAATCATACAAGAAGGCAAAAAAGGAGAAGAGGTAAACATTCCTGATGCACTAGGTGACAAAACTAAGTCAAGATCAGAAAGATCTGAAACGGAGAATGGGAAACAAGAAATAAACTTCAATGAACACATTAAAACTGATCAATTTGAAAATATTACTAATCATCTAAGTAAGCAGCAACAAACGGAAATAGACAAGCTAATAGAATAGCTAAGAAAAATATAAAACTGTCTTTGCCAAGGACAAATATGATGTTGGCACTGTACGAGATTATGAAGCTCATATTGACCTGTTGGTGGATAAATACTGCTGCAAACGGCCATATAGATGCACAGCTGAAGATAGAAGAGAAATAGAAAACCAAATATCGAAACTATTGGAGGAAAAATTGATTGTGGAATCAGATAACCCGTTTGCTGCTCCAGTAACTCTAGCTTATAAAAAAGAAGATGGACGAAGAACAAGATTATGTATAGATTTCAGAGAATTGAACAAAATAGTAGTCCCACAATCACAGCCATTTCCATTAATTGAAGATTTAATGATAAAAACACTGTACTGTAATAACTTCCATTTGGATTAAAAACTGCCCCCGCAATTTTCCAAAGAATGCTAAGCAATATCATAAGAAAACATAAGCTCTCTGATTTTGAAGTAAATTTTATAGATGATATACTTATTTATTCAAAAACCTTTGAGGAACATGTATCACATGTATCAAGGTTATTGGAGGCAATTCAAGCAGAGGGGTTTAGACTAAAATTTACCAAGTGTAAATTTGCAAATCATTATGCCAAGTATTTAGGACATATAATAGAAAACAATTCAGTAAGACCTCTTAAAGATTACCTAATAGCAATAACAGATTTTCCTATACCAGAGACAAGGAAAAATGTTCGTCAATTCCTAGGAAAAATAAATTTTCATCATAAGTTTGTGCCACACAGCGCGATCATCTTAGATCCATTGCACAATTTATTAAGGAAAGACGTGAAATTCATATGGACCGAAGAATGTCAACAATCATTTGAGAAAATAAAAGCATTACTGTGCTCAAAACCGATTCTGAAAATTTATGATCCACAATTACCAATAAATATTTATACGGATGCAAGTATAAAAGGAATGGGAGCAGTGCTAAAACAACCCGATGAAAACGGTAACAATAATCCAGTTGCTTATTTTTCAAAAAAATTAACAGATTCCCAGAAAAAGAAGAAGGCAATGTACCTTGAATGTTTGGCAATAAAAGAAGCTATAAAATATTGGTAGCATTTACTTATGGGGAAGGAGTTTACGTTGTACTCTGATCATAAACCATTAGAAAACATGAATGTTAAAGCAAGAACTGATGAGGAGCTCGGTGATCTAATGTACTATTTATCCCAATATAATTTCAAAATTAAATATAATCCTGGAAAAACAAATCAAGAGGCAGACTGTTTAAGCAGAAATCCAGTTCTAAGCCTAAATGAGAATACAGACGACGCTTTGAAAGTGGTAAATTTAATTAACATAGAAGAAATAAAAATTGATCAAAACAAAAATAAAGAACTACAAAAAGGAAGGAACAAGTTTATGCTGAAAGATGAAATATATTACAAACAAATTAAATCAAAAAATAAAATTGTACTATCAGAAGAACTAAGCAAAACATTGATAAAAAATGTACACAATACTTACTGCCATCTGGGAACAACACAAATGTAAATAAATTAACTCCATTCTTTTCAACGAAGAATATCATAGCAAAGATAAAGCAAATTTGCGAAGAATGTGAAATATGTATTAAAAATAAAACAAGGAGGAAACCAAAATGTGGTTTTATGTCACATTTGGGACCAGCAAGACAACCATTTGAAATTGTATCAATTGATACAATAGGTGGATTTGGAGGATCGCGTCGACTAAAAAGTACCTACATCTTTTGGTTGATCATTTCACGAGGTATGCTTATATTTTGACATCAAAAGATCAAAGTTCTAACAATTTCATTAAACTCATTCGGAAAGTGACAGAATCTCATAAAATTGATATGATATTAACGGACCAATATCCCAGCATAAACTCTAAAGAATTTAAGGAACTTCTGATAGAAAACAATATAAAAATAGTTTTTACTGCTGTGGATACTCCTTCTTCAAATGGTCTGAATGAAAGGTTAAACCAAACTCTGGTTAATAAGATAAGATGCAAAATTAATGAAAGAAAAAATAAAATTGCATGGACAACTATTGCACGGAGATGTGTTGACAAATATAATGAGACGGAACATACTGTTACTAAATTTGCACCAAAATACTTGTTGGAAGGAGAAAATGTAAGTATTCTACCACCAGAATTAAAAACAAAATGTTCAAACGAAAGTTTAAGAAGAGATAGAAAATTAGCATATGAAAATACAATTAAACCCCATGATTATAATAAGAAAAGATATGACCTGACAAGGAAAGAATACGATTTCCAATTGTTCCAGTAGTTCTTTTTTTGATATTGTGTCAGCGGATTGTCAAAGAGACTTTTAGTTAAATTCGTTAGGAAAATTATATTTTATTGTTTATAGTTTATTTAGAAGATAGACCCGAAAATAAGGGCTTTAAATGTTGTTTCTTTTATTTACAGGTAAATACATATTTATTTTATAATTTTATATTAATAGGTAATTTTGTAAATTCTTAGATTTAATAAATAAACTTTTATTTACAGAAACGCAATTAGGTCTTTGTTTTTCGAATGAAAATAAATAATATCATTATATATATATATATATATATATATATATATATATATATATATATATATATATATATATATATATATATATATATATATATATATATATATATATATATATATATATATATATATATATATATATATATATACATATATATATATATATATATATATTTAGCACGCGGGAGGTTTTGGGGGAGAAAAATTGATCTAGCTAGGTTTTATTTAAAAAAAAAATTAATACTGAGACTAATTCACTGATATTGAGCAAACACACATGCAAAGGAACGTGGGTTAAATAAATAAATTAATTAAAATAAAGACAAGATTTGTTTGTTCCAAAGAAGACGCTATTCCAACTTAAATTATAAGCTAGAAATATTGACCGTATTATATATAAGTTAAGAATTACATTTGTTTGTAATAACAATAATTTCACCCAGTAATATTGATTAGCAAAAACGCTTTCGGCTATTATATTATTCAGCTATTCGCTATAATATTATTACTTGATAAAGAGATTGCTATTACAAACAAATGTAATTCTTAAATCATATTCAATACGGTCGATATTTCTAGGATATAGTTTCATTTAGAATAACGTAAAAGTGCGTCATCTTCCCGAATTATCGATCGTATTATATAAGATAAAAGAATTACATTTGTTTGAAATAACAATAATATTGCCTAGCAACATTGATTAGCAAAAACGCTATCCGCTATTATATTATTTACGTTAATGGACTAAATGATTGCTTATACGAACAAATTTAGTCTTTATGTCCTATACACTGCATACGACATAAAGAATACATTTGTTTGTATTCCAATAGCATTAGCAGCATTAGCATTTCTTATACGAACAAATGTAGTCTTTATGTCCTATACTCTGCATACGACATAAGGAATACATTTGTTTGTATTCTAATAGCATTAGCAATAGCAGGTATGATCACGTGATTACAATCGATCATATCGTGGAACGAATATGATTCTTATATAGCAATAATACCCAAGCCTAGTTTTTGGGCATTAAAAAAATACTAAAATTTACTTTTAATTTAGGTATTGAATATATGAAACACTATTTTTGCCATTCAATGTCAAGTCAGCGTCTTTTTTATTTTGTACCAGGTACTCTATATAATTATACTTATTATAAACTAGTGAGAATTGTTGAATACCAGTAACACGCCTAACGCGTCGTAGTCCATAAACTTCCGGTAGTGCACATTGATATCTACGATATTTGATCGTTGGTTAATAAATATTCTAATAATAAAATATAAATATTATAATAAACTAAACATTATATAATTATGCATAAAATAAGTAAGAATATCAAATAGTGTTATAAGACAATTGCCCGTCAAGAATCAGTTCTTGACGGGCAATTGTCAATATAAATAAGGGGGTGGGTAGATGTAGGTTGTCAGTGTATCTGTGCTCGTGTTAGCAGTAACGCTGCTGGAATAAAAGTTGATCGTACCAGGAGATATTATTTTTAATTTAATTTAATCCCGTGATACTTCTGTAACAGAATATTATTTTGCTATAATCAGTGACAAAAGAAAATATATGTAATGCTAAATGTAGTGTACTATTCGTTCTCATACATGATACATGCTGAATTAGTAAGAACTCATCCACTACCCGACACCGGTAACACAACAATACACAAGCACTGCACACATTCACAACCACAATCTCAACAATTGTTTCGCCCAATAGCCGAAGCATCGTCAGGAGATCTATCTCCTGACGATGCTTCGGCTTCGTGGAGTCTACTCCACGATAAAATCTCCAAACAAAGTCCCTAAAAGCTGTATATATGTGATCGGTTTTCTCAAAATCTACTGAACGGATTTGTGTACTGTTTTTACTGAAAAAAATGTTTGGCAACACTGTACAAAGGATCCGTTGGTAAAATAAAACAACTTGTATATTTACGACGGCATGTTTTAGTACTCTTGGAGAATGCTTTTATTTTTCATATCACTGTTTTGTTTCATGTCCTCAGAGGGCAAACATGGCCAGCTACTGCACACTGTAAACTCTTGAGCTGAAATATATCAAATATAATCATGATCCTGTCCTTATCCCACTAGTAAGGTCGGCACAACATGTTATCTCATAATTTGGCTAACCGGCTGAATGACATCAACTTACCTCAGTCGTATATTACGACACCTCGATAAGAAATAAGGGTGGTCTATGAAATATAAGTATAAGTAGCGGCCTGTTAGTATCCCACTGCTGGGCATAGGCCTCTTCTCTACCTTTTTTTTTGGTGAGAAGGATTGGAGCTAAGATCTACCACGCTGCTCCAATGCGGATTGGTAAGTTACACATATCCCCAGAATTCTCTAGAGATATGCAGGTTTCCTCACGATGTTTTCCTTCACCGAAAAGCGTGTGATAAATTGCAATTATCAATTAGACACATAAGTTTTACTAGAAAATTCATTGGTGCCTGCCCGGGGTTTGAACCCTAGACCTCCTCGAAAGAGTCGCACGGTGTTACCGCTGGGCTACCACAGCTTTTTAATATATTCTTCTAATAAATTGATAAGTTAATTTATTTAGTCTTATCACACCACACCATACCACCTGGTCTGTTGGATTCGAAGGACCTTAATATGATTGCGCTGGTTCTAAAAATGATGTGTCCAGTGAACCCCAAATTACACAGTATCCGCGCTTGACAAGTAAAAACTACTCACCGTTCCTCTGGAACGTCCAGCTCCCGAAATTGGCAGGTATATCACGCACTAGATATATCACTGGTCACTACGGGATTCAGTTAGGTGAGCGGGCACACGGTACCACACAGTTTTTTAAACGTACACGGACAACTGCTATGGCGGTCGGACAGGTCAGCGGTCAAAAGACGACTAAAAGTCGTGCGTCCGTTGTACCAGTGGCGCTCTCGGCAGAAAACCCACCAATACGGTACCACCGAGCAATCCCATTGGCTCAGTGGCAGAATTTACTGCCAACCGCAGAATGTGCAATTGAAGTACTGAACACACCCCCTACCGAAACCATAATAATGGTTTCTCCTACAGCAGTAGTAGCGAAAAATATAAACATAAATAAATAGATAAGTCCTACACTAGATATAATGATATAATAAAATTAAGTTAAATAGATAATGATATAATTAAGAGAGTATTAATTGATATAAGGCAATGGACTCAGCTTGTTGACTGGTCTTTGCATCTTGCTTTTACAAGTGCGCAGCGTGACACAGCGAACAACTCCATCCGGTCCAGGGTGTAGGACTTCTACACGGCCTAAAGGCCATTTACAAGGAGGCATATTGTCAGTTTTGATGATGACTAAATCGCCTACGTTAAGATTAGGCGTAGACGTAAACCACTTTGCTCGCTGTTGCAAAGTGTTAAGATATTCTCGACTCCATCTTTTCCAAAACAATTGCGACGCCCTTTGAATGTACTGCCAACGTGACAGTCTACTGATTGGCACTTCTTCGAAGTTGTATTCCGGCACGGCCGTTAAGCTTTTTCCGATTAGAAAGTGTCCCGCAGTCAAAACGTTAAATTCGTCAGGGTTATCGCTAGCAGGTAATGGACATAAGGGTCGAGAATTTAAAATTGCTTCAATTTTACAAAGAACTGTATAAAGTTCTTCGAACGTTAAGGATTTATCACCCACGCTACGGGTGATGTGATATTTTGCCGATTTAATTCCCGTTTCCCATAACCCGCCCATATGCGGAGAGCTAGGGACATTAAATTTCCAAATTATTTGGCGTTGAGCACATCCTGAAATAATATGCTCATTATTTTGGTTGTTAACTAAAAATTTTTGAACTTCTGTTAAATGTTTATTGGACGCTATGAAATTAGTTCCGCAGTCCGAATAAAGGTGAGAGCATAACCCTCTACGCGCTACAAACCTATCTAGACAGGCCAAAAAACATTCCGCAGATAGTGAAGATATTAATTCCAAATGCACGGCCTTTGTAGAATAACAAACAAATAATGCTAAATACGATTTAGACACCTTCGCGTTTCTACGCAAGCTTTCCTTGGTGTAAAAGGGACCTCCAATATCAACTCCAACGTGCTCAAAAACTTTGTTAGGCGTTAACCGCGTCGGTGGTAAAGGAGCCATCTCAGGTTGTAAGAGGGATGGTTTACATTTGAAACAAACCTTACATTTGGATAAAATTGATCTTATTAGGCTTCGCGCTGATAATATCCAAAAATTTTCCATAAGAATATTTTGTAACGTTCGTGGACCCGCATGTAAATATTTTTTATGATAGTATTCTATCAACAATTTTGTGAAACCACTGCCTTTAGGTAATAGACGTGGATGCTTGGCATTATATGGTAACTCCGAGTAGCGAATACGACCCCCTACCCTGAGAAAACCACACGAATCAAGAAAAGGTGATAATTTTTTAAGTGAAGGAACATAATTGACGTTTTTGGACAAGCGATCAATCTCGTTTTCAAAATAAGCACCTTGCACTAATTTAACTAGTGAGTCCTGAGCGTTTTTTAGTTCCTCTGTGGATAAAACAGCGGACCCTTTCAATTTGTTTTTGTTATTGCGCCAACGCAACATATACGCGAAGCATCTCTGTAATTTTGAATACGATGAAAATCTATCAAAAATGCGTTCGCAAAATTCTTTTTTATCTGTAATTGTTACATTGCGGTTTTCGCACATTAAATTAAAGGACGTCCTTAATTCGGGCGGATTCGCTACTGTGTCCAGAATAACGCTGGAGGTCGGCCACTCGTTGCATGAGAGGTACAACCAATCAGCACCTAGTAGCCACTGTCGACTGTCAGCGACTAACTGAGATGGTGACACACCTCGTGAACACATATCTGCCAAATTGTTTTCACTATTAACATGACGCCAATGGTGTGAAGGGATTGTTTCGATTATTTGTGTAACACGGTTACAAACAAACGTTTTTAATTTATAAGCTTCCGTCTGAAGCCAAGCCAATACAATGGTCGAGTCTGTTAAAGCGGTTAAGCGGGAAATTTTAACACGCGTCATATTTTCCGACACAAACCTTATAAGTTTGCTGAGTAGAACAGCACCCATCAATTCCAAACGTGGAATCGTCATGGGCTTAACCGGCGCGACCTTTGACTTCGCGGTAACCAATCGCACTTTAACGTTATGTTGTTCATCTCGTGAGACAACATACACACAAGCGGCGTACCCACGGGATGACGCATCGCAAAATCCGACCAGTTCGCATTCGGTTTGCCCCGGCAATAACATGTGACGCTCAATCGGAATTTCAGATAAACGCGGCAATTCCTCAATAAATGATGCCCAGCGATTACCTACTTCGGATGGGAGTGGCTCGTCCCAGCCTAGGCCCAACTTCCATAAGTCCTGCATGATTTGTTTAGCTACGAAGGTACAGGGAGCTATAAACCCGACAGGATCATAAATCGACGCTAACAGTTTCAAAACGGACCGCTTGGTACGAGTAGGATCTGTTTTATTAATAGAAAATAAAAAACTGTCAGTCAGTGGAGTCCAGGTTAAGCCTAACACTTTAACTGTGCACTCATTCTCATCCTTCATAAAGGTTACCGGACATTCCCTATATTCCGAGGGAACACGACTTAATAGATCCGCGCTGTTGCTGGTCCATTTCTTTAAAGTAAAAGTACCCTTCGCAAAAATACCTATAAGTTGATCCTGTAACGTGCAAGCCTCCTCATAGGTGTTACATGAGTATAATATGTCGTCCATATATACTCCTTCCTGTACGACCCGCGCCGCTAGGGGGAAACGTTCCTCCTCATCGCGCGATAACTGTATTAAAGTACGAATCGCAAGAAAGGGTGAGCAACTAAGTCCGTATGTCACGGTTTTCAATTCGTATAATTTTATCGAGTCACTCGGGTGACCCCTATACAAAATGTGCTGATAACGTCTATCAGATTCTCTTAAACGAATAGCACGGTACATTTTATAAACATCGCAAACTAGACAATATTCGAAAAGTCTGAAATTTAAAATGATTGCAGCAATATCGCGATAAAGTTTGGGGCCAGTTAACAATATATCGTTAAGCGCAATATTGTTGCTAGTTTTAGCAGACGCGTCGAAAACAACGCGTAACGGAGTTGACGTACTGCTGGGCCGCGTAATGCTGTGATGCGGTATTATATATTTACTCTGCTCCGCACCGGAATAAAGTTCCATGTGATCGAGCGCTTCATATTCGCGCATAAAATCACCGTACGCCTGTTGCAGTACAGGTGTCCGCGCGAGCTTGCGTTCCGTGTATAGCAAGCGCCGCTCGGCCGCCGTCCTCGACTCCCCGAGAGGCGGGTGGCCGGGGGCGAGCGGAAGCGGGACGACGTAGCGGCCGTTCGAGTCGCGAGTGTGTTCTTTCACAAAAATATCTTCCGCTAATTGATCTAACGGATTGATTGGGGGCGGATAATTTATTTCTTCCGTTTCCCAAAAGGAACGTAAGGTGCGGTCCAGAGACTGTTCATCCTCCGTCGCGACCGAGAAATGAAAATTTTGGGAAAAATACGAATCCCCATTAGGACATAATTTCCCACTAATTACGTGCCCAAAAACAGTATCGATCACGCTAGGAATATCCGCTTTAATAAATAACGGCTTATCTTTTATAAGATCCGACACGATATCGTTACCTAATAAAATATCTACGCGCGACCGTTTATAATACGACGGATCGGCTAAACTAAATTGTTTATATTCCTGGATAACGTTCGCAGGAAAATTAATATTTGGCATCTCAGATGACACCTTAGAGACGACCACCATATTTAACGTAAATATAGGGCCGTCGATATGACGCGGCTTAATCGCGCAATTTATAATGCCTTGATTTTTAATAAACTCGCCACCAAGGCCGGAGATTGTAAACGGACATTTCTTTCGCGGCAATCCCAAACGTTGAGCGCATTCCGCTGTAATAAAAGAACTCTGAGCCCCTGAATCAATGACTGCACGGCAATCTTGAAACTGTCCGGTTACATCGCGTACGTGAGTTCGCGCCGTCCCTAACACAACGCCGTACTGTTTGTCATCAACGGCACACAGTGCCGCCTGTGTCGATGCACTGTCACTCACGGAGCGAGACGACACTAGCGCTTGTTGCGCGTGCGACGAAGATGGCACGGGTTCGCTAGTCGGCACGGCCGATGCTTGCACGAAACTCCCGCGTTCCTTATGCAATAGATAATGGTGCGGTAACGCACACACACCACAGGTGATCATGCTTTTGCAAGCCGACGATCTATGATTCGATTTTAAACAATTCGAACATAATTTAAGAGAGTTGACACGGTCAATTCTATTATCGACGGACATTTTACGAAAATGTTCACATCGATAAATCATATGATTTTCGTTGCAATGTGGACATATTAACTTATTTTTATTAAAGTTATCCTCACTTTTCGATATGCTACGAGCAGTTGTAAGGACGGTTTTCGTTATCGGTTGTCGCGAACTATTTTGATGATTTGTTCTATTACCATAATTAATTTGTTTTGATTTATATTGTGAACTTACAAATGTTGAAGGAAAAGTGTGTTCCAATACTTTAATTTGTTTATTAACAAAATCTATTAGTTCACAAAATTTAGGTATAGATTTTTGATCCCGACTTTCCTCAAACAATTTTCTAGTATGAGGGTCAAGGCCTCTTAACGCTAAATGACAAAATAAATAATCGTCAAGCTCATTTATTTTTAGCGCTTGAATCGCTTTTAATGAATGATCAAAAGTCTCAATAAATAAGGTAAGATTCTGCGAAGTATCCCGATTTATCGGTATAAAATTGAGCATTTTATCGAGATATCTTCCCGCAAGCGCTCTAGGGTCTTGGTATTTATCGACTAGGCTTTGCCAAACTAACATGTAATTAGCCGCCGTGATCGGTAATTTTTTCACTATATTAAGTGCGGGACCTTTGACACACGACAATAAATAGTGAAATTTATCAATTTCCGCAAAGTCTCGGCTATGTACTAACGAAGTAAACGTGTCGTAAAAGGTAGTCCAATTTTCTATTTGTCCGTCAAATTCAAATAACGTTAACTTTGGCAGCGACGGTCTCACTAGCTCGTTTTTATTTTGTTGCGCCGCCACATTGGAGGTAGTTTGCTCGGACTGATATTTACGCGCCGCTATTCTACATTCTTCGTATAAAGTTTCGAATGCATCTAATTGTGAAGTCGATAATTTTAACCCCGGATTTATTTGCATTTCTAACTCGAAAATTTCCATAACGGTATTTTCGAATTTCGTACGAACACTTTCTAATTCGGAAAACTGTGCCAAGAAACTATGCTTTTTATTTATATCAGTTTTAATTGTTATGGAAAAATCATACAATTTTTGTACTTTAGAGAATAAATATTCCCTTTTAAATTTCAACGTTTTTAGTTTAAATTCTATCTTTTCGGTACGAGTCGGTTCCGCCATTTTGACAATTTAACAATGACAATATGCAACCGCTGTAAATTATTATGCAATAATTACGAATTATAAACACAATACAAAATATATAAGATAGAATATATAAAATACGTATAATAATAACAATTGTATGGGATAAATATTATTACTTATATAATTATAGAACAATAGAAAAATGTATATATACGATATATATTTTTTAATAAAAATTTACGATCCGGCTCGAAGGCCAGAAAATGGTCTGTTGGATTCGAAGGACCTTAATATGATTGCGCTGGTTCTAAAAATGATGTGTCCAGTGAACCCCAAATTACACAGTATCCGCGCTTGACAAGTAAAAACTACTCACCGTTCCTCTGGAACGTCCAGCTCCCGAAATTGGCAGGTATATCACGCACTAGATATATCACTGGTCACTACGGGATTCAGTTAGGTGAGCGGGCACACGGTACCACACAGTTTTTTAAACGTACACGGACAACTGCTATGGCGGTCGGACAGGTCAGCGGTCAAAAGACGACTAAAAGTCGTGCGTCCGTTGTACCAGTGGCGCTCTCGGCAGAAAACCCACCAATACGGTACCACCGAGCAATCCCATTGGCTCAGTGGCAGAATTTACTGCCAACCGCAGAATGTGCAATTGAAGTACTGAACACCACCATACCACACAGCTTTTTGAAATATAATATTAATCAGAAATTATTTGTTCAAATCGACAAATACCCTCCAAGTTCCCGAAGGATAATTGAGACTTTTTTAACCTATATCTATACCCGGGTATATAAGCATTGGCGCAGCTAGGGAATGAAATGCTCTGGTACAAAAAAGAAACCAAACTATTAATTTTTTTGTTGCTCATACTTCGTGTTCCGTATTCGACATGCTCCAACGGGGATTGTCAAGCTCGTTTAATATTAATCCGAAATAAAAGAAATATATATAAAAACGCCGTGTGGTATCCGGCTGAATAGAATAGTACCACCCTCTTTCCTTACCGAGGTGTCGTAAAAGGCGACTAAGGTAAGTCGACCCGCCGTTTGGTATCCGGCTGAGTAGAATAGACCACCCTCATTTCTTACCGAGGTGTCGTAAAAGGCGACTAAGGTAAGTTGACCCACCGTGTGGTATCCGGTTTAGTAGAATAGACCACCCTCATTCTTACCGAGGTGTCGTAAAATACGACAGAGGTAAGTTGACGTCAGGCAGGCGGCCGGTCGTAAAAACGCAGCCTAATCATGTAACAGCGTGTTTATAAGGGCAGGAGGAAAAGAAATATATATAAGTAAAATGATTTATAGATATAGGTGTAACTTTGCGGAGGTCCATAATATAAAAATGATAATAATATTATTTTGCAAAAGTAATAATAAAATTATTTAGCTATAATCCGCGATGAAGCAAAATAGAAAATATATATATTGCTAAATGTAGAGTGGACAATCGGTTATCATACCTGATACATGCAGGAGTCGTAAAAAACACATGCACAAACCTCCACCACCGCCACCACGATACACAAGCACTATATACGTTCACAAACTCAACAAGCTTTGCGATTTTGGTCGTGGAGTCTATCTCCTGACGATGCTTCGGTTGCGGGGCGAAACGATTGGTGAGTTTGTGATAGTGAACGTATATAGTGCTTGTGTATTGTGGTGGCGGTGGTGGAGGTTTGTGCATGTGTTTTTTACGACTCCTGCATGTATCAGGTATGATAACCGATTGTCCACTCTACATTTAGCATTATATATATTTTCTATTATACTTCATCGCGGATTATAGCAATAATTTTATTGTTACTTATGTATTATGGATCTCCACAAAGTAACGCCTAATTCTATAAATTATTTAATATTATTTTGCTATAATCCGCGTTGAAGTAAAATAGAAAAAATATATAGTAAATGTAAGTGCTAAATGTAGAATGGACAATCCGTTTTCTTACCATGTATTACATGGTAAGAATTAATTAATATTAATACAATTACTAGTGCACTTAAATGATTTTTTATAGCTATATTTAATTCACCTTTTTTCTTCTCAGTAAACGTGTCCGACAGTTTCATAGAGTGCTGTCCATATCCAATCTGCGACCTCAACCCCCATAGGAACACGTTGTTGGGGTCAGTGGTGACCCCGCGGTCCACTTTAGTCTGCTGGCACTCGTCACGGGGCTCAACTGTCTGACAGTGTACGTCAGACCGCAAGTGACTGTAATAGGTCTGAGTAGAATGGGTCTTACAGTTGACTATTGAGGCCTGGGAAAGGGAAACACCATTAACAAAATTAATAATAAAATTATTTTGCTATAATCCGCGAAGAAGTAAAATAGAAAATATATATATAATGCTAAATGTAGAGTGGACAATCGGTTATCATACCTGATACATGCAGGATTGATAAAAACACATGCACAAACCTCCACCACCGCCACCACAATACACAAGCACTTCATACGTTCACTATCACAAACTCAACAATCGTTTCGCCCCGCAACCGAAGCATCATCAGGAGATAGACTCCACAACCAAAATCACAAAATAATTTTATTATTACTTTTATAGTATGGATCTCTGCAAAGTAACGCCTAATTCTATAAATTATGGAAACACCATTGAATTCAACGCGTAAAATATTTAGTTCGCAATCATCCGCCGTGTGTTATCCGGCTGAGTAGAATAAACGAACCTCATTTCTTACTGTGGTGTCGTAAAACGCGACTAAGGTAAGACGACCCGCCGTGTGGTATCCGGCTGAGTAGAATAGACCACCTTCTTTCATACCGAGGTATCGTAAAATACCTCAGTAAGAAATGAGGGTGGTCTATTCTACATAGCCGGATACCACACGGCTAACTTTGGTTCTCCTAAGGATCTCCTAATTTCTGATTTGATAACGTAGAGACATTCCGAGTATAGCTCACTCCATCATCCGCTGAGTGACTCTTTCTTATGAGGCCCATCGTCAGCGATCACTTTCGGATCCGTATGTCATCACTGACAACACGTATTTATTTAAGAATGGAAACCCGAAATGAATGAATTTTTATGGGTATGTATTTCAATAAATCCGACAGTTAACTATGGTGGCATGAACAGAAGAAGCAAGCGTTAAATGTGTCCATTAAAAAAAGAAAAAGCAAATAAGGTTAAATAGAGGGCAACAAAGTCCCGCATACAGCGTATTATTAATAAAGTACCACACCAAGAGCACTCGTTATTCAATCATTATGGCATAATTAACTATAACTAAAAATAATAAATATATCTATAGATGTCTGATCTATCATAAATCATAGATTTTGATAAAATAAAGATACTAGGTATTATAAATATAAATAATATAAATATATGTGACACTTACACACGCGGTCGTCCGGCCTCAAAGTAATAGCTTAATACTTGTGTTATGGTAGACAGACAACTGGTGAATATATACTTATATAATTTTGAAATACATACTTAAATACAAATATACATCCAGACTCGAAGACCAACAAATTCATTTATAGAAAATATTGGCACTCGGCGGGAATAAAAATATAAATCGCTGAAAAAGACATAAATACAGTTACCAATTGACAAGCGCGTCTCTTCCACTCCCATAAATTCGATGTATAGTTCTTCTCTATATAGCTATCTATTGGATGAACTTCTGTCTGTACGTCTTTATCGGTTATTTTAGCTGTGGAATAACCGCATTATTAAAGCGGACCAATCTTATGTATATTTCATCATCATCTTCCTGCCCTTATCCCACTCTAAGTGGGGTCGGCACAACATGTTATAAACATGCTGTCACATGATTCGTCTGCGTTTTTACGACCGGCCGCCTACCTGACGTCAACTTACCTCAGTCGTATTTTACGACACCTCGGTAAGAAAGAAGATGGTCTATTCTACTAAACCGGATACAACACGGTGAGTCAACTTACCTTAGTCACCTTATACGACAACTCGGTAAGAAATGAAGTTGGTCTATTCTACTCAGCCGGATACCACACGGCGGGTCGACTTACATTAGTCGCCTTATACGACACCTCGGTAAGAAATGAGGTTGATCTATTCTACTCAGCCGGATACCACACAGCGGGTCGACTTACCTTAGTCGCCTTTTACGACACCTCGGTAAGAAATGAGGGTGGTACTATTCTATTCAGCTGGATACTACACGGCGTAATCTTATGTACCTATATTTATGAGCGTTAATGTAAAATCATGACTGCTATAGACTAAATCAAGCGACACGTGGATATATCTAGATTGTCCATGGAAAAATTGCAAAAGTATAGAAGAATCGCAATCTGACATAACTCACTTAGATTCGGCTAGGCAGAGTACGCGTTTATTATTTATTTTAATTAATAATTAGTAGGGACAAAATTCATGTAACCTAATGATAGTAACTATACAGAAGTACATTAAATTTTCACAGAACATTAGAAATTCTTGTCCTATAACATCATCATTCTCCTTATTTATTTATTTATTTCTTTTTATACATATATTTAGAAAAGATAAACCGCCGTTTGGTATCCGGTTTAGTAGAATAGACCAACCTCTTTCTTACCGAGGTGTCGTAAAATACGACTGAGGTAAGTTGACGTCATGAAGGCGGCCGGTTGTAAAAACGCAGCCACATCATGTGACAGTATGTTTATAACATGTTGTGCCGACCCCACTTGGATAAGTGAGATAAGAGAGAGTGGGATAAGGGCAGAAGGATGATAATGATGATTTAAATAAATTCAAAAAGCACACGTACAAAGGCGGACTTATCCCTAAAAGGGAACTCATCCAGTGAACCTTTGAGTAACAGAAGGAAAAGGACAAGAATCGAAGAAGAAAGAATGTTTATAGAGAAAAAGAAAAAGTCCTTCTCCCTCCTCTCCTTTTTCCACACTTATTGGGGACGGCATAACATGTTTTTCCCTTCCATTCTCTCCTATCCTTCTTTAATGCTGACATTAGTCCTTTTACATGCATACTAGCTTTAACCCGCGATTTTATTCGCGTGGACTGCTGTCGTATTACAGGTCGATAAAAGATGGCGCTTTTCAATGTCATCCTATTCCTGTAGAATTAACAGGATTTCTATAGCCTATATGCTATTCCGGTGTATAAGATATGATTGTGCTAAATTTCACCGATATTGGTTTATTGGATTCGTCGTGAAAGAGTGTTGACGCCATTGACTTCCGCTTTGTATTTTATAGCAACACATTCGTGAAACGAGAGTATCGCGCCCTTTTTGATTTCAATGGTGACAACACTGTGACGTGTTTTTTTCGGTTGAGTCTTCTTATTGATAAAACGTTTCAGTGACAGTCAGTCTTTGTTCGTCATTCAAGAGAAGTGCATCGCGGAACGGAATTGTGGTATTCCTATTATATCGTGTTGCTATAAGTATATAGTGTGCGTTAACAAGAGTGACAAACATACATCCATACTCAGAAACTTTCGCATTTATAATATTAGTAGAATAGGATTAGCAATATGATGGGCTGAAATTGATTGTTTCTTACAAATAACTCTTAACAATATCCGCGTTTGTTTGGCATTACAAACTTATTACATTTTGTATTATAGAATTAAGCAAAGTAACGCCTTTTCTCTATAAAGTTTTACTTACTTTTAGGGTAAATCCTGGTAACAAGATTGTCAATATATTTCACCTTGTTCACTTCTTCTAGAATGTTCAACAGATTGATGACGTGCGGATTGTTTCTAGCAAAGTCTAAAACTTCATTGACATACCTGGAAATGTAGATAACTTAAGTCATTTTAACACGAAAAACTTAAAAAAAAACTTAATGAAGCTGAATTGGACCAAAATTCCGCAATCAATATTAGACGTGGCTACAGAAAAGTCTAAATTATGTTTTTTTTTAAACATTAACTCTAAATTAAGTGTACGCCGTGTGGTATCCGGCTGAATAGAATAATACCACCCGCTTTTCTTACCGAGGTGTCGTTAAAGGCGACTAAGGTAAGCAAACCCGCCGTGTGGTATCCGGCTGAGTAGAATAGACCACCCTCATTTATTACCGAGGTGTCATAAAAGGCGACTAAGGTAAGCAGACTCACCGTGTGGTATATCGGTTAAGTAGAATAGACCATCCTCTTTCTTACCGAGGTGTCGTAAAATGCGATTAAGATAAGTTGACGTCAGGCAGGCGGCCGGTCGTAAAATACCAAATTATGTTATAACATGTGCCGACCCCACTTAGAGTGAGATATGGGCAGGAGGATGATTATGATGTGACTCGAAAAAGAGATTGAAGTATGACTTATAAAAGGAGTAGCGCTAAAGTTGAATGATAGGAGAGAATGGAAGAGAGAAATATGTGCGTGAAATAAGGTTAGGAGAAAGAATTACCTCTGCGGATCTTTGCTGAAACGAGCTGCCATTTTAACGCTGCAAAACCCATAGTGGCATCCCTTGGACTTGATCAAACCAACCTTCATATTACTCGGCACAAGCGCACCTACGCTTAAGCACAAAGCACAGAAACCCAAGAACTGAATTTGCTTCTCATTCACCCCAATTAAACCATCATTATCCAAATACATATAATCTAATGATGACATTTTCTCCTTAACGCTGACCGGCTCGTTCATCCTATCCTGATCAGTCAGTACACTCTTCCCTTGAAGCATTTTTTCGAGCAGCGTATAAGGTATCTTCATTTGCTCCTGAATGCTGTTCAGATTATTCATCAGCCGATTCACAGTGGACAATAGAAACATAATGTTTTGCATTGATCGCCACACGGTCCATAGTTTCGTGAAGAGCGGCTAAAATGAGACAATATGACTGGTTCGTTGGCACAGTGAGTAACCCTGCCTTCGGCTACGCGGGTCGCGGGTTTGCTTCCCGCCGAGGGCCAACATTTTCTAAAAATGAATTTATTGGTCTTTGAGCCTGGGCGCATATTTGTATTTAAGTATGTATTGAAAATATATATAAGTATTTATTAACCAGTTTTGTCTGTCTACCATAACACAAGTATTAAGTTACTTACTTTGGGGACGGACAAGTGTGTGTAAGTGTCCCATATACATACATACATCCATATATCACTACATATTATAAAACAAAGTCCATATTTCCGTATGTACGCATAAAACTTTAAAACTACGCAACCGATTTTGATGCGGTTTTTTTAAATAGATAGAGTGATTCCAGAGGAAGGTTTGTACGTATAATAACATTCAATACGGAGTAGAGAAATAATGTAATTTTTGAGGTTTCTGTAAATAATGTCATTTTTTTCCGCTTACATTGCAAACGCAGCCTAAACCCTACGAGATTTATCAAAATGATGTACTAAGTATTTGTACACCTTAAAAAGGTCTACAGAAAAGTCCGCGATGGCATATCTCTATCTCTTATGGATAACCATTACGAAAAATGATGCCTTATGTTCAAAGCAATTTTTATACAATACAGCATTAATCCTTATCCAATTGAGTAGCTTAAATAAATTGTTGATTTAATATAGATCAATATTGCCGTTTACAGCATGTAATTTAAGTGAACATTTTCGGAGATATTACAGATTTAAAATCCCGCGAGGAGGCCGCGCTTAGACCTATAAGCACTTCGAATTTAGCAGCGACCGGAGGCGCAACTAAATGTCCTTCTTTCAAGTTTGTATTGTCTAATGATAAGAAAGCTATGAATGTTGTATGTAAAGACATTGTCTAATCAATTGTAAAAATAAATAATATCACTACATAGTATAAAACAAAGTCGCATTCTCTGTCTGTCCCTATGTCCGCATATCCCTATGTATGCTTCAATCTTTAAAACTATGCAACAGATTTTGATGCGGTTTTTTTTAATAGATAGAGTGGTTTTAGAGGAAGGTTTACATGTCTTATGACATACAATATGGAGTAGAGAAATACTGTAATTTTTGAGGTTTCTAATGTGATGTCGTAAATAATTACATTTTTTTCCGCTTACATTGCAAACGCAGGCTAAACCCTACGAGATTTATCAAAATGATGTACTAAGTATTTGTACACCATGAAAAGGTCTACAGAAAAGTCCGCGATAGTATATGTCTATCTCTTATGGATAACCCACAATAGCAGTTTATGTCATTTACTTTTTACGAAAAATGATGCCTTATGTTCAAAGCAATTTTTATACAATACAGCATTAATCCTTATCCAATTAAGAACCTTAAATATATTGTTTATTTAATATTGATCAATATGACCCCTTACAGCATGTAATTTAAATAAACAGTTTCGAAGATATTACAGATTTAAAATGCAGGGGCCGCGCCGCGAGCCTATAAATAGCGCGTCGGAGGTCGCGGTTCGCCTCTCGGCGATGCTTCTGCGCTCGCCCGTCTTATCGGTGACGCTGTCAAAGCCATTAGGGCTAACAGCATTAGTCAAATTCGAAAAAAAAAACGCGGTTCACCCTTTAACCATTTGAATTTAGCAGCGATCGGACGCATTTATGATCGGAGCTCTCTAGCGAGGAAAATAACAATCACTACATATTATAAAACAAAGTCCATATTTCCCTATGTATGCATAAAACTTTAAAACTACGCAACAGATTTTGATGCGGTTTTTTTTAAATAGATAGAGTGATTCCAGAGGAAGGTTTGTACGTATAATAACATTCAATACGGAGTAGAGAAATACTGTAATTTTTGAGGTTTCTGTAAATAATTACATTTTTTTCCGCTTACATTGCAAACGCAGGCTAAGCCCTACGAGATTTATCAAAATAATGTACTAAGTATTTGTACATATTGAAAAGGTCTACAGAAAAGTCCGCGATGGTATATGTCTATCGCTTATGGATAACCCACTAAAGCATTTTTTGTGGTTTACTTTTTACGAAAAATAATGCCTTATTTTTGAAGCAATTCTTATACAATACAGCATTAATCCTTATCCAATTAAGTACCTTAAATAAATAGTAGATTTAATATAGATCAATATGGCCGTTTACAGCATGTAATTTAAGTGAACATTTTCGGAGATATTACAGATTTAAAATGCCGTGAGGAAGCCGCGCTTCGCCCTATAACACTTCGACTTTAGCAGCGATGTCGCTCTTTCAAGAGTTTGTTTAAAGACATTCTGTAATTAATTGTAAAAATAAAATACATAGGGAAAATATAAAAGTAAATTAGTAATAATGTACTATATGAATTTAGATATTGTAAAGATAGCAGGAAATCTTCTTGGTATAGGGAAAGGAAATTGTTTTTCTCCAAATTTAACGCTACGGCCACGGGCAGTAATGAATAAATCAAAACAACTGGATCAATTTTAATCATTTTTTTTACACTGACTGACATGGGATATATATTTTATACCCGTGCGAAGCAGGGGCAGGCCGCTAGTATATATATATATATATATATATATATATATATATATATATATATATATATATTGCTATTTTATTCAGCCGTATACCACGGCGAGTCAACAACTTACATCAGTCGCCTTTTACGACACCTCGGTAAATAAGGGCGGTCTATTCTACTAAGCCGGATACCACACTTCGAGTCAACCTTAATTAGTCGCCTTTTACGACACCTCGGTAAGAAATGAGGGTGGTCTATTCTACTCAGCCGGATAGCACACGGCTCTCTTCTTCTTCTTCTTCTTCAACCGATGGACGTCCACTGCTGGACATAGGTCTCCTCATGGGATCTCCAGAACACACGATTTTGTGCCGCTTGTATCCAGCGGCTCCCCGCGACCCTTTTGAGGTCGTCTGTCCATCTAGCAGGGGGTCTTCCGACACTGCGCTTTCCGGTGCGGGGTCGCCATTCCAACACTTTGAGACCCCAACGTCCATCGGTTCTCCGCACTATGTGCCCCGCCCATCGCCACTTCAGCTTCGCGACCCGCTGAGCTATGTCGGTGACTCTGGTGCTTCTACGGATCTCCTCATTTCACGGCTCTACGATCGTTTATTTATTTATTTCTTTTTATACATAAAGTTAGAAAAGATAAAAAAAAGTAAAAAAAGCTAATGTATAAAGGCATAAATATGCCTAAAAGGGAACTCTTCAGGTTAACCTTTGAGTAATAGAAGGAAAAGGACAAGAATTGAACAAGAAAGAGAATACGGGTAATGTCTCTACATTACCCGTATTTTACAATACAATTACAATTTATATAAACTTTTTCTTTTTAGAGAAAAAGAAAAAGTTTATATAAATTGAACTATTTAATCGTTTCGCCTCGAAACCGAAGTAAGTATGGCAAGTACTTACAAATACAGTAACAACAGGCACCGCTGCTTTGTATTTAACCGCGGAATGTAACTCCTGTAGAACAAGCTTGACCCTCTCCACGTCACGACCACCACTCTGGGACATGGTCTCCACATCACAAAGCAGCCTCCGTATGTACACTTCGTATTGGCGATTGAACGCAAGCAGTTCGAATATCTGCCGATAGTCTTTTCTGTGGTGTAAGGAGTATTAAATATGAATGTTTTATCTCTGCCATTACAGTTTAAAAACACTATTAAAGAGAGGCTGATACAGAAGCCTCAACAGAGTTAGCAAATCATTCGATGGTCTCGGTATTCGCTTCTACAATAAAATTCCGCAATCCATACTAGACCAGTCTACAGAAAGGTTTAAATTAAGTATAAGGGATATACGTAAAGCCTCTTACAAAATTGGATGATAAAAAAGCCTGGATTTAAAAATCCTTTCAGCTTCATACAAGACTCCGGTTTAATAATGTGAAATGTAAAGTATTCCAAAGATTGACCGCCGAGTTTTTTTCTGGTTCTTCTCGGTACGAGCAACATTCCGAACCAGTTGTAGCTTCATTAATCATATTGATCCTTGACGATTCAAAAGTGCTTGAAAGAGCTTATTTGAATAAAGATTTTTTTTATGTCAGGAAAACCCATTATTGATCGTCACCACCCGACGGGGACGAGCGGCGGGTATGTCGGACTCTCACCGACTAAAAACCCTGACAGTGCTCCACCACGCTGCTGGTGGCGGGGGCAGGGTACCCATGAAGACATTACCCCCCTCCCCGCCAGCAGCAACTTTGTACCCCAGAGTGCGCCATCTCTGGGTCGGCGCCCCTCAGTGATTTGAATAAAGGTAATTTTGATTTGAATTGACTATAATTATCTGTTAAAAGCATAAAGGGTAGAGTTGTTATTTAAGTCTTATACTCACTCTGTCAACTCGGTATTAGGTGGTATATCAATAACAACATTCCCAGTTTCCTCCTGTATCGTGATACTCTCTGCGATGGCCGTGGTAAGTGAGTTCACCCTTTGCATCGCAGCTATTAGCGAGTTGGAAAGCGATGCTATACATGCTTTACCAGCATCCATTATGTTAAATGGTACTGGAAAAAAATCCTTAAGATAAAAAAATTATTTTGCTATAATCCGAGATGAAGTAAAATAGAAAATATATATAATGCTAAATGTAGAGTGGACAATCGGTATTGTGGTGGCGGTGGTGGAGGTTTGTGCGTGTGTTTTTACGAATCCTGCATGTCTCAGGTATGATAACCGATTGTCCGCTCTATATTTAGCATTATATATATTTTCTATTTTACTTCATCGCGGATAAATAATTTTATTACTACTATTGTATTATGGATCTCCGCGAAGTAACGCCTAATTCTAATATATAAATAAAATCCTTAAAATGGCAAAAATATCTATACGCTTTTAATTTTTGTGCTAGTAATTAATGCCATCCGTCTCGAAGGACTATGAAGGAAACAGCAAAATAAGGAAAAAAGAGTAAAAAATACTTGGAGTTAAATAAGTCGTGCACTAGTTGCGTTGCGTACAAAAATAATCGATTTTTAGTATCGATTATTTTAATCATCCTCTGTTTCTTATTTACTCTTAGGGCCTGTTTCACAAGTTACCATTAAACTGTCAGTTTGGTTTATTTGGAACATATCTGACACATATCTCGGAATTCTGCGTTTCTCAGGTTTCTGATAGGCTAAAGGATGATTCACGCTACACCGTGTCGCGACCGGGCCGTGCCACGGCCGGGGCACGGCCACCGTGCGCCGGCCGTGCCAGTCATTCATGTTACACCGGGCTGTTTGGGTTTATTATTTGCACGACTTTCAGCAGGGTCTTCTCGTTTACTCCCCGGGTGGGGGTAAACGGGGTGCGGGCCTCGAGGAATTCCTCTCTACCCGGGCATCTCCTAATTTGCACGACTTATATCTATGTTAAGTAGTTTTTGTCAGCAAGTGATTTCATCTATCGATAGACTTGACGCCTAAATAAATATGCAGTTTCACAATTTGAATTAGCAGCTATTGCAATTGCCATCGATGATGAAGTACTGGAAATTATTTTATTTGTTATCTAAATACTTAGGATGGCTCATGTCGTAAATCACAGAGCAAATTACACACATTCTAAACAATTTGCATTGTCCATTTTGCTGTTAAGCTGCTAAACTCACTAAGATTTGACGTTGACTGCTCTGCGGGCGCCCGGGCGCATATGTTTATGTTACAACGTGTCGGGGCCGAACCGTGCCGGAGTCGAAAACAATACCCACCGACATTTCAACGCCGTGCCCCGGCCGTGCACGGCCGGAACACGGCCGGGGCACGGTTAGGCATGAATCACTTCATACCAAAAGTATACCATAATGTTCGACCGTGCCCCGGACGGGGCACGGCCCGGTCGCGGCACGGTGTAGCGTGAATCATCCTTTATTCAGCACTTAAAGTCCCTAATATGTTAACAGGTAGATCATGTGGCTGTTATTTTGTTTATCTGCTGGATGGCAAATACCTATTTCAAAATGGTAAACACTATTAATATCAGTATTTTGGAGTATACGGTTTAAGCCGTGTGGTATTCGGATGAGTAGAATGGACCACCCTCATTCTTTACCGAGGTGTCGTAAAAGGCGATTATAGAAAAGATGAGAAATGCGAGACTAAGTTGGTATGATCATGTAATGAGGAGGGATGAATATCATGTGACCAAAAGAGTTTTAAAAATGAACGTAGATGGATGTATGGCTAGGGGGAGGCCGAAAAAGATAGATGGATTACGTGAAAATTGAATATTAAAGGAGTGGCACCAAAGTTGAAGAATGATAGAGGAGAATGGAAGAAGACATACCGACCCCACTTAGAGAGGGATAAGGGTAGGGGAATGATTTGTGTGTTTCATTTTGTTATCGGGTTCGGATGCTAGTGTGTTACACAAGCAACCGAGTTATCAACACATTGCAGTATTTAGTACTTACGGTCCGGTATCCCCTCGCCACCTTTCTTGCAGTCTCTATTGAACAACCTGACCCCAGAAGTGATTAGCATTAGCTCGTTCAGTTGTGGTATTTTCTCCGTTCTGGGCATAGCTACGAATACTTTGAGATCCTCAATAGAAAACACGCTTTCTAATGCCGCCATTCCTTCTTTTAAAGTCTACAAATCATATAATAATTAGACTAGACAATTCTTTGGATATGTGTAACCTACCAATCCGCATTGGAGCAGCGTGGTAGGTTTTGGCTTCAATATTTCTCTCACCACACGGGGAAGCTTGTGCCCAGTTGTGGGATAATACAGGTCCTTAGATTACTTTATAGGATTAGGCGTTACTTTGCGGAAATCCATAATGCAAAAGTAATAATGAAATTAGTTCGCTATAATACACGATTAAGTAAACACCGTGTGGTATCCGGCTGAATAGAACAGTACCACCCTCATTTCTTACGGAGGTGTCGTTAAAGGCGACTTACTAAGCTGAAGAGTTTATTTGATTGTTTGAACGCGTAAATCTCAGGAACTACTGGACAAATTTGAATAATTCTTTCACTATAAGATAGTCCATTTATCAATGCTATAGGCTATATAGCATCACGTTAAGATGAATAGGAGAGGAGCAGCAATAAAAAATAGTATGAACGGCACAATTTAAAGCTTTCCTTGCGTGGCCTGCGTAAACCGTAATAGTTATTCAAAAATCATGTATTACAAAATTGTTCCCCTCTAAAAGTTCTAAATAAAAGTCCGCGGCAACATACTTCTAGCTTTTAAGGTTTACCCACTCTAACCGTTTTTATAATTATCAAAAGACTATATTATGGTATTTCTTTCCACGCGGTCGGAGCCGCTAGCGGTTGCTATTAAAGATTATTTTGAACAAAAGTAATAGTAAAATTATTTTGCTATAATCCGCGATGAAGTAAAATGGAAAATATATATACTGCTAAATGTAGAGTGGACAATCGGTTATCATACCTAATACATGCAGGACCAAAATCGCAAAGCTTTGTGATTTTTGTCGTGGAGTCTATCTCCTGATGATGCTTCGGTTGCGGGGCGAAACGATTGTTGAGTTTGTGATAGTAAACGTACATAGTGCTTGTGTATTGTGGTGGCGGTGGTGGAGGTTTGTGCATGTGTTTTTACGAATCCTGCATGTATCAGGTATGATAACCGAGTGTCCACTCTGCATTTAGCATTATATAAATTTTCTATTTTACTTCTTCGCGGAATATAGCAAAATATTTTACTATTAATTTTGTATTATGGATCTCCGCAAAGTAACGCCTAATTCTATAAATGATTATTTTGAATATGAATAATTAATATACGGCCTTAAGAAATTACTAACCACGATAGATCCAGGGTTCCCCAGGCCGCTAGATAGTATAATATAAATAGATATCTTTCTAAACAGTTTCTTGTACGCTGGTTCGTCTTCTAAATCGGGGTCTTCGTCCAATATTTCGTTGATCAATGGCCTTAGACACTGGTTTATTGAATTCAAGTGCCTGTCGATTAGAGTTTGTAGTTTGTCGTAGTTAGTTTGCATCGTGTATTGCATTTTTAGTGTGTTTATTGAAGTTTCGCTACCTGTTAAATTTACGCAAAATTGAACTTAAGGCCTGTTTCACAAGTTACTGATAATGTTTCGGATAGTTAACCGACAAATAAACTGAGTAGCATATAAATGTCTCTAAAGAGAGACTCTAAAAAGTGAAAAATTAAAAAAAAAAAACATTTCCTCAAAGACTATAAAAATATTATCTACCTTAATGTCAATGTAATAACATGATTTTAATTTAAAAAATCATCATCTTCCTGCCCTTATACCACTCTGAGTGGGGTCGGCACAACATGTTATAAACATCCTGTCACATGATTTGGCTGCGTTTTTACGACCGGCCGCCTGCCTGACGTCAACTTACCTTAGTCGTATTTTACGACACCTCCGTAAGAAAGAGGGTGGTCTATTCTACTCAGCAGGATACTACAACGACAGTCAACTTAGTTTAGTTGCCTTTTACGACACCTTGGTAAGAAATGAGGATGATCTATTTCACTCGGCCGGATACCACACGGCGGGATAATAACATTACATCAATATTAATAAAAACATTACCTTAGAGACAATAAAAAAAATATCTACCTTTATGTCGATGTAATACTTGATCTTAATTTGAAAAATTTGACCTCAAGTGACTGAAAATATGACCTTTATATTTTTATTGTTTCTCGATTTTAATTCTTACCACGCCGTGTGGTATCGGGCTGAATAGAATAGTAACACCCTCGTTTCTTACCGAGGTGTCGTAAAAGGCGACTAAGGTAAGTTGATGTCAGGCAGGCGGCCGGTCGTAAAAACGCAGCCAAATCATGTAATAACATGTTTATAATATGTTGTGCCGACCCCATTTAGAGTGGGATAAGGGCAGGAAGATGGTGATTTTAATTCTTACCAGCGAGCATAGCAACACACTCATTCACAAAAAACTCCAAATTATTCCTACTAATCGTTTTTGTGAACAGTCTTCCATATTTGGGATTCAATAAAAGCAATTCTATCAAATAAATAACAAAATCTGGATCCACATTCAAATTCTGTCCTTGGCAATTGCGCGCTATCTCGTTCGCCATATTTTTTATTACATTTTCGTTACACGCCATTGTTTAAAATAAATATAATTTAAGAAATAATTATTAAAAATACATAAATTGTACATTCTAAAATACGAATATCGTTATAATAGTAATCACAGATAATACACTATAAATAGTAATTATAGTAATTATGTCAATATTGCCATAGTGACGGGTTTTTTTTTTGTTTTATCCGATTTCTATAGGAACGCACGCAGAAAATCCTACTTCCTACTAATATTATAAATGCGAAAGTTTGTATGTATGTTACTCTTTTACGGCGAATCCGCTGAAATTTGGCAAAATTATTCCTTCGATGTAACAAACGCGGATTAAAGCAAAATAATTTTATATTACTTTGTAACTTCTGTACTATGGAATTCCGCAAAGTAACGCCTGCTTTTGTAAATCAAGAAATTTAATCCTTAGATCATATATTAGCTGTGCCGGCAGCTTTGCTCGCATGGAAATCAGTGTCACAATTTTTTTTCGGAATTGAAATATTGAACATAAAAGTAGTTATTATAAGCGACTTTTCAATAACTTTCACAATTTACTCAGCGCACGCTAGAAAAGCTTCAAATTATGCCGTTCTCGTAATATTTTTTATTGCTGCTCCTCTCCTATTCATCTTAGCGCGATGTTATATAGCCTATAGCATTCCTCAATAAATGGACTATCACACTCAAAGAATTTTTCAAATCGGTCCAGTAGTTCCTGAGATAAGTGCGTTAAACAAACAATCTCTTCAGCTTTAATATTAGTATAGATAAATAAATTTTTACGAAACTGTTCAAACTTTAAAATTATTTTTGTCTTATTGCATAACGTTAAGAAAAAAAAAAACTCCTGATTTGCAAGTCTTTTATTACCTTACAACTATTCCCTCTGGGATTTGCATACAACCTTTTAATCTAGCTATTAGCTAGTAGATTATAGCAGCCTCCTTAAACAAAATCTTGTATATAATTCAGTGACGTCATTCGTGGAAACGCTGTTCAATACTATTTAATAATATATAAATGAGTTACTTTTGTATGTATATATATATATATATATATATATATATATATATATATATATATTCTCGCTGGCTCTTCTCGGTAGGAACAGCTTTCCGAACCAGCAGTAGAGTTGAATATATATATATATATATATATATATATATATATATATTATGAAAAAAAAAATTTTTTTTTTTCAGAATCTCAACAGGCTTCAACGATTTTCCTCAAATTCAGCATGTAGGGGTTTTGAGGAAGAAAAATCGATCTAAATAAGTTTTATTAAAAAAAATAACGTTTTATCCGTTTTCGGGCTCTACAATTTTTTTTAAATTTATTTTGAATACAATCACAATTTTTCGCTGTAAGACGTACGTTCGTTTGGGAAACGGGCTGTCTAGGGAGGTGAAAATATCTAGGATTGAGCCCCCACTCTTTCATGTCCATATATCCCTAAATAGTTATATTATTAAGATAAACACTAATTCCTACTCTATTCCAATATAAATCCCTTCAAAGAAGCTTAGTTTATATTCAACTAGCGGCCTGCCCCTGCTTCGCACGGGGTATAAAATATATATCCCATGTCAGTCAGTGTAAAAAAAATGATTAAAATCGATCGAGTAATTTTGATTTATTCATTACTGCCCGTGGCCCGCACGCGTTAAATTTGGAGAAAAACAATTTCCTCTCCCTATACCAAGACGATTTCCTGCTATCTTTGGAATACCTAAACTCATATAGTACATTTTTACTTATTTACTTTTATATTTTACCTAGGTATTTTATTTTTACAATTAATTACAGAATGTCTTTAAACAAACTCTTAAAAGATTCGAAGTGTTATAGGGCGAAGCGCGGCGTCCTCACGGCATTTTAAATCTGTAATATCTCCGAAAATGTTCACTTAAATTACATGCTGTAAGCGGCCATATTGATCTATATTAAAACAACTATTTATTTAAGGTACTTAATTGGATAAGGATTAATGCTGTATTGTATAAAGATTGCTTTGAACATAAGGCATTATTATTCGTAAAAAGTAAATGACAAAAACTGCTATAGTGGGTTATCCATAAGAGATAGACATATACCATCGCGGACTTTTTTGTAGACCTTTTCAAGGTGTACAAATACTTAGTACATCATTTTGATAAATCTCGTAGGGTTTAGCCTGCGTTTGCAATGTAAGCAGAAAAAAATGTAATTATTTTCAGAAACCTCAAAAATTACAGTATTTCTCTACTCCGTATCTATTACAAAAACCGCATCAAAATCTGTTGCGTAGTTTTAAAGTTTTATGCGCACATAGGGATATATGAACAAAGAATGCGACTTTGTTTTATAATATGTAGTGATAACCAATCAATAACAAAATGATGTCTCATTTTTTACGTAACAAATTCTCTTCAGATGGAATCACATCATCATTCAGTGGAATAAATAAAATTACGAATGACGTCAATGGATACCACTTAACATTATTATTATATAATTATTTATACAAAACTGTAAATAACATACAGTTATTACAGTTTAGTTCACAATAAAATAAAATTTTACATTCTCCGTGAAAAAAAATTACTACAATCACATTTTTTTTATTATAAATAATTATATTATGCAAATGTCACAAATTCAAATAATCGAAAAAATCATAGACACATAATTATCAAGTCAATTGATATACCTATAACTTATTATCATAAACAATATGTTCATTAGATCGTAGACTCTGTAATATTTCTACAATGAATTATCAATTGTGATATTGTGAAATAATGGCCAAAAAAAAAACCATAAATTAACTATTATTACCATATATTTATATATATTATCCATATGAACATCATATTGAATGATGCGAGAAAAGACAAGCATTTATTCTTCATTCCATTATCTATAACAATTACTGTCATATTGTAATGACAGCCACTGTCATATTGTAATGACAACCACAGTTATATTTGTAATAGCAACCGCAGTCAATTCTAAATTCCATTACTCGTGTGTTTGTCATAAACAAGATAATAATAGTAATAACACAGTCATAATGACAACGACTGTAATATTGTAATGACAACCACTGTAATATTGTAATGACAACCACTGTCATATTGTAATGACAACCACTATCATATTGTAATGACAACCACTGTCATATTGTAATGACAACCACTGTCATATTGTAATGACAACCACTGTCATATTGTAATGACAACCACTGTCATATTGTAATGACAACCACTGTCATATTGTAATGACAACCACTGTCATATTGTAATGACAACCACTGTCATATTGTAATGACAACCACTGTCATATTGTAATGACAACCACTGTAATATTGTAATGACAACCACTGTCATATTGTAATGACAACCACTGTCATATTGTAATGACAACCACTGTCATATTGTAATGACAACCACTGTCATATTGTAATGACAACCACTGTCATATTGTAATGACAACCACTGTCATATTGTAATGACAACCACTGTCATATTGTAATGACAACCATTATCATATTGTAATGACAACCACTGACATATAATAATGACAACCACTGTCATATTGTAATGACAGCCATTATCATATTGTAATGACAACCACTGACATATAATAATGACAACCCTTGTCATATTGTAATGACAAATTTTGTCACAACAAAATGTAAATTTTTTAGCTGTGATAGCCCAGTGGTAAGACCGTGCGTCTTTTTAAAGTGGTCACAAGTTCAAACCAGGCAGGCACCAATGAGTTTTGACTGTTAAAATTTGTGTCTAATTGATAATTGCAATCAATACCTGCTAGAGGGTCGTTATTTCACATTATAACCAAAAACATGATATTGACTTGTTGACATAACCTATCAGAAAAAATTATAACAAATCAAATGCAAATATAATTAAATTATTTGAATCTTTTTCGCACGAATCACACAGATATGAATAAATTTTCAAATGTATTTTATAATATCTTTATTTTGAATATTTTATTCTTACAAAAAATTTGTATATTATCAAATTTTTAATAGGAATTTTTGTTAAGCCTACTATTACATTATGCCAATTTTTTTATGATACATTGTAGTTGGTTTCTTAATTATTTTTACGTTATCCAGTGTCATGATATATAGGAAACCAAAAGTATACATAAAAAAGTAATTTTTTACTATTTAATTGTATAAATTGTATCTTAGTTTGACAAAATTAACCAGAGCATAAAAATTAAATATATTTTAATGTAATCGCAAATCATAGTAAGTAGTAATTATACTTTCTACATTTGTATAATTTATTATTGATTTTTTTAAATTTCAAAATAGTCCAATGGACGTTTGTTTTTTAATTTTTAATTCAAAGATTTGTTAAATATTTACCACATATTTGATTTTTGTATCAAAATTCTTTAACAATGTAATAGTAAGTTTATCATATTCTAATTTTTTTTTAATTTTAATTTAAATTTAATTAATTTAGATATAATAAATTCTTAATTATAAAATATATTACAATTAAACACTATGAAGACAAATTCATAATTGGACTTGCAAAGTTTTTTCTAAAATTAACACTAATATTAAATTTATTTTTTATAATAATTAAATACTATTTAGTATCTTAATTTAGTAAATAACTTCAATGACTAGAAAGTTACCAGAAAAAGTTACATTTTTAAAGTTGCTGTTATATAAATTGTACCTTGATATTTTACTACAATAATTGTCTTTCATAATAATTCTCGCAAATATATAAGTATCTTCAAATAGTATGTAAATTAAAACAAATTGGCTTTTAATTAAATATGACATGTGCTGTCGCTGGCCTATCAAACTGATGTAACATGTCACACTGACAGTGTCATGCGCTTGCATGACACAAGCTGTCACTTGTGAACGTATATAAAAATTGCTGACAACATCTGATGATAATTATCATAATACCGAGGTGACATTCCTTGACATTGTCTATTATTATCAAATAGCGATAATGACTAAAAAAATTGTATCAATCAATAATTAGTGCTTGGTTATTTTTTTCAATAAGTAAATTATTTACCAAATATTTCTAAAGTCTCTATTGGTTGATATTGATACTGTGATAGATTAAATAGTATGAAATTAAAAAATTAACTATTATTATATGAAAATAACTATAAAAAGTTAGAAAATTATAGTTTTTTTATATATTTTTTTTATAAATATATGGGACATTTACACACACGGTTGTCTCTCCCCAAAAGTAAGTGACTTAATACTCACGTTATGGTATACAGACAACTGGTGAATGTATACTTATTTTTTTTAAATACATACTTAAATACAAATATACACTCAGGCTCGAAGAACAACAAATTCATTTATAGAAAATGTTGACCCTCCATGGGAATCGAGCCTGCAACGCAGAGCTGAAGGCAGGGTCACTACCCACTGCGCCAACGGGCTAATAGAGACTCGCCTCGAGTTAGTTTAGTCATTAGTTTTATACAATAACAATATTAGTTTTTTTTTTAAAGTAAAGTTTATAAAAATAAAGTATCAAGTATCAATAACACACAATAACAATTAATGATTCAGCAGAGACTAAACAAATACACAGATTCTTTGTTGATGATTCTTAAAAAGTAAAATTTTACTTTTAAATGTAAGCTTTTACATATTTTTGATACCATAATATCATCACTAACTTCATTAACTTAATCTGGTCTTTCTAATCTGAAGTTAACAATCACAATAAACTTACTCGTCAAGGAAATGCGTTTTCAAATACTTCATCATACCAAAGGTACGGAATCGCTTCGTCCCGATGACCTTATATAGGGCATCGTCACAGATCGCGAACTGCTTGTTGTTGGGGTCGTAGAGGTTCTTCTCCTTGATGATGGACCACACCCTCTTGACCACCTCGTGACGAGGCATCTCATCTTGGCCCATCAGCTCTGCTAGGGCTGGAGATAGTTTATACGCCCTCGTGTAACCACCGCCCTTACCACGACCACCAGCCTACATTGAAAGAGAAGTACGATGTTTACAACCATTATAGACCCTCATTTCTTACCGAGGTATCGTAAAAGGCGACTAAGGTAAGTTGACTCGCCGTGTCGTATCCGGCTGATTAGAATATACAAACATAATAGAACCTTATTTCTTACCGAGGTATCGTAAGAGGCGACTAAGGTAAGTTGACTCGCCGTGTCGTATCCGGCTGATAAGGATATACAAACATAATAGAACCTTATTTCTTACCGAGGTATCGTAAGAGGCGACTAAGGTAAGTCGACCCGCCGTGTGGTATTCGGCTGAGTTGAAAAAACCACCCTCTTTCTTACCGAGTTGTCGTGAAAGGCAACTAGAGTAAGTCAACCCACCGTGTGGTATCCGGCTGTGTTTCTACATAGACCACCCTCCTTCTTACAGAGATATCGTAAGAGGCAACTAGGGTACGTTTACCTACGGTGTGGTATCGCGCTGTGCAGAATAGACCCCCATTTCTTACCGAGTTGTAGTAAAAGGCAACTAAGTTAAGTTGAGCCGCCGTGTGGTATCCCGCTGAGTAGATTAGACCACCCTTTCTTACCGAGGTGACGTAAAAGGTGACTAAGGTAAGTTGATACGACGTGTGGTATCCAGCTAAATAGAATAGACCATCCTTATTCCTTAACGAGATGTCGTTGTATCTCCTATTAATCTTAGCATGACGTTATATAGCCTATAGCCTTCCTCGATAAATGGACTATCTTACAATCAAATAATTTTTTAAATCGGTCCCGTAGTTCCTGAGATTAGCGAGTTCAAACAAACAGACTCTTCAGCTTTATATATTAGTATAGATAATTTAAATCACCTTTTTAGTCTTAGGCGCTTTCTCCTTCTTCTTTCCCCAGTCGCTGTCGGAATCTTCTGATCCCTTCTTCTTCTTTCCCTTCTTTGGAGCTGGCTTCTTTTTCTCCTCCTGAAAGTTTAAGTAAAATTTACAATTTAATTTAAATTTAAGAACTGAGTTTGTCAAATGTTTTCTTAGTCTATGTTTGTCCACATTTTTTTACTGCGCTGAATTAGGTATAATATTAACATATTTTGACTGGCCCTTTGGTGCAGTGGGTGACCCTGCCTTCAGCACCGCGGATCGCGGGTTCGATTCTCGCTGGGGGCCAACATTTTCTATAAATTAATTTGTTGGTCTTTGAGCCTGGGTGTATATTTGTATTTAAGTATGTATTTAAAAATTATATATTTATATATTCACCAGTTGTCTGTCCATAACACAAGTATTAAGTTACTTACTTTGGGGACGGACGACCGTGTGTGTAAGTGTCCCATATATTTATTTACTATTATTATATTGATGCCAGACTTAGTACTTATTCTTTTATTTCTATCGGGTTAACTAATCAATCCCCAACTATATCATTATTATTTTTTATTTACCAAGCATTACTTGGTGCATTAGGTACAAATCTTTACTTATTATATAACAAAGTCCCCAAATCTGTCTGTATGTGATCGATTTACTAAACAGACAATCTTCAGAATGACCCAGATGATCCTGTAAAGTTTGGTGGCGATTGGACAATTTTTTAAACTGTTGAGTTCTATTCCGAGAGGAGTTTGAAACCAGACTGAGCCACAGCAACATGTGGCCGCACAACTAGTTTTTTATGAAACAATTCGTCAGGTCGATTTGAGTCTGTCACCCATTGCACAAGTATTAAGTTACTTAAGACAGAAACAGCTTACATATATTATTCGTTTATTTCAACATGTTTTTAAAATGTTGTCACGTGATTTGGCTAGGTACTTTAAGATCCGCCGCCTGCCTGATATCAACATACCTTAATCATATTCTACGATACCTTAAAAGCCTCGCCTTTTAGGACAACTAGGTAAGAAATATGCTTATATGTTTAAGAACTTATAAGAAGAGATGTAGGGTAAGTGGGGAAAAAGGGGGATGGTAAGAAATCCTTACTTCAGATTCACTCTCGTTGGTGCCATCCTCCTCATCCTCTTCTGTGCTCTCCTTCCTGGCCTTCTTGGAAGAAGCTTTCGTAGCTGGCGCTGATCTCTTGGCTGGTTTCTTCTCCTCCTCCTGGAATGTGATGGACAATAGTTTTATAATTGAATGGACTGTTGGCGCAGTGGAGCCGCCGTCAGACATTCAGAATATATATTTTTTATTTAAATAATAGGAATATTCTAGATGTTTACCTCTTCCTCCTCTTCATCTTCATCATCTGAACCCTTACTGTTCACATACTCCATCACCAGCTGATCAATCACCTTCTTCTTATCAGCTAAGTCGGTGTCAAACACCTTTTCCAGTTTCTGGATGACCTTTTTGGTCGACGTCTTAGCCAAGTTTGCATTTTTCAGGATCTCTGTAAAGATATTATAACTACAACTGATACACAGTAAAGATAAGAAAGTAAAAATATTATAACTATAAGCTGTGATAGCCCAGCGGTGTGACTGTGCGAATCTTTCGAGAGGGTCACAAGTTCAAACCCCGGGCAGTCACCAATGACTTAGTAAAACTTATGTATCTAATTGATAATTGCAATTTATCACATGATTTTTTGTGAAGAAAAAAAACGTGAGGAAACCTGCATATCTCTAGAGAATTCTAGGGATATGTGTAACCTACCAATCCGCATTGGAGCAGCGTAGTAGGTCTTAACTTCAAACCTTCTCTCCAAGACCGGAGAGAGAAGGCCTATACCCAGCAGTGGGTTGTAACAGGCTGTTATATTTTTTTTAATGGCAACCTACAATTTCATTTCATTCAAACATTTATTTTTCTTCTTTGTCAGGCAATAGACATACTTAAAAGAATTATTAAACGTCTTAGTTGTTAACGTCTTAACAGAAAATAATAACTACTATAATATTTTTGAGATTCAGCTGTTTAGTATAAATAAATAAATAAAATATATGGGACACTTACACACACGATTGTCCATTTCCAAAGTAAGTAACTAAATACTTGTGTTAATGTAACACAGACAACTGGTGAATATACAGGGTGTTCGGAAGGTCGATGCAAAGCTGCAAACAGGAGCTAGTATAGACTATTTAGAACCATTTAAACTGAACTTATGTTAGGCGAAGTGCGACTATTTTTTTTATATAAAATTTTAAAGATTTTTGAAGAAAAATCCGAAGTTATGTCATTATTTGCTAATAATCGGCCATTTTGAAGCCAAAGTCAATTATTTTTTATTTTATTTTATTAAACTAATGTGTAAACAGTGTAATAAAACATGATTAAGGTATCTGTGTTAAGAGATATTTTTTTACAGATATTTGAAGTCAATCATTTCTTTTAAGATCAGAGAAAGCTGATTTTTGATGGCATTTAAAAAAAAAATAGATTGTGCTTTTTTAGTTCAAACATTTTATTAAATATGCCTGGTCATTGTTCTTTATTTTGAGGTATCAACTATGCGGATAGCCCGCAAATTATTGAAATTAAGATCTACAAACTAAATTGCGAGAGAAAATTAAAATTTATAGGCGAAGTAATTAAAACAAAATTTTAATGAAAATCATTTATTTTTCGTGTTCAAAATGTCCGCCGCGGTTTCTAACACAAGCACGGGCCCGACTTCCCACTTCTGTTGTCGTTATCTTTAACTTCATTTCCACTTTCATCGTCGCGAACGCTGAATTAATTCTGTCAATTAATTCTTCTTTTGTGTTTATTTCCACATTTGTGTATACTAGCTCCTTAGCCCGACCCCACACGTAAAAGTCAAGCGGAGTCAGGTCAGGTGAACGGGCGGGCCAAGGGATGGGCCCATCTCTGCCGATCCAGCTATTGGGGAAACAATATCAGTACTATGTCTACCTGCATTGACTCCAGGTTCCACACGGTGTATCCCATCTTCAGCAAGCCGACGAAATGTGTTGTAAAATACTCTCACATTCGGTACTCTGCGATTAGGATAGCGTTCTTGGTACATCCTTCGTGCTAAAGAACCATTGCCGTCTGCTTTGCCATACATAAAAACGATGTCAGCATATTCTTCGTTCGAAAAAGTAGCCATAGTCACTTCTCAAAAGCAAAATGTCCGAAATGTACACGTGCAAGTAATTACAACAGAGACTACAACTGAGCACATTGAATTGTCACGAATTAGGAGATAACGTCTAGTCACAAGCGTAGTTGATAATAGAGTACCGACTAGTTAGCGACCCTTTAAAATACAGGTAGTTACTTACGCTGACTTACGAACACTACGCTATTGTTTTACTAATAAAGTCTTTTTTGCTATGAAATGTACCACGCTACCTCAACAGAAAAAGTTTATTGCCATCTCATTTCAGACGTCACGCGTCGGCCTTTGTTAGAAGAGTCCCTTCAATCTTTCGCACGAGTTTGTAACCCGACCAATGTAAATGGACATGAAGTTGAAAATAACAACAACAGAAATAATAAGACGGGCCGGACCTGTGTTAGACACCGCGGCGGACATTTTGAACACGAAAAATAAATGATTTTCATTAAAATTTTGTTTTAATTACTTCGCCTATAAATTTTAATTTTCTCTCGCAATTTAGTTTGTAGATCTTAATTTCAATAATTTGCGGGCTATCCGCATAGTTGATACCTCAAAATAAAGAACAATGACCAGGCATATTTAATAAAATGTTTGAACTAAAAAAGCACAATCTATTTTTTTTTTAAATGCCATCAAAAATCAGCTTTCTCTGATCTTAAAAGAAATTATTGACTTCAAATATCTGTAAAAAAAATATCTCTTAACACAGATACCTTAATCATGTTTTATTACACTGTTTACACATTAGTTTAATAAAATAAAATAAAAAATAATTGACTTTGGCTTCAAAATGGCCGATTATTAGCAAATAATGACATAACTTCGGATTTTTCTTCAAAAATCTTTAAAATTTTATAAAAAAAAAATAGTCGCACTTCGCCTAACATAAGTTCAGTTTAAATGGTTCTAAATAGTCTATACTAGCTCCTGTTTGCAGCTTTGCATCGACCTTCCAAACACCCTGTATAATTAATTTTAGTATCTAAAATATGCACCAGAAACTACATCTTCGCCTTTCTAAAAATAAATTTAAATATTAGTCGCCATTATTTCCCGCCAATTAAATTATAAAATTAATTATTATTATCACGCCATTAGCAGTAGAGTTATAAACACAATTGTAATTCTGCAACTTATTTTGTTTAAAAGTATTAATAACTTCAAGACAAAGTATCGAAAAACACTTAAGAAGTTTATTGTGCGTCATGACAATAAACTTAATATGTGTTTCTGAACGCATTTGCGCAACATGGCGTCTTGATATAAATTGACAAAACAGCTAGAAATTATCAAAAAATAAATTTACCAAGCTTCTATCGTCGAAATGTTTCAAATAAAAGATGTTCTGAACAAAAGTGCGCGTCATATCAAAGCTTTAAACATTTTTTGAAGGCAGCCATTTTAGCGTCCCATACGTGGAGCATCGATGTTGGAAGTTACGCGTCGCATAAAAATAAACCACCAGTAGGCAGACTTAAATAGGACGCTATAAATGAAGGCGTTTACATTAGAAAATCCGCATAATATTCACAAACAACTTTCACTTGAAACATTTTCGTATTGAGTTCATACTATCAGAGATATTTGCAATTAAAGATACGTATAATCAAAGTTCCCTTGAACATTTATAGGTAGCCATTACGTGACCCCCGGGAAGATACGCTTTAGATTTTTTGTATTAACTTAACAAAATAATCGAATATTATTCGTAAAAAAGAAAGATTTTTTTATTATTCTTGTATTATACTTACTTGCAATTTCCTTTTCGAGATCTTCTTTACTTACATCTGCCATTTTCTTAGAACAAGTAGATTCCGCCAGCGACACTACGAAGAACAGCCACACAATAATATACCTACGCGCTAGACGCTACACGGCGTCGAACCGAACTTAGTCGAAGTAAACTTCGGCTACCTTCGGTTAAGTGTATTCTACCAATAGGAATCCAATATTTAAAACAAAAAATGTCGCGTTCGTAAATTTTAGTAATTACTAAATTACTATTGCAAAATAAGGCCTATAATATATATTTTTTTTATTTAACTTCTGCATTTTTATAACTTTTTACAGTAAGTCATGATCATAAATGAAACCGATTATTATAATACAAACAGTAAATATTAATAAAATACTATGAATTATATTTTATTATAATTTTTAAAATAAATTTTAAAAATCTTTTAATTAAATACCACAAATGAAATTAATTTAAAAAATGAATTAATTTTTTTTTGATTAAATATAACAAATGAAATGAATTATATTATTTGATAAATAATAAAACTGCATTTATATTTAAAATACAGTTTGCTGTTAAAATATTGTAATTTTCCTAAAATAAAAAAAAACCGAAGTGGACGAATATAAAAAATTTTTATAAGTAAAATCAATATTAATATTATTTTGTGTGTGTAATTGTCCCATATATTTATATTTATATTTAAGATATTTTGAGTATTACAATTTTAAATTTTAATTGAACGCGTCTCAAGTTTTCATATGTCAAAACCATGTGTATTTACATATATTTGTGAACAGTTAACCTTAAATAGTGTTTTGATTTTTTATTAAAACACATTATTATTATCACTAAAATGGCAAAAGTGAAGAACAAGAGAAATGCGGGATTAGCTGATAAGGTTCACAAAAAAAGAAAGGCCGATGCCATTAAGAAAACATTAAATCCATTCGAAGTTCACATAAATAGAGAAAAACTTAAAGTTTTGGGCAAGAAATCAAAACATGATAGAGGTTTGCCAGGAGTTTCACGTGCGAAGGCTATACAAAAGGTAATTTTCGTATCGGTCTTTGTCTAAATAAATTGTTTGAACTGACGCAGTCTGTAACCTTTGGCAAAATGAATGTTAGCTGTTCCATAACTTGATAATTTCGGATTTTTGGAGAGGTACATACCCCTTGGGCAGTAATCGCCATGCCAGCAACGACAGGTTTGCAATCGCAGCTCTACAGCCGGTGGGAACGGTTATCGTAGCCGCCCATAGGTCTTCTCTAACTTCGGCTGGGGGTGGCGGAATTTGGAGGAGGCCTACGTCCAACATTGGACATTGAATGCTATAAATAAAAACAAGTAATAAAAATGCCTCCCTCTCTGTTACGCTTTCACGGCTAATCTGATAGAGCGATATTAATGAAATTTGATACAATCGGGTCTTATATACTCGGCTAACATGTTGAACTAAAAAAAATTGGTTTTACTTCAGAATCACAATTTTTGTATTAAAAAATATATTATTATATGTAATTTGTTTTCATGAATCTACAATATATAGTGAATGTCAAGCAATATAGATATATTAACAGAAATGAGTTTTGTTTTCTGCTACATGATTGCACTATCACCCATTTACAGCATAGTCGTAATATATGGACTATAAAAAACCCAATAAACCATAAAATAACAGTATAAAACAAAAATGGCATTTCATTTCATACATCCCTATTGCTTGACAATATGTTAGACAAGTTTAATGCATAGTATTTGAAATATTTGAAGACTTATAAATAAAAAATTGGAAACAGAGAAAAGAAACACTGGGAACTGAGATGAAAATAATGAATAAAACCAACTCATTCATTGATCGACGTATTGGTGAGAAGAATAATCAGCTCTCAGCTGAAGACCGTATGGTGGCTAGGTTTGCAGCTGAAAGAGCGAAACAGCACAACAAGAAAAGCATATATAATCTTGCTGATGATGAAATATTAACACATAGGTAAGGAGTAACTATCTAATTTCGGGGACGCCTGTCGGTGCAGGGTGGTTGGCCAGCTCCTATTCTGGACTATTCCACCCAAGGAGTAACTATAGAAAAAGTAATAGTAATAATAGTCAATAAATTAACAAATGGGACATTTACACACAGTCTGTAAAGTAAGTAATTTAATACTTGTATTATGGGTGACAGGTAACAGGAAAACATATACATACTAGCGGGTTCACTCCGGCTTCGCACGAGTATAAAATTTAGCCCATGTCACTCAGTGAAAAAAATTATTAAAATTGATCCAGTAGTTTTGATTCATTCATTACTGCCAGTGGCCCATGTGTTAAATTTGTCCGACCGCTTTTGCTGCTAAATTCGAAGTGCTATACGGCGAAGAAAGTTCTCCTCGCGGTATTTTAAATCTGTGATATCTTCAAAAATGTTCATTTAAATTACATGCTGTAAACGGCCATATTGATCTATATTAAATCAATTATTTATTTAAGGTACTTAATTGAATAAGGATTAAGTCTGTATTCTGTTATTATAATTGCTTCGTAAATAAGGAATTATTTTTCGTAAAAAGTAAATGACAAAAACGCTATTATGGGTTATCCATAAGAGATAGATGTACATATACCATTGCAAGGTTTTCTGTAGATGTTTTCAAGGTGTACAAATACTTAGTACATTATTTTGATAAATCTCGTAGAGTTCAGCCTGCATTTGCAATGTAAGCGGAAAAAAATGTAATTATTTACATAATTATCACAATAGAAACCTAAAAATTACAGTATTTCTCTACTCCATATCCCCCATATCCCCAACACAGACTGCAAGGTCACTATTGCAATTTTTTTCAAAAACAACTTTTTTCGATAAGGTCACTTTAATACTAACAGGACGTACGTATACAATTTTGTAAAGTAATGAATCTTATTTTTAGAGGTCAAACATTAGAACAAATAGAGAAGTTTGATGACCCCAGGTCTTCTGATGATGAAGATGAAGCAAAGAGCTTCGGTGGTCTTAATGGTATGTTCACATATAAAACTATATTACAATTATATTTTTATTCTGCCCTTATCCTGCTCTAAGTGGAGTCGGCACAACATATTATAAACATGTTGTCACATGATTTGGCTTCATATATACCGGCCGCCTGTCTGACGTCAACTTACCTTAGTCGTATTTTACGAGACCTCGGTAAGAAAGAGGGTGGTACTATTCTACTCAGCCGGATACCACAAGGTGAGTCAACTTACCTGAGTCGCCGTTTACAACACCTCAGTAAGGAATGAGGATGGTCTATGCTACTCAGCCGGATACCACTCGGCGGACAATTTTATTTTTATATACATATAGGAGACAATTGCACTCAGTCGTTCATTGTCAAAGTTACCTAATACCTTTGTTATATAGTAAGTAACGGTCTGTTACTATCCCACTGCTGGGCATGGGCCTTCTCTCTCCATTTTTGGAGAGAAGGGTTGGAGCTAACCTACCACGCTGCTCCAATGCGGATTGGTAGGTTACACATATCCCTAGGATTCTCTAGAGATATGCAGGTTTCCTCACGATGTTTTCCTCACGCGGTCGCACCGCTAGGCCATCACAGCTTAACATATATATATATATATATATATATATATATATATATATATATATATATATATACATCTTGCACATCATGTTGCGTCCTACATGGCACTTTTTACCGATCTTGTTGCGTCCAACCGACTTGTTGCATCCAGTATACGGACGCAGGATAAACCAACCCTAAAAATTTGTCAGGAGCCGTGTTTTTATATGTATAATGCGTGGGCAAAAAATTGGATGGGACGTTATTTTATCGCGGGAATGAATTCCGATGTATTTATTAGTTCAGCGAGTTGCCGCGCACAATTTGGAGGTCGCTACGTGCTCGCGTATATTTGGGCACGTATATTATATTTCTAATGCTAGCATTCTATTGCCTCCGACGTATATTTTAAAAAGTTTTTTTCAATTTTTATTTAGCATTATCTTGCGTCCAAATTTCTTCCCAATTTAATCGATTTTATAAGTGATGCGGGGGCCCAAGGGGTGCGCGCGCGAGTCCTACGTTTTGTTAATAAACAAACATTGAGCCGTTAGGACGCGTTTTAATTTGCAAAGTGATTGTACTCATAATTGCGTATATTATTATTATTGTAAAACTGTAAATATGAAGAGAGCGGATAAGACATCGCTAGTTGCTAAATCAGATCTTCTTATTTGTGCTTAAGGATCCCAATATTAAAAAGTCATTCGGAAAAACATTTTATTAATGTGGTTTCAAAAAAAGTAAGAGAGTTAGCAAAATTATTAATCGAAATTTAAAAAATTAACAACTCTATAATAAATTTATTGAGTGCCTTAAAACCATTCAGTTAAGATCTTATGGCGGAGGCAACTAAAGTTGTAGATAACTGTGATGCCAAAAAGGATAGATTCGAAACCTTCTTTTGCTATGAATGTTTCAACTACTTTTAAACAATGCTGCAATATAGCCATTATGTTTGCATTGAAAAAACAAGGTCCTTACAATGAAATCAATACCGCAGAAACAGAAGCAGATCTTAAGACATTATTGCATCTTATAGATGCAATTTTGCGACATGTCATCTCCAGTCAAGCTGCAACAGATTTAAACAAAAAGAAGTGGAATAATGTCACTATAGTCCCGTTAGCCAATGAAGCTGCAGCCAAAATCAAATCAGGGTACTACTGTTGCAACGTATATTCAGTTATTAGATAACATGCAAAGTTTTATTATTATTACAAAGTTCTCGAGGGATACCCAAGATTATCTGGACCCAAAAACCCAAAATCAATTTCGTCTACGCGACTCAGAAAACATTTAGCAACCTTTTTACAAATATTTAGCATAACTGAGAATGATATGAAACATTTAGCTACGTTTATGGGCCATGCTAGTGACGTGCATAAAAAGGCATATAGATTGCCGGATTACGTGGCATCATCACTATCAGCCCATTTTCGTCAACTGCTGGACATAGGCCTCTCCAATTATTCGCCACTTAGTCTGATCCTTGGCTTTCTGCTTCCATCCACTACCCGCTGTCCTACGTATATCGTCACTCTATCGAGTCTCAGGGTGTCCTACACTACGTTTCCCGATTCGTGGTCTCCACTCCAGAACACGTCTACCGCAACGGTCATCGGTTCTACGACAGGTATGGCCGGCCCATTGTCACTTCAGCTTGCTTATGCGCTTAGCTATGTCGGTGACCCTAGTTTTCCGACGGATTACTTAGTTGCGAATACGATCCCTCAGAGAAACCCCGAGCATAGCTCTTGCCATAGTCTGCTGAGCGTCTTTAAGCTTGTGGACCGCCTTAGCTGTTAGTGTCCACATTTTGGCACTGTAAGACAGGTACAAGACAGGTAGGACACACTGGTTAAATACTTTAGTCTTTAGACTCTGCGGGATGGGTGACGAGAAGACTCAAAGTAGATTGCGGAATGCTTCCCAGCCTAGCTGTATCCTTCTCATAATCTCACACTCGAAATTGTTGTTTTCTAGTTCGTGCGTCTGTCCTAGGTAAATGTACTTATCAACAATTTTGAGAGTGACCCCATCTAAGGAAATCGGTCCCGGAGCAACGTGCTCGTTGCACATGATTTTGGTTTTACACAAGTTCATCCGGAGAGCGATCCTATGAGAAGAAACAGCCGGTCCATGCAACATCCATTGCAAATCCTCTATGGATTCAGTCGCTAAAACCATATCATCTTACGCGAATCTGAGATGAGCGCCATTGATGTTTATGCCATGACCAGTCCAATTCAGCGTCTTAAACATATCCTCTAGTGCGTTTGAAAACAATTTCGAGGAAATGACGTCCCCTTGTCTTACGCCTCGCTGAAGATGGATATGCCTTGTCTGCTGGTTTTGGACTCGGACTGCCTTTCTTGCGTTTTCATGCAGACATCTCAGCATCTCAATATATCACTAATCGACTTGGCATCTCTGTAAAGACTCCAGAACAGCCCAGGTTTCGACCGAGTGAAAAGCTTTTTCATAATCCACAAACGCTAGGCATAGTGGTTGATTGTACTCTTTAGTTTTTGTACAATTTGCCGCACGGTGTGGATATGATCTATCGTGCTGTACCCGCATAGAAACCCGGCTTGTTCAGGGGATGGAACTCGTCGAATCATCATGCAAGGCGGTTTGTGATAACCCTTGAAAACAGCTCATAGACATGGCTCCCCCGGCAAAGAGAAGGGTATTAAACAGCTCTTGAAGATCTGTTACCAATAGAATTCCACCAGCTTTTAACAGCCCTGTTGTAATACCATCCTCACCCGTGACTTTTCTATTTTTAAGCTGTCCAAGGGCTAAAACAATTTCATTTAGATGGATATCAGGCAGTTCTTCCGTATAGTGGCAGCTTAATTTGTCCTCTGTGTGCAGTGGTAGCATGCGATGCATAAAATTCGGCGTAGTGGCTTTCCACTTCTGAGAGGATTTCCGGTTTGGACGAGTAACGACTTTCCCTTTAATGTGGTTAACTTCGTCAGGTGACTTTTTCCAAGAGGCTTAATAAACACTTTTGGACCCCGATTCTGCTCAATTGATTTTTGAGCGTATTAGCTAATCGGGGGTCGCGTCGTTAACCATCTTGGTAATTATTTTGTTTAAAGCCTCTACTTCTCACGAAGTTAGCATAGGGTTCGTCGCTCTGTCATTAATAGGAGAGTATCTCCTGAAAGCTTTGACTTCATGCCCTTAAGTTGGCTTTCGCAAATTTTTGTGCCCTCATTTCGAAGGACTTCTGCTACTCGGTCGAGTTTTTGCCCTACGTTATCCGTGGTTTCCAGAGTAGTGAATTGGTTTTAAGTTGTTTCTAGAATGTTACAGATCCAATTACGGTTTGGAGAACATTCAGACGGACTGTTGATTTCATCAAACGGACCCGTTCCAGCTTTAGATAAATATTCAGAGTGCCTCGTACCAACCTATGGTTGCTAATAGTCGGTGGTAAGCACCGAGACATCCCTAAATATACGCTCCTTGTCCGTAATAATAAAATCAATCTCATTATTCGTCCGCCCACCGAGACTTCGCCAAGTCCACCTACTTTGGGGCTGTTTCTTGAAAAAAGAATTCATCAAAAACAACTCCTCCTTCTCGAGAAAGTTGACAAGCATTTTTCCGCACTCGTTCTTTCGACCCAAACCAAAAGGTCCTACAACTAATTCAACACACAACACAATTTTACTCCCACTTTAGACTTAAAGTCCCCCATAACAACGTTGAAGTGGGCTCTAGAGGTATGGCGTAAGGCTTAAGTTATATCCTGATATAGAGTTTCCACTTCCGAATCCGATTATGACTCCGTGAGCGCGTACGCTAATACCACCTTAAGGGTATACCATGCAGATATTTTCAGCACGAGATACGCAACCCACGGAGACACACTGGTAGTTACTAAAAAGTTTTTTTTTTTTTTTTTTCGGACACTAACTAATGCTGTTAGCCATGAAGGCTTTGACAGCGTCACCGGGAGAGTGGGCGAGCGCAGAAGCATCGCCGGGGTGAAGTACTAGGAGAGCGGGTCTCGAAAGAGGCCCGCAGCATCCTGGGAGCGTCGCCTTAAGGGTGCCTCCCGTGAGGCCGAACCTCGGCTTAAAGCGACGCGCTGTGGAGGACTATTATCGGACTGTAAAAACGTTATTACAAAGGCAGGGTATTTATAGCTGAAACACATACACGCGCACACACGCAGCAAGCAAATCAACAAAAATGCATACACACACACACATATCACATGGACTCCACGCGCCTACGCATGCACGCACGCACACACGCATACAATACGCACATTCACCTAATAATCTCAACTACTTCTGCAGTTCAAGTTTTTTCTGGGTTAGTAACATCACTTACCTGCCTATAAAAGCTTTCTTTATTAGTTAACTGAATGACGAGGATAATAAGTTACTTACCTGTTCATAAAAGCTCACTTAGTAATAAGTAAACGACTATAAAAAATAATTATTTAATAATATGACTCACGTGCCATATTTAAGTATTAGAAATCTGATGAAGTCAAGGGAAGCCGTGAAGTCAATGTTACGCATAGGTTCATACAGCAGCAATATTCGGAAGCATTTTAGTTGAAACAAAGAATGGATGTAATAATGTCAATGTAATATCAATAACATATATTGAATAATATACAGAATCAAGTTAGATATAAATTAATTAGGAAGCGTGAAAGCCTAAACAGTGTACGAAGTATATACAAAAATATACAATGTGCCACATTATTTCGACGATGAACGGAACCGCTAAGTGATTGAGAAATTTTTAAAATTGAATATCGGTATAAAACTTATTAATGGAATTTAAAGTTTTATAATGAAATAATACAGATTTAAAGGTATAGTATACGCTTTAATTTAGTTAAAAATCCCTTCAGAAATGGTAGACGCAACAGGGTTCGAGTTTAAAATGACGCAAGAAGACTTCTGCGATTTAAATATATATATATATATATATATATATATATATATATATATATATATATATATATATATATATATATATATAAACAGACAACTGGTATATCCTATCCTACTAATATTATAAATGCGAAAGTTTGTGAGTATGGATGTATGCTTGCTACTCTTTCACGGCAAATCTAATTAACCAATATCGATGGCATTTGGCAAAATTATTTCTTATACACCGGAATAACATTACTACAGAAATAGGATGACATTTGTTAAAGACACATAAAAATGTTTCTAAACGAACCACTACAATATTGGCAGCACTGAATAAAACGCCCCTTCCTTTCTACGCCACGCACCGAGCGTGCACGTCTTTTATATTATTACCCATTATTTCTTCGCCAAGTTTTCCCTTTTTTGCTGTTTTCTTCAACATTGAAAAACGCCAAGTATCAACCTATCACGCGACAACTGTCCACGCGAACGAAGTTGGGGATAAAAGCTAGTGTAACATATATTTTATTTATTTATTTATGTACTACTAACAGTTAATATATAAATATTAAATTGAAACAAAGTATACATAGGAAAGCTATAAGCGATCTCTTCCATCAGCCCTAAGAGTATTGGGAAAGATAATGAGTTGTGGTATAGGTTCAAGCTGTGGTAGCCCAGTGGCAACACCGTGCGCTTCTTTCGAGGAGGTCTAGGGTTCAAACCCCGGGCAGACACCAATGAGTTTTCTAGTAAAACTTATGTGTCTAATTGATAAGTGCAATTTATCACACGCTTTTCGGTGAAGGAAAACATCGTGAGTACACCTGCATATCTCTCGACAATTCTGGGGATATGTGTAACCTACCAATCCTCATTGGAGCAGCGTGGTAGGTCTTAACTTCAATCCTTCTCTCCAAAAAAAAAAAAACAGAGAGAAGAGGCCTATGCCCAGCAGTGGGATAGTAACAGGCCGTTACTTACTTACTTACTTATAGGTACAAGTATATAATATAAGATATAATATAAAAATATTAAACATATCTACGCGTGTTAGAAAATGCAGACTTTTACAAAATTCTTTATTTCGTAGATGATTTTGTGTCGGAAGGCCATTTTGGTGGTGGAGTTCTATCCAAATCGGACTCAAAAGACGGTGCTAAATCGCACAAAGACTTAATAGAACAACTCATAGCGGAGTCGAAAAAGAGAAAAGTGGAGAAGCAGAAAGAGAAAGAGCAGACTCTAGATTTGACAGAGAAGTTGGATAGCGAATGGAAGGACTTGCAGCCGGTAGTGTTCAAACGGCAAAAAGTTGAAGAGGAATCATTAATAGACAAACTGTTGAGTAAAGCTGAGAAAGGTCAGGATTATGATAAGATGATGAGGGAATTGAGGTTTGAGAAACGTGGGACGGTAAGTGCTTTTAAATAACACAAAAGTAATAATAAAATTATTTTGCTATAATCCGCGATGAAGTAAAATAATATATATCACTACATATTATAAAACAAAGTCCATATTTCCGTATGTACGCATAAGTAACGGCCTGTTACTATCCCACTGCTGAGAATAGGCCTCTTCTCTCCGTTTTTGGGAGAGAAGGATTGGAGCTAAGACCTACCACGCTGCTCCAATGCGGATTGGTAGGTTACACATAACCCCAGAATTCTCTAGAGATATGCAGGTTTCCTCACGATGTTTTCCTTCACCGAAAAGCGTGTGATAAATTGCAATTATCAATTAGACACATAAGTTTTAAGAGAAAAACTCATTGGTGTCTGCCCGGGTTCGAACCCGTGATCGTCTCTAGAGATTCACACGGTCGCACCGCTGGGCCATCACAGCTTATGCGTATGTACGCATAAAACTTTAAAACTACGCAACTGATTTTGATGCGGTTTTTTTTAATAGATAGAGTGATTCCAGAGGAAGGTTTGTACGTATAATAACATTCAATACGAAGTAGAGAAATAATGTAATTTTTGAGGTTTCTGTAAATAATGACTTTTTTTCCGCTTACATTGCAAACGCAGGCTAAACCCTACGAGATTTATCAAAATGATGTACTAAGTATTTGTACACCTTAAAAAGGTCTACAAAAAAGTCCGCGATGGTATATATCTATCTCTTATGGATAACCCACAATAGCAGTTTTTTTCATTTACTTTTTACGAAAAATGATGCCTTATGTTCAAAGCAATTTTTATACAATACAGCATTAATCCTTATCCAATTAAGTACCTTAAATAAATAGTTGATTTAATATAGATCAATATGGCTGTTTACAGCATGTAATTTAAGTGAAGATTTTCGGAGATATTACAGATTTAAAATGCCGTGGGGAAGCCGCGCTTCGTCCTATAACACTTCGACTTTAGCAGCGATATCGCTCTTTCAAGAGTTTGTTTAAAGACATTCTGTAATTAATTGTAAAAATAAAATACATAGGGAAAATATAAAAGTAAATAAGTAATTATGTACTATATGAATTTAGATATTCCAAAGATAGCAGGAAATCTTCTTGGTATAGGGAAAGGAAATTGTTTTTCTCCATATTTAACGCTACGGCCACGGGCAGTAATGAAAAACAAAACAACTGAATCAATTTTAATCATTTTTTTACACTGACTGACATGGGATATATATTTTATACCCGTGCGAAGCAGGGGCAGGCCGCTAGTATGTATATATAATGCTAAATGTAGAGTGGACCGTTTTCATACCTGATACATGCAGGATTCTTAAAAACACAACTCAAATAATATTATAGCAGTTTTTCAGTGACCGAAAACAGGGATAAAATAACTTTTTTTTAAATAAAACCTAGCTATATCGCCATCAAAACTCCCTACATAATAAGTTTCATGAAAATCGTTGGATTCGTTTTCAAAATTCAATGCGGTTAATAATATTTCGTATTCGCCATACGATTAAATAAATAAACCAATAATGTTAATATAAATATTTGTTACAAAGCGGTAATAAAGTACCCAATGAAAATTGTCCCGAAAATGCTCACCTGTGATAAAAGTAACAGCCTGTTATTATCCCACTGCTGGGCATAGGCCTCCACTCTCCATTTTTGGAGAGAAGGGTTGGAGCTAAGACCTACCACGCTGCTCCAATGCGGGTTGGTAGGTTACACATATTCCTAGGATTCTCTAGAGATATGCAGGTTTCCTCACGATGTTTTCCTTCACCGAAAAGCGTGTGATAAATTGCAATTATCAATTAGACACATAAGTTTTAATAGAAAAACTCATTGGTGTCTGCCCGGGTTTGAACCCATGATCGTCTCTAGAGATTCACACGGTCGCACCGCTAGGCCATCACAGCTCACCTGTGATAAAAGCTTCCAACTAAACATTTTAGAGCAACTTGAGATCATTAAACATAATGTTATGAATGAATGCTTCTAGCTCAAGCTTGTTACACGTGTTAGGAGCTAAAAAAATAAACAAATAAAATAAATCGTGGGGGTTTATTGCTATATAACTGTGTAATTACAATAAAAATATAAATATTTAAAAATCACTACATAGTATAAAACAAAGTCACATTCTTTGTTTGTCCATATATCCCTATGTGTGCATATTTCTTTAAAACTACGCAACAGATTTTGATGCGGTTTTTTTTAATAGATAGAGTGATTCAAGAGGAAGGTTTGTATGTATAATAACATTCAATACGGAGTAGAGAAATACTGTAATTTTTGAGGTTTCTGTAAATAATTACATTTTTTTCCGCTTACATTGCAAACTCAGGCTAAACCCTACGAGATTTATTGAAATGATGTATTAAGTGTTTGTACACTTTGAGAAGGTCTACAGAAAAGTCCGCGATGTTATATGTCTATCTCTTATGGATAACCCACAATAGCATTTTTTGTCATTTACTTTTTACGAAAAATAATGCCTCGTAAATAAATAAAATAAATGTTGGGGATTTAAACAATTGCTATATAATTGTGTAATTACTATATAAATATTAATAAGCTGTGATGGCCTAGCGGTGCGACCGTGTGAATCTCTAGAGACGATCATGGGTTCAAACCCGGGCAGACACCAATGAGTTTTTCTAATAAAACTTATGTGTCTAATTGATAATTGCAATTTATCACACGCTTTTCGGTGAAGGAAAACATCGTGAGGAAACCTGCATATCTCTAGAGAATCCTAGGGATATGTGTAACCTACCAATCCGCATTGGAGCAGCGTGGTAGGTCTTAGCTCCAACCCTTCTCTCCAAAAATGGAGAGAGGAGGCCTATGCCCAGCAGTGGGATTGTAACAGGCCGTTACTTATATAAATATTTAAAAATCTGACATAACAAGCTTGAACTGTATAACCAGCAACTATAATAAATTTTACCACGAGTTCATGGAATGGAAAATAAATTTGTTATTATATTCAGCGTTTTATTTACAATATTGTTTTACGTATTATAGTATGAGAGTAGATAAAGTAGTGTATGACACTGTACATAACTTGGTCCTATAACACTCGTGTGATACTATAAAACACACTCGTGTTATAAGAACCCTTATTATGCAACAGTATCATAATCTACTAGTTTTCCCCAGCCGTCAGATGGTCTGAAAAGTCAGGAAAAGCAGGACGCAGAAGAGATGAAGAAATTAGTAGAACTAGAAAGACAGAGAAAGTTGCGAATGTTGTCTGAAGAGGAAATGGCGGCACCGAGAAATGTTCCCACAAACAAACATAGGTGAGTGCTTTTATAAGCTCTCTTTTTTACTGTCTAATTCTGAATTCCCTTCTAATATATAAAAAATCATCATCATCCTGCCCTTATCCCACTATAAGGGGTCGGCACAACATGTTATAAACATACTGTCGTATGATTTGGCTGCGTTTTTACGACCGGCCGCCTGCCTGACGTCAACTTACCTTAGTCGTATTTTACGACACCTCGGTAAGAAATGAGGGTGGTACTATTCTATTCAGCCGGATACCACACGGCGGGTCGACTTACCTGAGGGTAAGGCTAAGAAATGAGGGTGGTACTAGTGTACTTAACCGATATCACACGGCTGAGACGAATGTTTTTTTTATTAGATAAATTATCTTCCAGATCTGCAGACGATTTAGATGATAATTTTGAATTAGATGACAGTAAAGATTTCATGCTGGCATATGATAAAGATGGTAAACCGTTGGTTCCAGACCACATACTTAAAGACTTTTCAGGTGAGTTTATATTTTGTAAAAAAAATAAATGTATCTTAAACAAGTCAAGTTAAAAGGTTTTAAAAAAAGCTTTCAACAATATTTTATATCACCATTGTTAGCGCATACTATATACAATAACACGATATAATAAAAATACCACAATTCCCGTTCCGAGATGCACTCCTCTTGAATGACGAACAAAGACTGAACGCCACTAAAACGTTTTATCAATAGGAAGACTCCACCGGAAACTATAACCGCACAGTGTTGTTAGCATTGCAATAAAAAGGGGCGGAATACTTTTGTTTCATAACTGTGTTGCTATAAAATACAAAGCGAAAGTCATTGGCGACAACACCATTTATAACCGTGAAGGAGTTCCTTCGTCTGGAGCCGATCCTGGCAACATCAGGTCATGCCTATCATAAACATTATAATCGTGTCTGGAATACCGGGAAGTGGATTAAATTTAACTTGCAATATAACACCTTCATATACATTGCAAGTTGAATAACTAAGTAGTTTGACTGGCCCGTTAGCGCAGTGGGTTGTGATACTGCCTTCAGCTCCGCGGGTCGCGGGTTCGATTCCCGCCGAGGGCCAAAATTTTCTATAAATGAGTTTGTTGGCCTTTGAGCCTGGGTGTACATTTGTATTTAAAAAATATATAAGTATATATTCATCAGTTGTCTGTCACCCATAATACAAGTATTAAGTTACTTACTTTTGGGGCGGACGACCGTGTAAATGTCCCACATATTTTTTTAAAAAAAGTAGCGGTCTGTTACTATCCCTATATATTATCTGTTATGTTGAGAATAGGCCACCTTTCTCTGGTTTTGGAGAGAAGGTTTGGAGCTAAGACCTACCACGCTGCTCCAATGCGGATTGGTAGGTTACACATATCCCCAGAATTCTCTAGAGATATGCAGGTTTCCTCACGATGTTTTCCTAAACCGGAAAGCGTGTGATAAATTGCAATTATCAATTAGACACAAGTTTTAATAGAAAAACTCATTGGTGCCTGCCCGGGTTTGAACCCGTGATCGTCTCTAGAGTATTTACACGGTTGCACCGCTGTGCTATCACAAGCTTCCGCGGATTACAGCAAAATAATTTTATTTTGACTTCTGTATTATGGAATTTCGCAAAAAAACGCCTGCCTCTATAAATCATGTATCTATACTAATATATAAAGCTGAAGAGTTTGCTTGTTTGTTTGTTTGATTAATAGCTTAATATAATTAATTCTTGTCAATCCACAAGTGCAAAAGTTTCAATAAAGATTACTTTAATTTTATTTGATGCGATTGAGGTTTTACAATTTCATTATTTTATAGTTCCTAATGCCAAAAAGAAATTTGAAGACGGTATATCGGATAGCTCAGAAGATGAAGGCAGTGAATCTGGAAAAGAAAGTGAATCTGGAGACGAAATTGAATCTGGAGAAGAAAGTGAATCTGGAGAAGAGATTAATGATGAAGATGAAAACGAAGAAGGTGAGAGTTCCAATGACAATACTAACAATTCTAATGATAGTACTAATACTAAAAATAATGAAAATGGTAGTTCAGATGACGATATCACTGATGATAAAACGCCTGATGAAAAGATAAATGGTAAAGATTCAAAAAGCAAACCTAATAATATTGAAAAGAAAAATATAAAAGAAACTAAAAGTTTTAAATGCACAAAATCTGAAACTAGTGATGATAATACCACAGATGATGAAAATGATAGTTCAGATGACGATATTTCTTACGATAAAACGCCTGATGTAAAGATAAATAGTAAAGATTCAAAAAGTATATCTGACAGTATTGTTAAAAAGAAAAAGATAAAAGAAACTGAAAGTTTTAATTATGAAAAATCTGTACCAAGTGAACATAGCACATCTGAAGATAATACAATAAATATTAGTGATAAAGGGCAAGGGAAAGTGAGGAAATCGGATATTTTTAAACCGAAACAACATACAGGTGATAGCGTAGTAAAAGATGAAACAGATGATGAAAAATTAGATGATAAAAAAGACAAAAGTGTCAAAAAAGAAATCGAGAGCAATGCAGTAAAATTGCATGATTTAAAAGAAACAGATGAATCAAATGATGAAATTGAAGATTGTGGTACAAAAATTGTTTCATTCTTCGATATTAAATCTGAAGAAGGTATTAATTTAAAGGTAAGTTACATTTTGCTATACACATAAGTTTTAACAGAAAAACTCATTGGTTTCTGCCCGGGTTTGAACTCGTGACCTGAAGAGTCGCAGGGTGTTACCGCTGGGCTACCACAGCCTTTACATTACATTATGTAAACGTTATAGTGTAAATTACATCATTTAGTTTGGGTAACTAAATTCATCAAACTAAAGTCATTTTATCAGTAGATATTATACTTTTATATGAATTGCATACATTTTTTTACTTCCAGGAATTATTAACAGGCAAAACTCCGTCCCAACAATCGACCGCTCTACAGAAATTAATAAAAAACTACGACCCAAGTTTAGCTGAAAATAATAAAGAACTGCTTAGTAGATTATTTGCCCATCTATTACAGTACACACATGACTTATTTTCAAATATCACAGAGGAAACGGATGTTATAAAGTCATTTTTAATATTCGACAAAATAGTCCCATATTTCTACGACCTAATTCATATAAATAAAGTATCTACGAAGAAATTCCTTGTAGAATTACTCAAAGAGAAACACGACAGGTTCATGAGAACCCCTAAAAAAGTTCCAGATTTAAACACGCTGATATTTTTTAAACTGGTATCAATTTTGTATCCAACGTCGGACTTCCGGCATCCAGTTACAACGCCATCTATGATTTTCATGTCGCAAATATTGTCTATGTCTAGATTCAGAGACGCGTATTCAGTATCACGTGGTCTATTCATAGTTTCTTTACTTTTAGAATATACGGTTCTATCAAAACGACTTGTGCCTTCAGCTTTAAATTTTCTAAGAGGTATATTTTATCTGTGCGCAAACACTTCCGTTTTGAATCCAGTACAAGTTGTTCCTCCGTTCCGTTTGCATAGGGACGTTAAAATTTTGAATTTAGAACACGATTGCTCCAAAATGGTTGTTGAAGGCAAAATGGCGGCGAAGGATTTGTTAACGGAAGATATAGATGATTCGTTTAGAATACGTTGTTTTATGACATCCGCTTTGATGTTGAAAGAGTTTTTCGATAATTATAATGATTTAGAAGCATTGGAGGCCATATTTGAGCCGCATTTACAGCTTTTGGGTCGGGTGGATTTAGATTTGTATCCAATGGAAGTTGCGGAGAAAGTTTCGAAAATAATGCAGTATATAAAACAGAGTTTAGAGGTTAAAACGTATACGCAGATGGCGAGAGAGAAAGTTAGGCCGAAAGCTTTGAGGCTATATGAGCCGGATGTTCAGGAAGTGTAAGTGAATATATAATTATTTCTAGATTTTTTTTATATAAGGGAAAGTATGAAAGTTGCGCTCATTATGGAGACGTGAAAATCATGGCCAAAAGATTGTTATATATTAATGTGAATATATGACTAGAAGGAAGAAACGAGATGGTTAGAAAATTGGATGGATGAAAAATTTGCGAACTTTTCAAAATTGAATTTAAGTTAGAATAGACCATTTCTGACCAAAGTATTGTAAAAGGCGACTAAGATTAGTTGACTCACCGTGTTGTATCCGATTAGTAGAATAGACCACCCTCTTTCTTACCAAGTCGTAAAATACGACTAAGATAGATTGACGTCAGTCAAGTTGGTTGTAAAGAAAACTAGCCAAATCATGTTTAAAACATGTTCTGTCCCACTTAGAGTGTGATGAGGTCAAGAGAATGATGAATGTATGTAACTCATGATATTTTGTATTCGGTTTAATATTAGTATTAAAGTGACCTAATTCAAAATTAAAAGCGAGTATGTTTTATTATGAATAGATTCACTGGCAGCAAGAGTTCTAAATTATCAAGGGAGGCTGCGGAAAGGGCTCGTCTGCAGAACAAGTACAAGAAAGAGATGAAGGGAGCCAAGCGGGAGATCAGAAGAGATAATGCGTACATAGCGTCAGTGAAAATACGACAGAAGATACAGAGGTATTGTATTGAACTATTAATAAAAGATCTTTCGAGGAGGTCACGGGTTCGAACCCGGGCAGACACCAATGAGTTTTTCTGTTAATACTTATGTGTATAATTGATAATTGCAATTTATCACACGCTTTTCGGTGAAGGAAACCTGCATATCTCTAAAGAATTCTGGAGATATGTAACCTACCAATCATTGGAGCGGCGTGGTAGGTCTTAGCTCCAAACCTTCTCTCCAAAAACGAAGAGAAGAGGCCCATTCCCAGCAGTGGGAGAGTAACAGGCCGCTACTTACTATACTATTGAGGATTACTTAGATGATAAGATGCGTGGATACAGCTACTTCTACGACCCTGTACAAAACAGTACTAACTAAATGTAAAAAAAAAGAAACGAGTCCCAATACTAAAAATTTGCACAGTTTCACATCTCCAACAGAATTCTCTCAGACATGTTGTAACACGATCTGAACGCGTGGGTGTTTAATAATGGTATAAGTAGCTTTATAGCGAGACGCCTTGCTGTAACACGACCCAGCAGCGTAATCTTAATATTTAAATGAGTTAATCTTGTATATATGTATATATTTTCCGAATCTCGGAAACGGCTCCAACGATTTTCCTGAAATTCAGCATGTAGGAGGTTTTGGGGGAGAAAAATTGATCTAGCTAGGTTTTATGTAAAAAAAAATTGTTTTATCCCTATTTTTGGGCATAAAAAAACACTAACATTTATATTGAATTAAATTTTCGCCATTAACTGTCAAGTCGACGTAGCTTATTCGGTTAGCGGGCAGCCTCGAGAAATGTGAGTGCCAAGGATCGATCCCAACTAAATAATTGTTATTTTCTTTTTTTTAAGTATTTTTTTGTAAAAAATTACCGAGCGAAGCTCGGTCACCCAGATATTAGTATAATAACCGTTCTAGTTTAATTTTACAGCAAGACTGCCTGACAAACTCGTTTTAGCGCACTCTTACTACAATAACACTATATAATAGAAGTATCACGATTCCCGCTCCGAGATACACTTCTCTTGAATAACGAACCAAGACTGAATGTCACTGAAACGATTTATCAATAGGAAGACTCCACCGGAAACAACAACGGCACAGTTTTGCCACCATTCTAATAAAAAAGGGCGCGACACTCTTGTTTCATGACTGTGTTGCTATAAAATACAAAGCGGAAATCATAGGCTATTTTATAGACAAGTAGCAATCGCCAGCGGCTCCGCCCGCGTGGAAAGATTAAAACTATAATATAGTCTCTTGATAACCATAACAAATGGTTAAAGTGGGTTAACCTTAAAAGCTAGACATATGCTGTCGTGAACTTTTATTTAGAAATGTTAGAGGGGAACAATTTTGTAATACATGATTTTTGAATAACTATTACCGTTTACTCAGCGCGCGCAGGGAAATCTTTAAATTTTGCCGTTTTCGTAATTTTTTTTTATTTCTACTCCTCTCCTATTCATCTTAGCGTGATGTTATATAGCCTTCTATAAATAGAATATCGTACTCTAAAAGAATTTTTGAATTTGGTCCAATAGTTCCTGAGATTAGTGCGTTCAAACAAACTCTCAGCTTTATAGATAGTAGTTATTGTGGTATCCGGCTGAATAAAATAGTACCACCCTCATTTCTTACCGAGGTGTCGTAAAAGGCGACTAAGGTAAGTCGACCCGCCGTGTGGTATCCAGCTGAGTAGAATAGACCACCCTCATTTCTTACCGAGGTGTCGTAAAAGGCGACTAAGGTATGTTGACGTCAGGTAGGCGGCCGGTCGTAAAATACGTAGCCAAATCATATGACAACATGTTTGTAACATGTTGTGCCGACCCCACTTAGAGTGGGATAAGGGCAGGAGGATGATGAGTTATATTATAGATTTATATAGTAGTTATATTTATCGCCGTGTGGTATCCGGCTTGATAGAATAGTACCACCCTCATTTCTTACTGAGGTGTCGTAAAAGGCGACTAAGGTAAGTCGACCCGCCGTGTGGTATCCGGCTGAGTAGAATAGACCAACCTCATTTCTTACCGAGGTGTCGTAAAAGGCGACTAAGGTAAGTTGACCCACCGTGTGTATCCGGTTGAGTAAAATAGACCACCCTCTTTCTTACCGAGGAGTCGTGAAATACGACTAAGGTATGTTGACGTCAGGCAGGCGGCCGGTCGTAAAATACGTAGCCAAATCATATGACAACATGTTTGTAACATGTTGTGCCGACCCCACTTAGAGTGGGATAAGGGCAGGAGGATGATGAGTTATATTATAGATTTATAGTATAGATAATATTGTGTATGTTTTAATTTTCTATTCCAGTGACAACATAAGGAAAGAGAAAGTGAAACAAATCTACAAAGACGCGTCGATACAGCAAGGGGAGCTGAATAAATTGAAACGCTCGAAGTGATTATTGTAACTTTATTGTAAATATAACAATTGACAATAATAAAATGGCTTAGTTTTATTAACAAAAATAACCTTACAAAATATATAAATAATATATCAACGAAAATATTAAAACAATAACTTTTATACTATACAATTTAAATGCCGTGTAATATTTTACTGAGGTGTCGTAAAAGGCGATAAGGTAAGTTTAACCCGCCGTGGTATCCGGCTAAGTAGAATAGACCATCCTCTTTCTTACCGAGGTCGTAAAATACGACTACGGTAATATGACGCCAGGCAAATAGGTGTAAAATAACGTAGCGAAATCACGCGACAACATGTTTATAACACGGGTGATGATTCATTTTGTTTATATTTTTTGGTAAAGTTAATCTTATTCAAACCAAATTTTTCAAATTTTTGAATCCAAAAAGACAAGACATTTTGCACATTATGTATTTTATTTTCATTTTCATATTAATAATGCAATAAAGAGATTACAAACAAATCAAGATCGAAAAGACAAAAATCTCTTTCAAGAAGTAAGTTTAACGTAATGCCCAGTTCATTCATTCAGTCCAGTTCAAAAAGTACCTAAGTCCACTTTACATAAATTCAGAAAGGGGATATTTTATTAATTAATTTCCATGTTCCGTTATATTTTCAATTATATTTGGACAAAAATTTTATGTTGGATGAAATGATGATTTCTGTTGACTTAAGGACATCATAGACAAAAATGAATGGACTTAGAGACTTCTGCGACAAAGGGATTTTTGAACTCAAGTCACTGGACTTAAGCATACAGAAGTTTATAAAAAATGCATTTAGGCATACCTATAAATATTTTACGTACAGAAAACTATAGACAATGACGAGAACTACCACCAGTGTTGGCAGTGCATAAAATTCCTAAGTGGACTTAGTGACCTCTTAAACTTGGCCATTCAATTATAAAATAGGCCACTTTTAATAAAAACATCAAAAGATTCATGTTTTATATTTTTTTATCTTTACCACAGTTCAATCGCCAGTACATATAACTCAGGTAAGTCGCGAATGACAGCCAACACAAATATGGCGCCATTAAAAAAGCGGTCACTTTATTGACGAAAAAGAAATTGACTGCACAAGCGGCCGCTGCTGCGTCTAGCGCCAAAATATGGAAGAAAGACTGAAAATAAATTATGGCACGCATGAAAATAAAACAAACAAAAATTTTAAAACAGTTTCATAACACTAAAAAAACTTTTTTGTAGTTTTAGGTATACTTGCAAGAATTTTATAGCTCAAAATTAATACGACACGTCTAACGTCTGCTGCGCGCGCGCGCGGAACCATCATTATTTACAAAAAAAATTAACCACTATTGTTTATAAACATGATTATTTATAAAAAATATATACATATATGATTTCATCTTCCCTTTCTTATTATTTGTTGCGACACTCATTCACACAATTCAATGTACCATCTTTTTTGTATACATCGAACACCCCACGTTTTTTCCACAACAATAGTAATATTTTGCATTCATTATTTCTATATAATAATTCTTAATATTATTTATCACTATAGATGTGTGAATGTATTTTATTATTTTTTTTTGTCTCTATTTATTGTTGTAAAACAATATCGATTTTTGGACTTGTTTTTCCATATCGACAGATCTTTTAATCGTCATTATTGGACAATAACAAACCTAGTATTTAAAAAATAACCTAATGATAAATAATGTAGCAAATGTAATATGAAACAGTGATGATATGATTAATAGCATGTGACTAATAAAATGATCCATAACTCTTATATCTTAGTTGATAATAGGATGAGGGTTTATTAAAAATATTATTTACGCAATCCGCCAAATGCAATAAAGGAAACAGTACTGTACAGGAAAAAATAACATAACATTAAGATCGCCTTTACACATCCGTTTTTATCAATTTCGTACAATCAATACATAATAATAATTATGAAATAATAATAAAATAATTACCAAGCCAATCTTGTGAAACTTAAAGAAAACAGTTGTCCATGTCCAATTTACTAATAAGTGCCCTCCATACAATGCTAACGGCATAACTGCATCTCCTGAAAAACAATACTACCTACTACCTATATTTTCATACTTATTAAATATTATTTTGTGACCATAAAATTTCACAATCCTATGTGTTTCTAGAGATATGCTACAGCCTACAGTGGGGGAAAAATGTGCCATATTAAAATTAAGAGAAAATGAGAGTTTATTCATCTGTCGATCTCATGGTATTTGTAATAGAATTCTTGCTTTTCCTTCATCACGACAGACAAAAATGCCGTACAAATTAGTTGATATCGGGCTCAAACGTAGACTGTAGCATCTTATAAAGTGTCATTTTAAGGGTTCCTAATTGAAGAACCCCTAAAAAAATGGACAACTACCATTAAATTATACCAGATGATTTGTGGAATTTGACTAAAATGTGCAGTTTGGCTACATTGGTTTCATCCAACAATGCATATATAATGTTAATAAACAAGAAAAAAGAGTAAAAAAGAAAAAGAGGATAATTAAAATAAGCTATTTTTAATGAAAAAAAATTGATTATAAAGAAATGATTGTATAAAAACTCGACAATAATAAAAATAGATTTTTTTCACATCCCTACTGATGAGTATTAATTGCATTAATTTAATAAAAAGAAGAGCATTATTAGATATAATTCCTCTTAAGAATTACAAATTTGATTTGATCTTATTGATTTTTTTTATGTTATAATAGTGTAATTTCTTTAAATTAAAAAATCCTTTTATAACACTTTACATTGAAAAACTTTTATTTTATTTGGACTAACAAAAAAATTTTTTGTTAATCCAATCCCCCTCCTATTTTCTATTTCAAGACTATAATCAGATGTGATTTTATTGTTTTAATGTTGGAATCAAGCTTATCCTATAAAGCAAATTTTGGTATTAAATGTATATATAATGTATGTATATATTCACAGATTATAGCAAAATTATTGTATGATTAGTGATTACTTTTATTTAAGATCTGTTTACAAACTGAACACAGTTTACCTGTAAACCCGCCGCAATCCCTATACACTATATATGATGCATATCCCATGCATGAGTACAGAATAGTCCATACAAATCCAAAAACCCAATTTGGTGGGTTCCATCTTGGTTTTTTTATGGTTTCATACCAGTCTGTACTGTTTGGTGCTACCACCTGATCAGGAATAGCGAGGGCACAAATCCATCCTCCAGCATTGGGAAGAACCATAGCACCAATCATGTCCCAGTTAACCATTTTAATGCGTGGATATAGCTCGCTTAGACCCTGTACAAGACAGTAATGACTAAATGTAACTAGTCTCTACTCTAAGAATTATATTTTTAAAAGAACAACCGCCAGGTTTCTTGCCGGGTCTTCTCTGTAGGAACAGCTTTCCGAACCAGCAGTAGAGTTGACGATTCAAAAGTACTTATTTACAAGTTTATTAATAATTGAATAAAGAATATTATGAACTTGAATTTGAATAACGTATTATCTAGCTTATTGGTGCACCGTGCACACTTCACGTTTTTCCTTCAAGTCTGGGTGTATACTGTATTTATAAATATTAAGATATTTATAAAAAAATTTACCTGGACGGATATTTAAACAAAACGTTTTTACACTCAATATATATTAGCTAATTCGCAGTTTTTTACTTATTGAATATTCTAAAAATTGCGGACGGGTTTGCCAAAAAAACTCGCTAAACGATGACATAACTTTGTTAACCAAAAAAATCCGGTTCCTGTTATCAAAATTTATTGCTGCTAATGCTGGGGCTAGATTAGCGTCCTATGGCGAATATTCGGGTTACAGCAATGTATGTGAACGGGTACATCGTACCAACGCGGTGTATTTGGAGTCAGATGATGTAGCATTGGGATTTGGGGCACTGTGGTAACCTATTACATAACTTAACCTGGCGCCGAACGGGATTCGTCGTCTAGAGATGGAAATTAATCGATTTTTAAAATAATCGACTTTTATTAATCGATTATTTTTTCATCAAAAATCGATTATCTTAGGTATCCCTTTTTCTTTTTTTACCCTTTTTCTTGTTTTTTAAGATTAGATACGCATTGTTGGATAAAATCAATGCAGCCAATTTACATATTTTAATCGAATGTCACAAACAGCGCATCTGTTACCTATTATTTATTGGTAGTTGTGCAATTTATTAACCTATATTCTAATTATTTATTACCTACCTAATATTTAAAAAATATTTTTTTTGAATAAGCCAGAAAAAAATAATTATGTATTTATTATTTTGATACGATTTAATCGATTTTTTTAAGGACTTATTTTAAAGAGTAAACTGATTAGCCGTGATGCGTCGATACAGCAAGGCGTGTTGTATAAATTGAAACGCTCAAAGTGATTTTGTAAATTTATTATAAATAAAACAATTTACAATAATAAAATGTCTTATTTTAAAAACAAAAATAACCTTACGAAAAATATATTAAAAAATATTTCGACGAACATATACAAAAAAATTTCAAAATAACTTTTATTACTATACATACAAATGCCGTGTGGTATCCGGTTGAGTAGAATAGACCACCCTCTTTCTTACCGAGGTGTCGCAAAAGGCGACTAAGGTAATTTTTTTTATTCTAGTATCTCTCATATTGAGACCAGAAACTGTTGATCATTTAAAATTACAAATTAATATTATTTAAAAAATTAACAAATTAATATTTACAAATATTTCTCTTTTTTTACATTTGTTAAAACTATACTTATTTACTGATACATTTATCGTATACTACTTTACATACTATAAATATTATAAATGCGAAAGCTTATAAGTATGGATGTTTGTTAGTTACTCTTTCACGGTGAATCCGATAAACCAATATCAATAAATTTGGCACAATTATTCCTTATACACCAGGACAACACAGAGACTAGATCCTTCTAGATCTTAATCCTGTTAATTCTACAGGAATAAGATGACACTAAAAAGCGCCATCTATTATCAACTTATCACGCTAGAACAGTTCACACGGACTAAGTCGCGGGTAAAAGCTAGTTACTTATAATAGCTATTTTCACGTTACAGTTTAGGAGTAGCTACAATTTCTATTATAAGTACTTGAATGATCGGTAATTTTTTACAAAATAAAAAAAGAAACTTAAAAAAAAAAGAAAATATTATTGGATAGGTAGGGCTCGATCCTAGGTATTTTCATTTCTCGAGACCGTCCGTTACCCGAATTAGCTACTGACTTGACAATTTACGGCAAAAATAGTGTTTCATATTAAATTTAAATGTTAGTCTTTTTTGTAATACCCAAAAACATGGATAAATCGATTTTTTTAAATAAAACCTAGCTAGATCTATTTTTCTCCCCCAAAACTCCCTACATGCTTAATTTAGGAATATCGTTGGAGCCTTAAATACATATATACATACAAGATTAACTTATTTAAATATTAAATATATACACATACAGTTGGTATTTATCTTTTTTTATCTTTCTAGTTATTCTATTTTCATTTAACATTTTAGTGATTATTTTGCTTTATTTCTTACTTCGTTTACTGCAGTTTTACCTAATATATATAATGTGGTAAAATCCACTTAGTTTCTATTTTTTTACATACACTCATGACTATATTATGTATGCAATAATTTGTGAATTGGTTTGTGCATTTTTGTTACTTATTTAATAGGGTAACATAGTTTTATGTAACTTTATGCCGTGCGATATCCGGTTAAGTAGAATAGACCGCCCTCATTTCTTGTCGTAAGAGGCGACTAAGGTAAGTTGACCCACTGTATGACACCCGGTTGACTAGAATAGACCACCCTCAATTTTTACCGAGGTGTCGTAAAAGGCGACAAAGGTACGTTGACCCACTGTGTGATATTCGGTTGAGTAGAATAGACCATCCTCATTTCATACTGAGGTGTCGTAAAAGGCGACTAAGGTAAGTTGACCCACTGTGTGACATCCGGTTGACTAGAACAGACAACCCTCATTTCTTACCGAGGTATCGTAAAAGGCGACTAAGGTAAAGTTGACCAACAGTGTGATATCCGGTTGAGTAGAATAGACCACCTTCATTTCTTACCAAGATGTCGTATAAGGCGACTAAGGTAAGTTGAGAGCGGTCCATGCTATAGTGGGTGTGAAAGCACGAATGCACTAAATATAGGAAGGTTCAACGATTAATTATTCGTTTTCAATACAATATACGTCACAATACAGCATTGAACACAAGATTTAATCAGATTAAGACCTAATAGGTCAGAATAATACACTGTATATTAAATATTATAATATAAGAACAACCGTTACCGTTACTATGTGAAACATCGAACTACTCTATTCCGTGTTACCCGTTCTGAAACTTAAATTCTACTTAGTACATTTTCATATAAAAACAATAATTGAAAACAATAACAATCTCGTAACTTACTCTCGTAATCCCAATAATACTGTAAATAATACTGTAATACTAATATATTAATAATACTGTAAAAATAATACTTAAAATTAAATAACTATGTGCACATCTTAAATTACTCCACGTATATATATATATATATATATATATATATATATATATATATATATATATATATATATATATATATATATATATATATATATTGTTTGATACATCAGAAGATTCATATTCTACAATGTTTTTTTAATTTCATAACTTTTTTTTTTATTTCCTCATCTCTACCATAGTTTAACCGCCAGTAGGTATAATTTAGGCAGGTCATGAATGACAGCCAACACAAATATGGCGCCATGAAGAAAGCGGTCATTTTATTGACGAAATAGAAATTGACTGCACAAGCGACTGCTGCTGCATCTAGCGCCAACATATGGCAGAAAGCCTGAAAATATATTTTTTAATTAGGCCATCAACAAATATTTAAATAATTATATAAATATATAGGGGTGACCGAGCCGTGCTCGGTAATTTTTAAACTGATATAAAAAAATATTAAAATAAAAAGAATTTAAAGAAAAATGAAAAATAATAGGGCAGGTGGGGCTCGATCCTAGGTATTTTCACCTCTCTAGACCGCCCGTTCCTCAAATGAACTACCATGACTTAACGTTTGATAGCGAAAAATTGTGATTGTATTCAACAACAACAAAAAAAGCAACAAAATTTTAAAGCCTGAAAACAGGGATAAAACGACATTTCTTTAAAATAAAACTTATCCAGAACGATTTTTCTCCCCCAAAAACCCCCTACATGCTGAATTTCATGAAAATCATTGGAGACGTATCCGAGATTCCGAAATTCTCATTTAAATATTAAAGATATTATATACTTATTTATTTATTAAAAAATGTTATGAAAACGGCAAAATTAAAAGCTTTCCTTGCGTGCGCTAAATAAACGGTGAAAGTGATTAAAAAATCATGTATGATAAAATTGATCCCCTCTAAAACTTCTAATAAAATTCCGCGACAGCATAAGTCTAGCTTTTAAGGTTAACCCACTTTAACCATTTTTATGGTAATCGGCGATTGCTATTACTAATATATATGAAGCTGAAGAGTTTGTTTGTTTGGACAATATTAAAGAAGTATTAAAAAAATAACCTAATGATAAATAATGTAGCAGATATGATATGAAAAAGTGATGATATGATTAATAGCATGTGACTAATAAAATGTTCCACAACTATTATATCATAGCTGATAATAGGATGAGCAGTTATTTAAAATATTATTTATGCAACTCGCCAAATGCAAAAAAAAGCAAACAACTGTGCGAAAAAAATAACATAACATTAAGACCGCCTTTACACACCCGTTATTTATGATTTTTGTACAATCAATAACTAATCTTACTAAAGCTAGTATTATAAATGCAAAAGTTTGTGAGTATGGATGTATGTTTGTTACTCTTTTTTTATTATTTATTTAATTTTTTTGCCGCGACAACGTCTTAAATTAGGTTCCGGCTTGGAGTCACTCATGAAAAAGTGTAACGCCCGCTCACGTCTGTTACGATGAGTCACCGAACGATAGAGAGGCCCGCTGGACTGGCGAATGCCTTGCGTCTCTCTCCCACTCCAATCCATCACAATTAAAAAGACGTTATCACGTAAAATCTTTGCCCGTAAAACCGACTTTACAGGCAACCGTTTTTTTTTTCACGGCGAGTCCACTAAACCAATATCATTGAAATTTGGCACAATTATTTGTTATACACCTGGATGACATTATAGGCTATAGAAATCCAGTTAATTCAACAGGAATAGGACGACATTGAAAAGCGCCATCTATTATCTAGCTATCAAACCACATCAGTCCACGCAAACGAAGTTGCGGGTAAAAGTTAGTAAATTATAATAAAATTAAAATAATTACCATGCCAATATTTTGATACTTTAAGAAAACGGTCCTCCACGTCCAATTTAATAATAACTGGCCTCCATACATTGATAACGGCATAATTGAATCTGCTAAAAAAAATACTACTATTTTTCATAGTTCATCGTCTTCCTGCCCTTATCCATATCCGTACATGTTGTACCGACCCCACTTAGAGTGGTCTAAGTAGGGTGGGTACAACATGTTATAAACATGTCACATTATTTGCCTACGTATTTTACAACCGGCCACCTGCCTGTCATCTACTTATCTTAGTCGTGTTTTACGTCACCTCGGTAAGAAATAGTGTGGTCTAACCTACTCCGCCGGATACCATACTGTGGGTCAACTTACCTTAGTCGCCTTTTACGACACCTCGGTAAGAAATGAGGTTGGTCTATTCTACTCAGCCAGATACCATACGGCGGGTCGACTTACTTTAGTCGCCTTTTACGACACCTCGGTAAGAAATAAGGTTGGTCTATTCTACTCAGCCGGATACCACACGGCGGGTCGACTTACCTTAGTCGCCTTTTACGACAGCTCGGTAAAAAATGAGGGTGGTACTATTCTATCCAGCCAGATACCACACGGCGTTTGCTATGAAATACATGTTTAGTTTTTTTTTATCAACTGACACATTTACACAAGTCAGTTGACCTACAAAGTTGAAACTATAAAGAAAAGAAAATAATATTAAAAATAAGTAATTAAGTATGATTACTTAAGATCTGTTTACGCACACCTGAACAAAGTTTACCTGTAAACCCTCCGCAATCCGTATATACCATATATGAAGCATATCCCATTCCTGCGTACAGACTAGTCGTTACAAGTCCATAGAACCAATTTGCTGGGTTCCATCTTGGTTTTTTTATGGTATTATACCAGTTTGTAATGTTTAGTCCATCCACTGGTGTAGGAATAAGGTAGGGAAAAATCCATGCTCCAACATCGGGAAGAAAGATAGCTCCAAGCATTTTCCAGTTAACCATTTTAGCATATTACCTAAAATAAAGAACTGTTGAGTCCTGATCAACTAGATTATTGGTGCAACTTTCACATTTTCTCTGGAGGTTGTGGGCCCAATAATACAAAAGTAATAATAAAATTATTACTATTTTATATAATAAAATAGTATAATTATTAATATTTTGCAATATATTTTACTTCAAAATATAATTTGCGATGAAGTAAAATAGAAAATATATATATAATGCTAAATGTAGAGTGGACAATCTGTTTTCATACCTGATACATGCAGGATTCGTAAAAGCACATGCACAAACCTTGGTGGAGGTTTGTTCATGTGTTTTCTGCCACCACAATACACAAACACTACATACATTCACTATCACAAACTCAACGATCGTTTGGCCCCGCAAACGAAGCATCATCAGGAGATAGACCCCACGACCAAAATCGCAAAGCAAAGTAAATAAATAATAATAAATATATGGGACACTTACAGTGGTTCATCCCCAAAGTAAGTAACTTAATACTTGCGTTATGGTAGACAGGCAAGTGGTGAATATATAGTTTTATAATTTTTAAATACATACTTAAATACAAATATACACCCAGGCTCGAAGACCAAAAAATTTATTTACAGAAAATGTTGGCCCTCGGTAGGAATCGAACCTGCGACACCCGGAGCCGAAGGCTGGATCACTATCTACTAAGCCAACATTTTTCAACCAACATTTTTTTTACAAGCCAACATTTTTTTACAAAAAGTTTTAAATTCTTCGAGTTAGTGTATGTATAAGTATCAAGATACTTATGGAAATATATATATTTAATATATATTTCTTGTAGTTCAGTTCAGATATTTTATTTCTCTTTCTTTATTTCACTATAAAGAATGTCTTCACATATATATTTTAAAAAAATTGTAGTAGTATGCATAATCATGAACCGATTTTTCACTTTCACTTTCAAAAATTATTATTATTCAATCAGTTTAAAAAATTGAAAATCTAAAATTAAAAAATCTAAGTTGTTATTTAATCTGGCACTATAAAGATAAAATATTAAAAGTTAAAAAAAACATGAAAATAATAACGATCGGTATCATTATTTAATAATAAAGTTAAATTGATATAAAAAAGGTTTACCTGGCCGGATATTTATACCGGCCGGATACGTTTTTTCACTTCATAAATATAAGTCAATTAGCAGTTTTTTACTTATTGAATATACTCAAAATTGCAGACGGAATTACAAAAAACTCGCTAAACGATGACTGTACTTTAAACAAAACAAACAAATCGGATTCCCATGGCCTGTCCTCAAAATTTATTGTTGTTATTGATTATTGATTAACCAATAACCAGATTCCAGACCATAGACTATGATCTATGGTCTGAAATCTGATATGGTAGTAATCTACGAGCCAGACATAACGAATTACAGCGAATTAGGTACTTTTTCTAGTTTAACTTCTCTTATTCTATGTCTCGCGGAGATTAACAGACTACAAAATTTTTGAAAAGTTGGTATTTCTCTTTGAGATCGACATTTTTTTATTATGAAGAGCTGTATTTTCAGCATTTTTTGCATTTATTATGGCATCTTTGAAGATTTATTACTTGCTAAAATTCGTGTTTTACGTGGTGTTCATTTTTGATTTTGTGTGTCTAATTACTAATTAATGAGAAAAACCAATACCTTTAAATACGTTTCCCGTCCGGAAGCTTTTGTATATTTTTATACAGTTTTTATGGTGCACGCCACACATTCATAGAATAATAATTTAGATGAATTAATATTAAAGTTGAATTAAAGATTTTTAATTGTCGAAAGCAAATTCTTTATATGTATTATTTCATTTGTTTTTTGAAAAAAAAGGCTCGAGGAATTGTCGACGATATATATTTATTATTTTCATATTCGCCTTAAGTCCCATGATATAAATCACAAAATGTTAACCATAAATTTTAACAAGTACTAATAAATTACTATAACGTTCCATTTTACAATGTATAAATGATTTTTTTTGTCTATTTTGGTTTTCTCACGTTTACATATTTATATACAGCATTTTACCTTTTTATAAAACAGCGTGGAGACGAAATGATCACAGATATCTAAAACAAAATTTAATTATCAATAATCGGAACGTACAAGTCACGATTTAACGAATGCTAACCGACTGAATTAAAAAGATCGTAACTTAATTCAATTGTAAAGTATCTGGGTTTGATTAATATAAGTCGATTAATATTCATACCGGTGATTTCATCTAAATTTTCCCATTTTCACGAGATAGTTTTACATTCAATAGCTCGTTTTTTTAACCGTGGGATCTTCGAAAGTCTATTTGTAAGTTAACTTTAGAAATTCACTCTTAGACACATAGAGAGACAAACTTTCTTGCCGGTTTTATTTAGGAAGCATTAATTACAATATTTATTTAAAACGTGACCTGCGTGATGAGTGTTAATATTATCTAGCTAATAGAATTCGGTCTTATTTGTAATATTACATCACCGTTACGCATATTCTTTTTTTGAACAATATCTACAAACTGGTATGCAACTTTTGTTTTACGCTTGCTTCATAGTCGGTTTATTAATTAATTTGAATTAATTATCTATCATTTTCTGATAAGATTAGGAATTAAGCTATTGACAGTTATTACTTATTATCAACTGTTCAAGAGTCATAAACTCGTAAAAAATAAAAAGTTTTTGATCGCTCTATAAGTTTTCTCTTTTCAAATATGGATAGTGTTCAGGACTATTTTGAGATGTCGGGGTAAATTAAATAGAAATATAACCAATTACCTAATAATTACTGTTAATATTATTTAAATACTATTATACTGTGTGATACATTTTTAATCAATTTATTGACTTTTTATATTTATTTAAAATATTGCTTTACAAATTTAATGTAGTTTGTTTTTAATGCTTTAAAAGTGAATTTAAAAACAATTTGAAAATATTTGTTAAATTAAAATAATATTTGTTGATAATTGTTTTAAGTTTTCATACATTGTCTATTAAATAGCTGAATTATTTAAAATTTACTGTGCTGTATGCTCTAGAATGAATTTAATCATATTTACACATCTATCTTAGACAGTAGGGTGAAGAAATGAGATGTAATTTTCAATAACTATGGTAAGGTATTGGTAATGTATGGTAATGGTAGTAATGTGTAGGTGTTAACTCCTAATTAAATATTACCATATATCAAGTTTATATTTGTTTAAGGCAGATGTACTTTGGACCTTAGTATGCAAATGTTCTCTCAATTACCTCTTAAATTATTCTTCATTTTAAAAATCCATTATTATCTCAATTTAAAGTTCAAGTTAGAGTTATCAGTAGGTTGCAGAAAGAAAAAAAAAAATTAAATTTTATAAGCAGGTAGTAACATGCTCACAGCCAAGCAAATGCCTCTATACTCTTTGGATAGAAAAATGAAGTATAGAACTATAGACCCACCATTTTAACTCTAATATAGATCAGCAATATATAGATTTCTTGAAAATTGAAATTGAATTTTTACTCTCTTACTTAATTGTAAAGACAAAATAAATTATAAATATCCCAATTTCAAAGAACTTATTTATTACTAGGGTTTATGGATCTTTGGTTAGTGTTATACTCTCTTAAAGCTATCACAGTTTTGACCCAGATTAGTTTAATTCTAGTACTTTTTTGAAAACCTGATATTATTTTGGTTAACTTACCATTTAAATTGATGTATTACATAAGTTATAGTTAAAGTTAAAAGCCAGATTTTTTATATACATCCATAATAAAAACTATTGACATTTTCTACAAGGTTATAAAAAGCATTCGTTCTCCTGCTCTTATTCCACTCTAAGTGGGGTCAGCACAACATGTTATAAACATGCTGTCACATGATTTGGCTGTGTTTTTACGACCGTCCGCCTGCCTGATGTCAACCTATCTAAGTTGTAATTTATGACACCTCGGTAAGAAAGAGGGTGGTCTATTTTACTTAACTGGATACCACATGGTGGGTAACTTACCTTAGTCGCAGTTTGTGACTCCTCAGTAAGAAGTGAGGGTGGTACTATTCTATTCAGCCGGATACCACACGGGGTAGGTAATAAAAAGCATTATTCAAACATTTATCAATGTACATTATTTTCTAGAATTTCTGTACAAAGTGTAATATCATTCTTATTTAACAAAATATATAAGATAATGACATGTGATAAGAGACTCAGTTATATAATTGGTTTAAAGATAGTAGGATAGCTATAATGAACATTATTAGCTTAGTGGTTATTATGAGCCTTACTAAAGGTTACCAGGTTCAAATTGTTTTCGAAAATGCCCAATAAGTATTTTAATTGAATGTAGTGTGGTATCCGGCTGAGTAGAATGGACCAACCTCATTTCTTACTGAGGTGTTGTTAAAGGTGACTAAGGTAAGTTAACACGCCGTTTGGTATCCGGCTGTGTAGAATAGACCATCCTCTTTCTTAAGTTGACGTCAGACATAATATACCCAGCCAAATCATGTGACAACATGTTTAAAGCATGTTATGCTGACCCCACTTAGAGTGGCATAAGAGGAGGAGGATGATGAAGTTTTATAGGTGCTGCATTATGCTTTATTGCAATTTACCAAACAACTTTTTTGGATTAGGTCACTTTAATTTTAAGTTTGGGATCATCATCTTCTTGCCATTATCCAACTCTAAGTGGGGTCGGCACAACATGTTACAATCATGTTATCACATGATTTGGTTACGTATTTTACGACCGGCCGCCTGACTGACGTCAACTAACCTCAGTCGAATTTTACGACACTGCGGTAAGAAAGAGGGTGATCTATTCTCCTAAACCGGATACCACATGGTGGATCAACTTACTTTGATACCACACGGCGGTAATTTTAAGCGTGGGATATGTATTTAAAATTATATTATATTTAACATTTGTCTGTCACACATAACCATAACTGTTTGTAGTTTTACATATATGTGTTTTTTCCATCAGGGATTTAATGATGGCAAATTGGGCAGCAGTAGGTTCCATCATCCTTCCCAATGCTGGAGGTTGGGTTAACGGACTATACTTTGCTGGTCAAATCAGAAAGGATAATGAGAAGTCCTGGTATGATGTGCTGAAGAAGCCTTCCTGGACTCCCCCTAAGTGGGTGTTTGGACCTGCCTGGACGGTTCTGTACAGTGGAATGGGATACGCTTCGTATTTGGTATATGAAGATTGTGGTGGATTTACTGGTAAGGTTTAAATGAATAAATGTGCATGTCTTTAGTATAATTAATTAAAAGTACCTGGGTGAGAAAGCCATGCTCGGTAATTTTTGAAAATGATGTTGAAAAAAATTAAAAGAAATATAAAAAAATAATAGGGCTCGCTCGCTCGCTCCTAGGTATTTTCACGTCTCTAGACCGCCCGTGCCCCAAATAAACCAACATGACTTTACGTTTGATAGTGAAAAATTGTGATTGTATTTAACGTTAATTGTCAACAAAATTTTAGAGCCAGAAAACAGGGATAAAACGACATTTTTTTTTAAAATAAAACTTATCTAGATTGATTTTTCTCCCCCGAAACCCCAACATGCTGAATTTCAGGAAAATCGTTGGAGCCGTTTCCGAGATTCTGAATATATATATATATATATATATATATATATATATATATATATATATATATATATATATATATATATATATATATATATATATATATACATACAAGATTAACTTATTTAAATATTAAAGATATATCTAAAAGTAATGATTTACATATTATAAAATTGAAGATTAAAAAGTTAAAAATTCCTTGATTTGTAAACCTTTTCACTCTCATACAAGACAAAAGTGATTGAAAGAGCTTATTTTTATTATATTTATTATATTTCCTAATACAAAAGTAATGAGAATATTATTTTGCTATAATCCGCGATAAAAGAAAATATATGTAATGCTAAATGTAGAGTGTACTATTCGTTCTTCGTTCAAAATCGCAAAGCAAAGGCTTTGCGATTTTGTCGTGGAGTCTATCTACTGAGGATGCTTCGGTTACGGTGCGAAACAATTGTTGAGTTTGTGGTGGTGAATGTGTGCCGTGCTTGTGTATTGTTGTTATATATATTTTCTTTTATCGCGTATTATAGCAAAATAATATTCTCATTACTTTTGTATTATGGACCTCCGCAAAGTAACGCCTAATTCTATAAGTTATATCTTCCTGTCCTTATCCCACTCTAAGTGGGGTCGGCACAACATGTTTTTCTCTTCCATTCTGTCCTATCTTTCGTCAACTCTGGCGCCACTCCTTTTATATGCATATCATACTTCACACAATCCAACCATCTCTTTTTAGGCCTCCCTCTAGGCACATATCCATCCACATTCAAATTTAACACACGTTTGGTCACATGATTTTCATCCCTCCTCATTACATGTCCATACCATCTCAATCTTGCACTTCTCGACTTTTCTATAATGGGCGCAACTTTCAGACTTCCCCTGATATACTCGTTTCGTATTTTATCCATTTTTGTCACACCACACATCCACCTTAACATTCTCATCTCATTTGCATGTACTCTTCTTTCATCCCTCCATTTCATTGCCCAACATTCTGATCCATACAATACGACAGGTCTTATGACTGCTTTATAAATTTTTCCCTTAACTTTAAGGGGCATTCGAGGGTCACATATTGTGCCTGAGACCTGCCGCCACTTCATCCAGCCTGCATTCATTCTTTTACCCACATCTCGATCTATTTCACCGTCGTTTTGAAAAAGCGAACCAAGGTACCGAAAATCAGAGCAGACTGGCAAAATGTTCCCATCCAAACCGATCGGGGAGAAATTGGAGGTCCCACTAAAGTCGTAGTACATATGTTCAGTTTTTAAACCGACTTTCTCCAACTGGTTGTGCCATTTCGCCAATCTGCTTTGGACCTCAGTTGCTTTTTCTCCGACGAGTACAATATCAACGGCGAATAACATACACCAAGGAGCCTCCTCTTGAATGTTAGCAGTAAATGCATCCATTACTAGGAGGAATAAAAATGGACTTAAAGCCGATCCCTGGTGTAAGCCTACAGTCACATCGAAATCGTCAGTTACTCCGGCTGCAGACCGGACATGAGTACTAGCTCTGGCATACATAGAACATACAATCCGTACATACTTCCCAGGCAGTCTCTTTTCTTTCAAACTCCACCACAGAACGTCACGGGGAACACGATCGTACGCTTTTTCTAGGTCTATAAAGACCATATGCAAGTCTCTACGCGCATGACGGTATTTCTCAAGTTATATATACTAATATATAAAGCTGAAGAGTTTGATTGTTTGAACGTGCTTATCTCGGGAACTACTGGACCAATTTGAAATTCTTTGAGTGTAAGATAGTCCATTTATTGAGGAAGGCTATATATATAACATCACGCTAAGATGAATAGGAGAGGAGCAGCAATAAAAATATGAAAACGGCAAAATTTAAAGCTTTCTTTGCGTGCGCTGACTAAACGGTGATAGTTATTTAAATATTATGTATAACAAAATTGTTCCCCTCTAAAAGTTTTAAATAAAAGTCCGCGACAGCATATCTAGCTTTTAAGGTTAACCCACTTTAACCAATTTTATGGTTATCAATAGACGGTATTACGGTTTTAATCATTCCACGCGCTGGCGATTTCTAATTTGTTTTAAATGTTGATTAATTCATAATTCCAGAACAAGCAGTGCTACCACTAACTCTATATGGGGGTCAGCTTCTACTGAACTGGGCCTGGACTCCGATATTCTTCGGCCTTAAAGACTTTAAATTGGTAAGTAATAACACTGTACAACAGTGTTACCTGACCTTTATTGTTCCATGCCCCACGTTAAAAATTATTTTACCTCCCTATACATAAATATTAATATTAAAAATCCAATTGTCCACTTTAGTAGCGGCCTGTTACTATCCCACTGCTGAGAATAGGTCTCTTCTCTCCGTTTTTGGAAAGAAGGTTTGGAGCTAAGACCTTACACACTGCTCCAATGTGTATTGGTAGGTTACACATATCCCCAGAATTCTCTACAGATATGCAGGTTTCCTTCACCGATAAATTGCAATTATCAATTAGACACATAAGTTTTTACAGAAAAACTCATTGGTGTCTGCCCGGGTTTGAATCCGTGACCTCCTCGAAAAAGTCGCACTGTGTTACCGCTCGGCTACCACAGCTTCCACTTAAAGAACATAAATAATAGGTTTTAGGAAAAACTTGCATTTTTTGTTAAATTTGGCATCGAAAGCTAGGCATTGCACTTAAATGGCCCAGAGATATGATGACCAGGTGTATCGACACCTGGTCATCTAGCTAACACCTCGATAGTCGGTAGACCTAGTTATCATTCTCGTGACCACCTTTTCTCTGAATAAGCTACGCTGACTTGACAATTTACGGTAAAAATAGCGTTTTAGGGAAAACTTGCATTTTTTGTTAAATTTGGCATCGAAAGCTAGGCATTGCACTTAAATGGCCCAGAGATATGATGACCAGGTGTATCGACACCTGGTCATCTAGCTAACACCTCGATAGTCGGTAGACCTAGTTATCATTCTCGAGACCACCTGTTCTCTGAATAAACTACGCTGACTTGGCAGTTTACGGCAAAAATAGCGCTTTCTATACAAATGTTAGTATGTTAGTATTTTTAATGCCCAAAAACAGGGATAAAACGAATTAAAAATAAAATCTATCGATCTAGATCGATTTTTGTCCTCCACAACCACCTATGGGTGAATTTCAGGAAAATCGTTGGAGCCGTTTCCAAAATATTAAAGACAGTAACTAACTTGACCCAAAGTTTTCTTAATAGGCTAATAGTCAGCCAAAATAGATCCTTACTTTTCTTGTTAGGCCTTTTTGTATGTGAAGAAAACCCATTCTGTATCGCCACCGCCCAACGTGGACAAGCGGCGGGTATGTCGGACTCGCACTGTTAAACACCTGACAGTGCTCCACCACTGTGCTGGTGGTGGGGACAGCGTACAGGGTACACATTACCCCTATCCCCGTAGACTTACAATGACCGCAAAGAACCTTATTCTTATACTCAGCCAAAGTACCGTTTTAACTAGGCTCAAAGTCAGCTAAAATAGATCCTAAGCTTTCTTAAAAGGCTTATTATACATACATCCTCCTGCCCTTATCCCACTCTTAAGCGGGATCGGCACAACATGTCACATGATTTGGCTACATATTTTTCGACCGGCCGCCTGCCTGACGTCAAATTACCTTAGTCGTATTTTACAACACCTCGGTAAGAAAGAAAGTGGTCTATTTTACTCCACCGAATACATCACGGTGGGTTAACTTACCTTAGTTGCCTTTTACGACACCTTGGTAAGAATTGAGGGTGGTCTTCTACTCTGCCGGATACCACACGGCGGGTCGACTTACGTTAGTCTTTTACGACACCTCGGTAAGAAATGAGGGTGGTACGATTCTTTTCAGCCGGATACCACACGGCATTAAAAGGCTTATTATAGTGACTTTAAAATTCATGTTTAATACATAAAGTCGAAATTTAAAGTTGATTTCGCTTATTCACTTGTGATTTTTAGCACTAAGATAAATTCCTATCGTCGTTTTAGATAATCTTTCCCAGCCATTGTATCTCAAGTGCTCGCCGAGTTACCACTCGGTGCTAGTGCACTTGGCCTTGAAGTGTTATCTATTGCCAAGTAAAGATCAGTTAAACGGCTAACGGCTGCTTTTTTTGCACTTAACGTTGAGTCAAGGTTTGATGCTTGCTCTGAAATACTTATACTTAGTGTTTACCTTTTTTTCAACTGACATGTCAGTTGACCTATAAAGTTGAAACTATAAATAAAAGAAAATAATAGTAAAAATAAATAATGATGTGTCGAGGCAGAAACGGAACGCTTGCTAACAGCGATTGTGATTGGCCATCCTGAGTCAGCTGATTGTCAATCAACTGTCAAACCGTTAGACGTCTATTGTATTCAAACCAGGTATACTAGCAACGGTACTACTTTGTAACATTTCTCGCAAATATAACTAGTATCTGATATTTCTGTTGTTTTTCAACGCTGCGCTAAACCTGAAGAGGAAGATATACACGCACTTCGTGTCGGCATCGACAGATGTGCTGCTAAAAAATTCAGGGCCCATCGCTGAATCTTTCATATTTAAATGAGTTAATCTAGTATGTATCTTGTACATCTATATTCGGAATCTCGGAAACGGCTGCAACGATTTTCCTGAAATTCAGCATGTAGGGGGGTATTGGGGGAGAAAAATCGATTTAAATAAGTTTTATTTAAAAAAAAAAAATGTCGTTTTATCCCTGATTTCGGGCTCTAAAATTTTTTTTTGAATACAATCACAATTTTTCGCTGTGAAACGTAAAGTCCTTGTAGTTCATTTGGGGAACGGGCGGTCTAGAGAGGCGAGTCCCACCTGCCCTATTATTTTTTCACTTTTGTTTTTTTTTTAATTTTAATTTTTTTACATCATTTTAAAAATTACCGAGCAAGGCTCGTTCACCCATCTTTAAATTAGGCACGGCAAAGCGGGCTGAATATACCAGGACAAAATATAGCTAATATTAACCATTTTCTTTGAAACAGGCTTTCATTGAAATCTCGGTTCTGAGTGGTGCAGCCGTTGCCACTACGATCAGCTTCTTGCATGTTAACAAGAATGCCGCTGCTTTGATGGTACCGTACCTCGCGTGGTTGGGTTACGCCAGTTCCATCGCGTACTACGTCTGGAAGAACAATCCCAAGGTCGAAGACAAGAAGCAGTAAATGTAATGGTAAGTTGGCTCAAATACTTTAGACAAACGTTGGGCAAAGTTCTCAGTAATGGAAAAGCCCCTTTAGTAGAGAACAGGACTTCAGATCGTCAATGATGTGGGATCCATTTATAATAGCCTACGCCAGCACCATCTTATATTACAAGTGAAAGAACAACCCTAGGGTTGAAGACAAGAAGCAGTAAATGTAGTGGTATGTTGGATTAAATACTTTGGCCAAACGTTGGGCAACGCTCCTAGAAAGAAAGCACTTTTAGAAGAGATGATAACTTCAGATCAGGCACGACGTGGGAGTCATTAATAATAGCTTACACCAACTCCATCTAGTATTACAAGTGGAAGAACAACCCTAAGATCGAAGACAAGAAGCAGTAAATGTTATGGTAAGTTGGCACAAACGCTTTGGACAAACGTTGAACAAAGTTCGTAGGAAAAAAGCTAAAAACTTTTAGTAGAGAAGAGGACTTAAGTGGTTCACAATTTGGGATCCAGTTATAATAGCCTATGCCAGCATCATCTAATATTACAAGTGGAAAAACAACTCGAAAGTCGAGGACAAGAAGCAGTATATTTAATAGTAATTTGGCACAAATACTTTGACCAAACGTTGGGCAAAGTTCGTAGGAATAGAAAAGCACCTTTATTAGAGAATAGGACTTCAGATCGTCCTCGATGTGCAATCTAGTTATAAGGGTTTACACCAGCTCGATCTACTCGCAGTACTACGTGTGAAAGAACAATTCTAAGGTCGAAGACAAACAGCAGTAAATCTATTGGTAAGTTGGCACAAATACTTGGGACAAACGTTACAAAAAAGATGACGCCTAAGCAGATATAATGGCCAAATCGGTCAAGATAGTTAACTATATTGGGCTACATTTTTCGAGGTGACTGGGTATTTTTAAAAAGATACAAAAAATACAACTCAAAAATAGGGCTGGTAAAATGTTGGTATTCGTCCGAGTAGACTAGACCTCTTATTTCTTACGGAGGTGTCGTAAAAGGCGATTGAGATAAGTTGTAATAAAACGTAGTGCCTTCAAAACTCGTGATTGTTAAAGAGGACCTATAACTTGGAAGAGTGAGAAAAAGCATTTTTCAATAGTTCAATAGTGATGTTATAAATTTTATTGAAATAAGATTATAATGTATCGAACTTAATGTTAATTTGATTAATTAATCTCATTTTACAAGCTGTGGTAGCCCAGCGGTAACACCGTGCGACTCTTTCGATTAGGTCACGGGTTAAAACCCGGGAAAACACCAATGAGTTTTTCTGTTAAAACTTATGTGTCTAATAGATAATTGCGATTTATCACACGCTTTTCGGTGAAGGAAAACATCGTGAGGAAACTTGCATATCTCTAGAAAATTCTGGAGATATGTGTAACCTACAAATCCGAGATCAAAACGGAGATAGGAGGCCTATTCTCAGCAGTGGGATAGTAACAGGTCGCTACTTTTTTTTTATCTCATTTTAGGTTTAGGATGAGTAAGGATATTTTTAACAATTTTATTTGCTCTTTCCACAGATGCAGTGGATCCTAATTGCACAAATCTTCATTTTAACATCGAACAAAATATATATAACACTAAAACTTAAATATAGTCTAAGAGTAAGCAATACTTTAATGTTGTGATTAGAGCATTCTTAAAAAACACTTTACAATCAACGGAAAAAGTAATAACTCAGTAAGAAATCACAAAGTTAATATTATTTAACAATATTGTTTATGAATAAAAAATACTTAAAATTAAGCATAAAAGAAATCACATGTATATTTTGGTTTATGGTATTTTTGAAAACTAATGTTTAATTTTTGAAATATTTTTGTTTAGTTGATGATTAAGAAGTAATATAACAAACATAAAATAAAAGAAAAATCACAAGTATATCGCTTATAGCCTGCAATAGTGGAACAACTCAAAAGATACGTGTTTTGGGCTAGAAAATAGGTGTACTTAAATGTTAATAAAATCATTATATCGGCAGAACTCATAATGCAATTCATTAATATGCCGTTCATCTAACAAAACAGATTTTTAAGCATTCTCCTTAGCAATGAAAACTAAACCCATTGGCCCAAAAAATGATTTTTGAGTACCACTATCGCAGCCCATGAACAATATATTATCTTTAGTAGTTTTTTTTGTCATGTTTATGAATTACAAAAACAGAATCACAATTTTTAAGTCATTATTGATTGATTTACAAGTATGAAAGAGTTAATAAATCTTATTAAAAGAAATAATTTCCTTGAGTTATGTTTCAAAACAATAGTAATAATAAAATGTGTTATGTTTATCGGCATTGTTCTTAAGTTTGTGTTCAACGATTGACCAAATGATAATTTAAGGGGATAAAAACCTAGATAAGTATTATATGTAGATAAAGTATAAAGTGTCCTTTTGCTTATCACTTTTACGGGCATTCCTTGACTGTTGCATTTATGAGAGTATTTTTGTATCTATCTCTTGGTCTATAAGTGCTTTGGAGTATTTGTTTTTCCGAATATTTATTATATATGTTAGTTATTAAATAATTGATTATTGAAAGTGTTTTTATTTTATGATAAAATAGTTGTTTAAGTACCCTCGATATTGCAGTGTTTGTGCCAGTTTTCGAAAGGAGATTTTTTTTCCTATATATTAATTTCGGTGTATCAACCGTGTGATATCCGGCTGAGTAGCATAAACCACCTTCAATTCTTACCAAGGTGTCGTAAAAGGCGACTAAGGTAAGTTGACCCACCCTGTGGTATCCGGCTTAGTAGAATAGACCACCCTCATTTCTTACCAAGATGTCGTAAAAGGCGACTAAAGTAAGTTGACACGCCGTGTGGTATCCGGCTAAGTAGAATAGACTACCCTCATTTCTTACCTAGGTGTCGTAAAAGACGACTAAGGTAATTAGACCCACTGTATGGTATCCGGTTTAATAGAATAGACCACCCTCTTTCTTACCGAGGTGTCGTAAAAGGCGGCTAAAGTAAGTTGACCCGCCGTGTGGTATCTAACTGAATAGAATAGACCACCCTTTTCCTTACCGAGGTGGCTAAATGTAGAGAGGATCGCAAAATCGCAAAGCTTTGTCGTGGAGTCTATCTCCTGATGATGTTTCGCTTGCGAGGTGAAACGATTGTTGAGTTTGTGATAGTGAACGTGTGTAGTGCTTTTGTATTGTGGTGTCGGTGGTGGCGGTTTGTGCGTGTATTTTACGAATCCTGCATGTATCAGATATGAAAACTGATAGTCAACTCTACATTTAGAATTGTATATATTTTCCATTACATTATCGCAGATTATAAAAAAATAATTTTATTATTACTTTCAATTAAATATATTAATTTCACGCGGGCGAAGCCGCAGGCAAATATAGTATAACATATCTTCTGAGCAAAAATAAATCCGGCCTATCAATAATACTTAAAGGATTTCGTGTTAAGCGATAATAATGGCTGTTTTATGCCTATATAAATTGCAGATATTAAAGATTTTCACGTACACAAATTTTCTACGCATCTTAAATTGATAAATTGCAGGAAAGTTCTGTAACAAATTACTTAGTGCTGCTATATTAATCAGACGCTTTGAGAAATATTGCAGTTTTTTTTATTTTAAAAACTTGAATACTTGCCGTGTTTATGTGACGCCGTGTGGTATCCGGCTGAATAGAATAGTACCACCCTCTTTTGTTACCGAGGTGTCGTAAATGGCGACTAAGGTAAGTCGACCCGCCGTGTGGTATCCGGCTGAGTAGAATAGACCACTCTCATTTTTTACCGAGGTGTCGTAAAAGGCGACTAAGGTAATTTGACTCACCGTGTGGTATTCGGTTAAGTGGAATAGACCACCCTCTTTCTTATCGAGGTGTCGTAAAATACGATTAAGTTAAGTTGACGTCAGGCAGGCGGCCGGTCGTAAAATACGTAGCCAAATCATGTGACATGTTTGTATCATGCTGTGCCTACCCCACTTAGAGTGGGATAAGGACAGGAAGATGAATGAACTTGCCGTGTATATATATGAAGGTGGAATCTTGCAAGTTAAATTTGACCCACTTCCCGGTGTCCGATTGAGCTGAAATTGACCGAGAAATGGGTTAAATTTAACTTGTTCGATTCCTGCCGAGGACCAACATTCCTAAAACCAATTTGTTGGTTTTTCGAGTCTGAGTAACATCTGAGTATCTAAAAAACATTTTTTTAAATATATTTACCAGTTGACTTTCAAACATAACAAAATTAATTTACTTTGGGGACAGACGACCGTGTGTAAGTGTCCCATTAAAAATCTGTGATAGTCGAACGGTGCAACCGTATGCCTATGTCCAGGGGGTAACGGGTTCAAGCCCCAGGTACTAATGAATATATCCGTTAAAACTTTATGCGTAATTGATATTTGTAATTTATCACACGCTTTAAACATCTCGAACCTATACGAGTATATCGCTTGTGGGTTGGAATGGTGGCACAACTCAAAACATCAAGGTTTTAGATGAATGCTGGCTGGCTAAAATGTTCATTGCTAATTAAAATGTATAAAAAATCATTAAGTTTGCTTAAACAAACGGCCTAATATTAAATTAAGAACTCTGCCGGCATTGCTGCTAAAAAAATGTATATTTTAACATTTATTTCTTAGTCCAAAACACGTGTTTTTCGAGATGTGCCACTAATGCAGCCTATGTGCGATATCTCTGGAGAATTCCAGGGATATGTCTTTAAAAAAAAACAAGAGATGAACCCTGTGATTCCATTTATTTATTTAGATACTTCTTGAGGTAGGAAATGCAGAATTTCATATCAGTGGAGATGCCCAAACAATAGCATACAATTACGGCATAACGCGGTACACGTTCCTGAAAATTTACATACGGGAATAATACGGAATATTCCGGAGACTGCATTGTAGCGAGTTTTGGCTTGAATCGGTAGCACACTGGGAGATTTACTTCTGTTGTTACTTAGCGTAGTAAAATAATTAAGTTTATTTGTTTAAATATGGGTGATCGAGCTTTACTCGCTTTTTTTTTAAAGATATAAAAACCGAAAAAAAAATAAAAAAAATTAATTGGTCAGGTGGGGCTCGATCCTTTTTATACTGCCTTTTTATATCATTAAAAAAAAATACCGAGAAAAGCTCTGGTCACCAAAAAACTTTCTAGATTATAACGCTTTTTGACCTGACCTGTTTCATAGTATAGCTTATGCAGTGGAAGATGTTACTATCTCGCTGGGTTATGTGATTGACGTTGGTGAATGTCAGTCTGTCGGTGATGTGCATATATCTCAATACAACGGGATTTCGTCGAAAATTGAGATTCATTTTGACATGTGTCAAGAATAACTGGCCAATTTTGTGCTGCGCCAAACTAACAATCATTTTCTTATTAGGTATATGTTCAATGCCCGCGTGGAAAGATGAAAACCGTAATATACCTAGTATTTTGATAACCATAAAAATGTTTTTACCGCGTAATTCACTGCGAGAGAAGATTATGTTAATAGGTCTTACATTTGCTTCACAGTATATTTTAAACAATTTAATTTTTGTACAATAGAATATAAATAATTATAAAACGATGATGTATATAATAGACAAAGTAGGAACCGACATAAGCTTGCGGCTCCTGCTTTGCGCCTCGCAAAAATAAGTAAATCGTTTGTTGGTTTTGGTATAGGATTCTATAATAAAATTCCGCAATCAATTTTAGCTTTGTCGTTACAGCAGTTTAAAAGCACTGTTAAAGTCTATGAGAGGCTGATACAAAAAGCCTACTATACTGTTGAGGATTATTTAGACGATAAGAATGCATGGATATAGCTACTGTCCAACTCTGTACAAGATAGTGATGATATTATGTAACTAGTTATAAGTATTATGTGGAAAAGCGTGAAGGATTATGAGGTAAAATTAAACATTTTTATATCCTGAACCGAGATTTAATTCGATAACTTTTTATAGGTACCTATATAACCCGAGCAGATAATGCGATACAGATAAAAGGAACCATAGAGAGCTATCACACATATAGGCAGAGACAAAAATTGTTTGTATTATAATATTAACAAAGAGCAACCGCCGAGTTTCTTGCTGGCTGTTCGCGGTAGGAACAACTTTCCGCTTTCTTTACCAGCAGTAGAGTTGACGATATAAAAGCACATGTTTACAAGTTTACTTGAATAAAGAAAATTTTGAATTTGAATTGATCAATGAAATCATTTTACGTCGTACCTCTCTGTCTATACTAATATTATAAAGAGGAAAATTTTTTATGTATGTAGGTTTGTAATGTTTCACACAAAATCAATGGACCGATTTCAATAATTCTTTCACCATTTGAAAGCTGCATCTTTACTGAGCAACATAGGCTATATTATATTTTCAAAAAAATATGGATCCGTTATAAAAATGTAAAGTAAGTAGCGGCCTGTTAATATCCCATTGCTGAGAATAGGCCTCTTCTCTCCGTTTTTGAAGAAAATAATTGGAGATAAGATCTACCACGCTGCTCCAATGGGAATGGTTAGGTTACACATATCTCCAGAATTCTCTAGAGATATGCAGGTTTCCTCACGATGTTTTCCTTCACCGAAAAGCGTGTGATAATTTGCAATTATCAATTAGACACATAAGTCAGAAAAACTCATTGGTGTCTGCCCGGATTTGAATCCGCGACCTCCTCGAATGAGTCGCACGGTGTTACCGCTGGGCTACCTCAGCTTTTAAAAAAAAATTAATAAGGTGTAAAAAATTACGCAGGTAAAACTGCGGGATCATCATCCTCCTGCCCTTATCCCACTCTAAGTGGAGTCGGCACAACATGTTATAAACATGCTGTCACATGATTTGGCTGCGTTTTTACGACCGGCCGCCTGCCTGACGTCAACTTACCTCTGTCGCCTTTTACGACACCTCGGTAAGAAATGAGGTTGGTCTATTCTACTCAGCCGGATACCACACGGCGGGTCGACTTACCTTAGTCGCCTTTTACGACACCTCGGTAAGAAAAGAGGGTGGTACTATTCTATCAAGCCGGATACCACACGGCGTAGGTAAAACTGCGGGATATTACTAGGATATAATAACTCTATTGCATCAACACAATAACTATAAAAACTTTTTTGGAAAGAACGTCTAAACTAATCAAAGTAAACATAGTTTCGTTTTCATTAAGTACCAGGCTTTCATAACTCACCTGAAGGTCGCGTCCTGTAACAATATTAGTTGCCAGCTGACAGCCATCGATTCCCGTATATTAAAGCTTTATTTATTACTACAGGATTAAGGTCTCTCGTCCATCTATCTACGTCAAGGTTAAGGTCAAGGTCTTCAGGTGTCGAGTGCCAGTGCTAAGGGTGAGGGCATATTAGCGCACAATCGAAGCGTTTCGAAGCATCATATTATATCAAAGCGATTATAGCGAATTAGTTTTAGAAAGAAAGAAGATATTTATTTGAAATAATGCATCACTTACAGGCTAACAATCTCAAAACTATTTTAATTACTAACTATAACAACTACAGCTAACTACTAGTGGTATACACTCATATATATTACTAATCCCCCACTCTTATTATTGACGTCAGTGGTGCATTTTTCCAAATAAGTATGCCAGTCAGGATAGATAGCACTGACATCTGCCGGCGCAGCATGTCAGCCCTGACTTTCAGTGGCACCCTAGATATACGACTTTGTATACATACATAAATACTATATATATAATTATAATATATATATATTTTATATGTGATAGGCAGAGTCTGCTGTAAGGTTTATAGTAAGTCTATAATACAAACACATTACAATACTACATAACAAGAAACAAAACAAATACGGTATTACGGTACGTGTTTTTATTTGTGACTAGCAATCTCGTGTGGAGAGATTAAAACCGTAATATAGTAGTACTATTTTGTTTTATCGCGGATTATAGCAAAATAATATTTTCATTAGTTTTGTGTTATTGACATTCGCAAAGTAACGCCTTATTCTATAAATTAAGTTTCATTGAATAAAGAATTATTTCGATATGTGGTGCTTTGTGTACTAGAGGTAGATTTTAGTTGATGCTTCAATACGCTTCGACTTGAACTACGAGTAGTATGTACCTTCCCTAAAAGAGCTTTTGCTGAGAAAATTAAGTTACACAGCTTAAACGACTAGATTCCTTTAGTTTACTGAGTATTAAATTTATAGATTTCTCAACCAATTCTATACAAGTACTAACTATTGACTAAGCCTTCATTGAAAGTTTTATATCAAAACTAATTAACTTACTAGCTTTAACCCGCGACTTCGTTCGCGTGAACTGTTGTAGCTAGGGGTTTCTTTAAAGAAAAATAGTATTTTTCTTTTGAAATCAAAAAAATATAGTACTTTTAGAAAATTCAGGAAAAAAAGTACACATCTATTTTCATTATTTATTTTTCCATGATTATTTATTATTACTTTTCGCTGTACAATGACAAAGGAGTTAGAGTTACTAATTAACTAAGCCCCGTAAATACATGAATGAGTTTCGTTCAAACATTCCCTATGCAGTGCTGCGGGTGCGTTCCATTCACAGTTGATTCAAAACAAGCGCGACAATTGTATTAGCGACAAAAAATATAGTATTTTTCGTCCTATATTGTTTTACTATAATATATAGTACAATTGACTAAAATATAGTACGATACTATATAATATAGTACCTTAGTTTTAGCATGATAGTTTGATAATATATGGCGTTTTTTAGTGTCATCTTATTCCTGAAAAATTAACAGGTAAAAGATTTCCCGCGTGGAAAGATTAGAACCGTAATATAGTCTTTTCATAACAATTTATAGAATTAGGCGTTACTTTGCGGAGGTCCATAATACAAATGTAATGAGAATATTATTTTGCTATAATTCACGATAAAAGGAAATATATGTAATGCTAAATGTAGAGCTCAAACACAACAAATCGCAAAGCTTTGCGGTTTTGTCGTGGACTCTATCTCCTGACGATGCTTCGGGTACGGGGCGAAACAATTGTTGAGATTGTTGTGGTGAATGTGTGCAGTGTTTGTGTATTGTCGTGCCATCGGTGTCGGGTAGTGCATGAGTTCTTACTAATTCTGCATGTATCAGGTATGACAACGAATAGTACACTCTACATTTAGCATTACATATATTTCCTTTTATCGCGATTTATAGCAAAATAATATTCTCATTACTTTTGTCTTTTGATAACCATAAAAAAGGTTATAGTGGGTTTACTTTAAAAACTAGACATATGTCGTGGACTGTTTTTTTAGAGCTTTTAGAAGGGGACTATTGTTTAATACATGATTTTGAATAACTATTACCGTTTACTCAGCGCACGCAAGGAAAGCTTTAAATTATACCGTTTTCGTACCATTTTCTATTGCTGTTCCTCTCCTATTCAAATTAACGTATTCTAGTCTATTGCCTTCCACGATAAATAGACTATCTTACACTAAAATAATTTTTCAAATCGGTTCAGTAGTTCCTGAGATTAGCGCGTTCAAACAAACAAACAAACAAACAAACTCTTAAGCTTTATATATTAATATAGATTCCGGTGTATACGGAATAATTGTGCTAAATTTCATAGATATTGGTTTAGCGTATTCGTGAAAGAGTAACAAACGTCCATACTCACAAACTCTCGCATTAATAATATTAATAGGATTTAAAACCAAAATATCATCAGGATATAGTAAGTAAGTAAGTAAGTAAGTAACGGCCTGTTACTATCCCACTGTTGGGCATAGGCCTCTTCTCTCCGTTTTTTTTTTGGAGAGAAGGATTGGAGCTAAGACCTACCACGCTGCTCCAATGCGGATTGGCAGTTAACACATATCTCCAGAATTCTCTAGAGATATGCAGGTTTCTTCACGATGTTTTCCTTCACCGAAAAGCGTGTGATAAATTGAAATTATCAATTTCACACATAGGTTTTACTAGAAAACTCAATGGTGCCTGCCCGGGGTTTAGACTCCACAACAAAGTCGCAGTCAAAGTCGCTTAGCGCAAAATGTCTGTATGTATAAAATTCTCCTTAAAATTTCGTTACATTAATTCTTTAACATCAAACAAACGTTAACCGCTTTACAAGGGTATTTCCGGCTCTCATGTCTAAATCCCACAAGAAAAGTACAAGTGATCTGTCAGAAAATTGTTTTCAAAAGCGGCTCTAAGAATACGGCTCAGATTTAGCACAATCACGAACTTTGTTGACGTCCTTTGAAGAAATGTTGTTTTCAGTTTTCAAGTGCTCTTTGAATTAAGATTAAAAAAGTTGGATCCCAATCTCTATGGTTTCTAATGATATTATAGGATGACTTGCAGTAAGGCTATATTTCACTGTGTAGTATCCGGCTGAGTAGGATAGACCACCCTCATTTCTTAGTAACGTCTTGTAAAAGGCGACTAAGATAAGTTCATCCGCCGTGTGGTATTTGGCTGAGTAGAACAGACCACCCTACTTTCTTACTAATATCTTCTAAAAGGTGACTAAGGTAAGTAGATCCGCCGTGTGGTATCCAGCTGAGTAGAATAGACCACCTTCATTTCTTACTGAGGTCTTGTAACAGGCGACAAGGTAAGTTGATCTGCTGTGTGGTATCCCGTTGAGTAAAATAGATAACCCTCATTTTTTCGAAGTGGCGTAAAAGGCGACTAAGCTAAGTAGATCCGCCGTGTGGTATCCGGCTGAGTAGAATAGATAACTCTAATTCTTACTAAGGTCGTGTAAAAGGCGACTAATATAAGTTGATCCGCCGTGTGCTATCCAGCTGAGTAGAATAGACCACCGTCATTTCTTACTAAGGTGTGAAAGGCGACTAAGATACGTTGACCCGCCGTGTGGTATCCAGCTGAGTAGAATAGACCAACCTCATTGCTTACTGAGGTCTTGTAAAGGATGACCAAGGTAAGTTCACCCGCAACGTGGTATCCAGCTGAGTAGAATAGACAACTCTCATTTATTACTAAGGTCTTGTAAGAGGCGACTAAGGTAATATGATCCGCTGTATGGTATCCCGTTGAGTACAATAGAATACCCAAATTTTTTCCGAAGGGTCGTAAAATGTGACTAAGCTAAGTCAATCCGCCGTGTGGTATTTGGCTGAGTAGAATAGTCCTCCCTCATTTCTTACCCAGATGATATTATATTTTCTTTATTATGAGAAGTATTTTGTACAATGACAGTCGAGTTAAACATCTTTATTACTGCAGTAAGAAGGCTTTTTCGCGCCACTCGTAATTCGATTCTCGGCGAGTCTCAGTAATATTTTTATTTTATTTATTAAGGTTATTGCAACCGGCCCGTAACCGAAGTATCATCAGGAGATAGACTCCACGACAAAATTTCAAAATAATTTTATTATTACTTTTGTATTGTGGTTCACCGCAAAGAACAACCTGTGTGCTCCACCACGCTGCCGAAGGCAAGGACAGGGTGTCATTGTACAAATTGCCCCAATCCCCGCCGACAGCGCTGATCCCAGAGATCAAACACCTTCTTCGGGTCCCTCGAAAGTGAAGCCCCCCTCCGCTAACCGGTGCATCGGGAGCACCAGATGTACCGACCGCCTCGGGGACCTGTAAGCCAGACGTCCGATATACCCCTTCGGAACGTCCGAAGGTGACCTGACAGGGCGGCAGACGATGGGCTTAGACAAGTCCTACCTACCTAGGCTACCACCTGGACTCGCCAGCGGTAGATTGGATCCAGAACAAAAATTTCAGGACTGCTCCACCACCCCCTCCTCCGCCCCAAAGTAACGCCTTATTCTATAAATTACGTTGCAAACACATAAGTAGGACAAAAACATACTTGAATGTTGTAAAAGAGCTCCGCTCTTTATCATATTAAAACAAGTTGGGATTTAAACTACTTGCTAATTTCCAGTCTGAGTTAGGGAAGATTATTTAAATCACTCCTGAGCTGAAAGTTTTGGCTAACGTCCCGTGTCCCATGCACGGGAAGGATTCGGCCCGAAAGGCAGAGCGAAGATAATAATGTTAGCGCACTTACTATACAATATCTATCATCCTGCCCTTATCCCACTCTAAGTGGGGTCGGCACAACATGTTATAAACATGCTGTCACATGATTTGGCTGCGTTCTTACGACCGGCTGCCTGCCGGACGTCAACTTACTTACCTCTGTCGTATTTTGCGACACCTCGGTAAGAAATGAGGTTGGTCTATTCTACTCAGCCGGATACCACATGAAGGGTAGATTTACCTTAGTCGCCTTTTACGACACCTCGGTAAGAAATGAGAGTGGTACTATTCTATTCAGCCAGATACTACACGACGTCACTATACAATAACACGATATAATAGACAATTCACAATTCACAATACACTCCGAGATACACTTCTCTTGAATAACGAACATAGAATGAATGTCACAACACGTTTTAGCAATAGGAAGACTCCACGGGAAACAACATCGTCAGTGTTGCCACCATTTTAATCAAAAATGGCGCGATACTCTTGTTTCATGACTGTGTTGCTATAAAATACAAAGCGGATGTCATTAGCGATAAAGTACCTGTTTGGCCGATCCTTGCTAAACAAAATAAAAAAAAGTTAGGTAGTTGGGGATCGATCCTGGGTATTTACATTTCTCGAGACTGCCCGTTCCCCGAATAAGCTACTCTGACTTGACGGTTTACGGCAAAATAGTGTTTTGTATTCAATATAAATTTTAGTATTTTTTAATGCCCAAAAACAGGGATAAAATTATTTTTTCACTCCCAAAACCTACTACTTGCTGAATTTCAGGAAAATCGCTTGAGCCGTTTCCGAGATTCGAAAATATATAGGTAATACAAATAAATACATACAAGATTAACTCATTTATAAATAAATACATACAAGATTAACTCATTTATAAATAAATACATACAAGATTAACTCATTTATAAATAAAAACATACAAGATTAACTCATTTATAAATAAATACATACAAGATTAACTCATTTATAAATAAATACATACAAGATTAACTCATTTATAAATAAATACATACAAGATTAACTCATTTAAATATTAAAGATAAATAGTTAAAAACATATAAACAGACTGAAAAAATCAAAAAAAAAAATTAAGAAAATGAATGGTAAAAAGTAAGTAAAAAAAGTATCCCTAGAATTCTCTAGAGATATGCAGGTTTACATGTATTCTGTGTAGTAAGTAGCGGCCTGTTTCTATCCCATTGCTAGGCATAGGCCTTCTCTCCCCGGTTTTGGAGAGAAGGATTGAAGCTAAGACCTACCACGCTGCTCCAATACGGATTGACAGGTTTCGCATATACCTAGGATTCTGTAGAGATATGCAGGTTTCCTCACGATATTTTCCTTCACCGAAAAGCGTGTGATAAATTGCAATTATTAATTAGACACAAGTTTTAATAGAAAAACTCATTGGTGCCTGCCCGTGTTTGAACCCATGATCGTCTTTAGAGATTCGCACGATCGCACCGCTGGGCTATCAAAGCTTATACAAAAAAAATACCTAATAGTAATTATAGTTGGTCCAGAATATATTAGAATAGCAAGAGACAGGGAAAAATGGAAATCCTTTGGGGAGGCCGTTGTCGAAGGGCGAGCTGTTTACAAAACCGACCGTCAATGTTATCTTAATATTTAAATGAGTTAATCTTGTATATATATTTTTTACGAACCTCGGAAACGGCTCCAACGATTTTCCTGAAATTCAGTATGTAGTAGGTTTTGGGGGAGAAAAATTGATCTAGCTAGGTTTTATGTAAAAAAATATTGTTTTATCCCTATTTTTTGGGCATTAAAAAACACTAACATTTATATTGAATTGAATTTTCGCCATCAACTGTCAAGTCGACGTAGCTTATTCGGTTAGCGGGCAGCCTCGAGAAATGTGAGTGCCAAGGATCGATCCCAACTAAATAATTGTTTTTTTCTTTTTTTAAAGTTTTTTTTTTTTTGTAAAAAATTACCGAGCGAAGCTCGGTCACCCAGATATTATAAATGTTGAATTATGAATAAGAAAAATTGTAAAAGGAAATAAAGGCTTATTTTATTTATTTATAATAGTAACTTTTATTTTTAATACTAATTTAGTAGTTTATAGTAGTAGTATATTTATCGCTTCGCCTTATTACTAAAGCTATAGCTTAATACAACCGCTTCATATTCGGTGCAATATTCACGATTTAAATTTATTTAAATGCGTTATAACGAAGGTGAGTTACTTAGTTTATTGTGCAAAACATGAATTAACCATTCAATTACTTTATGTGTTCCTAATTGCCAATCTCTCTTGCCATCGCTACACCCTGAGAAAACCCTAAAACAATTCACAAATAAAATGCGACAGAATATCTTGTAAAGAAATTTTTATGTAAGAATTATTTTGCAATAATCCGCGTTTGTTAAGATAATCTATGTAATAGTTAATGTACAGAAATCGGCTATACTCATGTGTTATTCTATCCGGTTAGCCCGAGTAGTTTCGAACCCATCCGGGGCACTTATTCATGAGCTCTGAACTCATACTAAAATTAGTCGGGATACCCAAATAAGACGTGAGTATAGCCGGTTCTATACATTAAATATGAATACTACTCACGATAGTTTAAATTTAAAAAATATGTAGGTAATGCTAAAAATATATAAAGCTTTATTTATATATATATATTTATATATATACGAGGTGTGTTCAAAAAGTATCGCGAATTTTGTGTATTTTCAAAAATTATTTATTTATTCGTAAATATCTATTTTGTCCCCTTCAAAGTAATCCCTCTGGGATATTATACACTTGTGACAACGTTTTTACAAATCTTCGAAGCACTTCAAAAAATCATTTTTTTATATCTTGTTCAGCTCCTCCTTCGATGCCGTCTTTATCTCGTCAATCGTGGCGTAGTGTCGTCCTTTCATGGGCCTCTTCAGTTTCGGGAACAAGAAAAAGTCACAGGGGGCCAGATCTGGGGAATACGGTGGCTGCGGTATCATTGGTCTGTTGTTTTTGTCCAAGAAGTCGCGTACAAGCAGCGATGTGTGAACAGGGGTGTTATCGAGGTGCAAAAGCTAATTTTTGTTTTTCCACAAATTATCGATTAAAATCGAATGGTACGAGCCAATCAATATGCCTAGGTCCTCGGCAATTTCTCTATCGATGATTCGAAGATTGGCCAATACCATTTTCTTCAATTCATCAATTTTTTCGTCTGTTGTTGAAGTGCTCGGGCGTCCGGCACGCTCTTCGTCATTCACATCTTCTCGGCCTTTTAAAAACATTTTGTACCACAGATAAACATTGCTTTTGTCCAAAGTAGCTTCTCCATATGCCACAGTTCACACTTGGAATGCATCCGCGCACTTAATTTCGTTTTTCACACAAAAATCGATACAGGTTCCTTGTTCCATTTTTTGAATAATTAAAAATCGAAGACGAACCAAAACACGTGCAAGCAAAGCAGCTGTCAACAATTAACCGAACATTCAAAATGGCCCAACTTGTCAGCATAAGTGAGAGACATATGTACCAACATAACGCCACAAAAAAATCGAAATTGGAATATATGTAACTCGCGAAAATTCAAAATTCGCGATACTTTTTGAACACACCTCGTATTCCAATTTTTGAACACACCTCGTATATATATATATATATATATATATATATATATATATATATATATATATATATATATATATATATATATATAAAGCTAAACCGTTCTAATACCTTACACATGCACAGTTAATTAATGCACGTATCACGAGACAGCACCACTAACAGCACTTTACTGCACACATTCAGAGCGACAATCTCAATGATCGTTTCGTCACGTAAACTAAGCATCGTCAGGATATAGGCTCCATCGTCAGGATACATATTTTGAGTTATTGGAATTGGAATAGTGGGAAAAACATTATAAAAAAAAAACTGTAATTTTAGCTTTAAACCCTAACAAACCTAAAGAGATTTATTTCCAGAAACGAACTTTCATCGATTGTGTCGATTAATTTATATTAAGTGTTGAAAATGACCGAAATTATTGCGGTTTTCGTATCCGATGACGTGTTTCATTTCGTACATTCACCGAATCCAACCACGAAATGTACATCACCACTTATATTGTACGTAATTGAATACCGTTGTTCATGGTACCACAACATGGGGTGGTGATAATTTATCTATATTAATATATAAAGCTAAAGAGTTTGTTTGTTTGAACGCGCTAATCTCAGGAACTCTACTAAACGGTGAAAGTTATTCGAAAATCATGTACTACAATTTTTTTTTAACACACACGGTCGCTAATGTTATATAGCCTAAAGACTACCTCGATAAATGAACTATCATACACGCAAAATTTTTCAAATGGGCTCTTTTATATGTCGTGTTATTACAATCTACCCTCTAATAACTGGTATTCGTGATGGGAGCGACTTCTGAGTTTCTTGCCAGTTCTTCTCAAGTGCATAATGTTCCGATCTGGTGTTAGAATTATTCTGTCGTTGTATTTTGTAGTGAAAAGTGTTGGTGCACAGTTAGTTGGCCGGCGTGATTTTCTAAACGCATTCGTTTATATTTTTATTATTCATTTAAAATTGAATTTTGACTTAATATCTAATAGTATATAACTTTCTTCTTCTTTAATCGATGGACGTCCACTGCTGGACATAGGTCTCTTCATGGGATCTCCAGAACACACGATTTTGTGCCCTTTGTATCCTGCGGTTCCCGTGACCTTTTTGAGGTCGTCAGTCCATCTAGTAGGGGGTCTTTCAACACTGCGCTTTCCAGTGCGGGGTCGCCATTCCAACACTTTGATACCGCAACGTCCATCGGTTCTCGGCACTATGTGTCGCGCATCGCCACTTCAGCTTCGCGACCCGCTGAGCTATGTCGGTGACTCTGGTTCTTCTACGGATCTCCTCATTTCTGATTTGATCACGTAGAGATACTCCGACCATCGCTAGTTGAGCAACTCTGAGCCTTCTTATGAGATCCATAGTCAGCGACATATAACTTTATATAAATATATAACATTCACATCTAAATGTCGTTAAAATTTATTAAAAGTTTTCCCAGTTTGCCCCCGGTTTCCATACTTTGACACTAATTAGATATCCTGGGAAAAGAACAGGAAATTAGACTGCAGCCGGGAAGTTTTTTAATTAAAACTGACGAATTACGCTGTTCTACTTGGGCGAAGTATACCGGTAACTTTAAAAGAAAAGAACAGCTCCGTACGTTTTCGTTAAACTTTGTTAAATAATTATTTTTAATGATAAAAAACTGTAACCCCTTTAATTTGAAAGTGTAAACTTACTTTAAACGTCAATAGTTAGAATTTTCGCATTTTTACATGCAAAATCTTCCACAGTAGCAAAAACACCGTGTCTGTTTTTAAGAGTTAGGATTTTGAACCTTATACGTCTTTTACGAAACCTTGGTAAGAAATGAGGATGGTCCATTCTACTCAGCCAGATACCATACATCTAGAATCCCTGAACGAATATCAATGATTTTGGCGAAATTATTCCTTATGCATACAGGCTATAGAAATCCTGTTAAATTAACAGGAATAATATGACATTGAGGAACGCCATCCTTTATCGCAATAGCAAGGATTTTTATTCACAATTAAAGCATTTTGAATCAAGTCAAATCTAATTAAAAGGAAATTATATAAATATAAAGGCTTGGTAATTAAAAGTTAACATACGACCTGAAAGGGTTAATATGGGTCTTTTTATGTCGGAAAATCCCATTATGGATCGTCACCGCCCAAAGGGGACGAGCGGCGGGTATGTCGGGCTCGCACCGACTATAAACCTAACAGTGCTCCACCACGCTGCTGGTGGCAGGGACAGGGTACCGCTGTACACATTGCCCCCATCCCCGTTGCAACTCTCAACCCCAGAGTGCGCCACCTCTGGGTCGGGGCCTCTCTTACAGTGGCCCCTCCCTCCGCTAGATGACGCATTGGGAGCACCAGATACATCGACCACCTCGAAAATGTTGGTAATAACAGGGGTTTAATACCGAGGATTTTTACTTCTTTATTCCACCCACGTACTGTTGAGCTATCTCAACTTTTTAACATGGGTCTAACTCAGGGCATAATATCTTACCACAATGGGCAGTGAGCGATCGTGGGTAGCGGTGGTCTCCTTTTGTTTGACGGAGGGGGGCTTCTTCTTCACTTTCAAAGGGGTCCCTACCCGGAGGAGGTGTTCTCTGGGATTACAGCTGTCAGCGGGGATGGGGGCAATATGTACAACGATACCCTGTTCTTGCCATCGGCAGCGTGGTGGAGCACACAGGTCGTTTTAGTCGGTGTGAGTCCGACATAACCGCCGCTTGTCCCCACCGAGCGGCGGTACCCATAAGGGGTTTTTTCCTGTATAAAAAAAGGCTATAATATCTTCTTGGAAGGCATATTTATCCACGCGAAGTCAGGGCGCATCGGCTAACCTATAAAAGAATTTAAAGGAAGTTACAGTTAATTTTATTAGAGCACGAGACTGTCCGAGTTTAATTTAAAAATTGAATCAAAGTTGAGATTGGTCTGAGTTTTTAACTATTTGAAGTTCCTGCAGCGACTGTGAGCGGTATTGTGGGGAAGTAATTTAATGTTTTCGAAGAATTCCATTGTGAACACGTAGAGAAGCGAGTGTCGCTTTTCATGTATTATTACTATTGGATATCTTTGGACAAGATACTAATAGGTTAGGTTATCATAATACAAGAAGAATTAGACGTTACTTTGCGGAGCTCCATAATACAAAAGTAATAATAAAAATATTTATATTTTAGACAAAAAAGTTTTTTTTAATTTTACTTTATTATGCATTCAATTTAAAGAAACAACAGATCAGAATTATAAAAAAAAAGTGTTTCTAAGAATTTTGTTTCAAGGAAATCCATAATATTATTATGATATAATAGGAATGTCTGCCTTTTGTATATATATATTTGTGTATATAAAATTTATTAAAAAATCGGATACCGGGAAGTATGTCAAATTTAACTTGCAAGATTCCACCTTCACATACAAAAGGAGACTTAAAGAACTATTTAATAGGCATTCTTTCAGTGATAAAACATGTCTGTAATATATGTAAATGTTTAGACTTTAGGGTATAGTGATATATGTATGTGTATCATTTATTTTATTTAAAAAAAGAAATAGTTTTAAGCGCATGTTTTTGTTTTCTTTTTTATGGAGAGAATAGATATTTGAAAAACTAATCTCGTTTGGCGAGATTATTTGCTTTAACAAAAAAAGAATACACACAAGGCAAGCAAAAGCTACAAAAAAATTATATATTTAATGTCATGTATGTTTATTTAATGGTCAGTTTCTTAATGTTTTAAGAATCGATTACGTATTAGTCGAGGATTTATTGGTGAAAAATCCACATCGTAGCATACCATTTTCCTGGTTGAAAAAGCGTACTAACACCGTGGTAAATAGAAAAGAAAATTCCTCTAGCTCTTTACTCGGCGCAAACAAATAAATGGATAGAAAAAATAGACGAAACAGAAAAGATCGCTCGCTGCCGGAAGTACGGCAGTAATGTCCCAATAGAATTCTTTGTGACACACGTCGATTGCATATCGGCATTTGGAAAAAAAGGAAAAAAAAAAGAAAAACAGTAAAGTAAGTAAAGTAGTAAAAAAAGGAAAGAAACGTGTATGTAAGCATATATTTTTTTTAAAGTAACTTAATACTTGTGTTATGGGTGACAGACAACTGGTAAATATATACTTATATAATTTTAAATCTTTAATATTTAAATGACTTAATCTTGTATGTATATATATTTTCGGAATTTTGGAAACGGCTCCAACGATTTCCTGAAATTCAGCATGTGGGGGTTTTGGGGGAGAAAAATCGATCTAGCTAGGTTTTATGTAAAGAAAATCGGTTTATCCCTGTTTTTGGACATTAATAAATACTAAAATTTATATTGAATTGAAATTTTACCATTAACTGTTAATTCAGCGTAGCTTATTCGGGAAACGGATGGTCGCGAGAAATGAAAATACCTAAGATCAAGCCCCAAGTACCCAATTATTTTTTCTTTTTTTTTGAAGTTTCTTTTTTTATTTTGTAAAAAATTACCGAGCTAGGTTCGGTCACCCAGAAATTACATACTTAAATACAAATGCACACCCAGGCTTGAAGAACCATCAATTTTTTTTTACAAAATGTTGGCCCTCGGTGGGAATCAAACACACGACCCGTGGAGCTGAAGGCAGGGTCACTACCAACTGCGCCAACAACCCAGCCAATTTTCATGGGGACTGGTTCAGTATATAAAATTACAGCTTAATCTGATACCGGGAAGTGGGTGAAATTTAACTTGCAATATTGCACCTTTACATACGAACATACACATTATATTATATTATACTAGTACTATCCCGCGGTTTCACCCGCGTAATTTTTGTTTTTTTTTTACACCTTATTACATTTTTAAAACGGATCCCTATTTAAAAAAAATGTAATATAGCCTATGTTGCTTAGTAAATATGCAGCTTTCCAATAGTGAAAGAATTATTAAAATCGGTCCAGTAGTTTTTGTGTGAAAACATTACAAATATACATACAAATTTTTCCTCTTTATAATATTAGTATAGATTACATTATCCTTCTGCGCTTATCCCACTCTAAGTGGGGTCGGCTCAACATGTTATAAACACGACCGGCCGCCTGCCTGGCGTCAACTTATCTTAGTCGTATTTTACGACACCTCGGTAAGACATGAGGGTGGTCTATTCTACTCAGCCGGATACCACGCGGCGAGTCGACTTACCTTAGTCGCCTTTTACGACACCTCGGTAAGACATGAGGGTGGTCTATTCTACTCAGCCGGATACCACACGGCGAGTCGACTTACCTTAGTCACCTTTTACGACACCTTGGTAAGAAATGAGGGTGGTACTATTCTATTTAGCCGGATACCACTGCATTATGTATAAGCTGTGATAGTCCAGCGGTGCGACCGTGTGAATCTCTAGAGACGATCACGGGTTCAAACCCGGGCAGACACCAATGAGTTTTTTTATTAAAATTTATGTGTCTAATTGATAATTGCAATTTATCACACGCTTTTCGGTGAAAGAAAACATCGTGAGGAAACCTGCATATCTCTAGAGAATCCTAGGGATATGTGAAACCTATCAATCCGCATTGGAGCAGCGTGGTAGGTCTTGGCTCCAATCCTTCTCTCCAGAAACGGAGAGAAGAGGCCTATGCACAGCAGTGGGATAGTAACAGGCCGATACTACTACTACTACATTATGTATACAAGATTAACTCATTTAAATATTAAAGATACCATATAACAAAATTTTAATAACAAAATTTTTACAAATTTTCAAATATATAAAAATTAGTATTGCATATATCTCCTAGCTAAAATTACTCTGCTGCGAGGTACCCGGCACTCAGTCAGAGGGTGGATCCTGTCACTCCTCTCAAAAGCCGGTTCGTTTGCGAGTTCCCTCATCGCTGCAAGCGTCATTGCCTTGTCGAAAGGAACTTCGGGTATTTCGCTAATTCTCGACAGCCAGCGGGCTTCTACGCAACTGTAATTTTTTAAATCTTTAATTCAGAAATTCAGCATATAGAAGTTTAATCAATATAGGTCGATTTTATTTTTAAAAAATGATGTTATATTGCTGTTTTCGGGCATTGAAAAAATGATAAAATCTATTACTAATATATATAGCTGAAGAGTTTGTTTGTTTGATTATTTGAACGCGCTAATCTCAGGAACTACTGGACCGATTTTAAAAATTATTTCTATATTGAGTGTAAGATAGTCCATTTATCGAGAAAGGCTATAGGCTATATAACATCATGCTAAGATGAATAGGAGAGGATGATAGGGAGGGGGGGGGAGGGAATAGGAGAGGAGCAGCAATAAAAAATATTCAATAAAATATATAGTATTTTGATAATCATAAAAATCGTTAAATTGGGTTAACCTTAGAAGCTAGACATGTGCTGTCGCGGACTTTTATTTAAAACTTTAAGAGGGGAACAATTTTGGTTTACATGATTTTTTTAAAAATTTCACCGTTTACTTAGCGCACGCAAGAAAAGCTTTACATTTTACCGTTTTCTCACTATTTTTTATTGCTGCTCCTCTCCTATACATCTTACCGTGATGTTATATAGCCTTCCTCGATAAATGGACTATCTCACACAAAGAATTTTTCAAATCGGTCCAGTAGTTCTTGAGATTAGCGCGTTCAAACAATCAATCAAACAAACAAACTTTTAGAGAAGATTTGAAGACATTGTGCTGACCCTACTTACAGTGGGAAAAGGGTGGGATGAGAATGTACTCACGACGGGCAGGGGTCAGCAACGACTAGGGCGGTGATCGGCGTAGCAGACCAGCTCTCCAAAGGTTGAGGGCGGACGGTGTATTTCTTCAGTCGTGAACTGCTTTTATCCCCTTTCTTTTGAACATATCGCTCCTGTCATTAATTCAAATTAATTATTCAAGTAAACTTGTAAACAAGTGCTTTTGAATCGTCAACTCTACTGCTGGTTCGGAAAGCTGTTCCTACCGAGTAGAGCCAGCAAGAAATTCTTTTAAAAGTTGGTAATATTTAGTCATTATAGCAAGAGTCATTTTCAAAGGCATCAATGATTTCTTCTATTAAAATTTAAGTACTTAATTTACAGTACTTGGTTGACCGAGCTCGGTAATTTTACAGAATAAAAAAAAGAAACTTCAAAAAAAAAGAAAAAATAATTGGGTAGGTTACCCATTTATATTTTTTAATAGTATTTTTCACCCGTTAATAGTATTTTTTTAATGCCCAAAAACAGGGATAAAGCGACATTTTTTTTAAATAAAAATTATCTAGATCGATTTTTCTCCCCCAAAACCCCCTACTTGCTGAATTTCAGGAAAATCGTTGGAACCGTTTCCGAGATTCCGAAAATATATAAATATATATACAAGATTAACTCATTTAAATATTGAAGATAATAGAGGTAGTTAAAAACTCACATAGTAATAAGTGACATAGACCATCTCTTTAATCTTCTCAGTGATAACTGTGAAGGTTAGATTGACGTGGTTGAGTGAAGGTTGCTTATCCCCGAGAAGATGCTGGTAAGGTTCTTCTGAACAATCTAACAACCTGCAATAGTATTATACACATAAATACAAACGAAAAAATTATGTTGGTGGTTATGGTCGTGGAGTCTATCTCCTGACGATGCTTCGGTTGCGGGGCGAAACGATTGTTGAGTTTGTGATAGTGAACGTATATAGTGCTTGTGTATCATGGTGGCGGTGGTGGAGGTTTGTGCATGTGTTTTTACGAATCCTGCATGTATCAGGTATGATAACCGATTGTCCACTCTACATTTAGCATTATATATATTTTCTATTTTACTTCTTCGCGGATTATAGCAAATTAATTTTATTATTACTTTTGAACGAAAAAATTGTTTAAAATGGTGGCATCAAATTGGCTTCGTAAGATGGCTGGCTAAATAGAATAGTACCACCCTCATTTCTTACCGTGGTGTCGTAAAAAGGGACTAAGGTAAGTTAACCCACCGTGTGGTATCCGGTTGAGTAAAATAGACCACCCTCTCTCTTACCGAGGCGTCGTAAAATACGACTAAGGTAAGTTGACATCAGACAGACGGCCGGTCGTAAAATACGTAGCCAAATCATGTGACAACATGTTTATAGCAAGTTGTGCCGATCCCACTTACAGTGGGATAAGGGCAGGAATATGATGCTAGGCTTATGTATTACTTTATAAAACAAGCTTTAAGCTGTGATAAACCAGCGAGAGAAGTTTAAGGAAATAGGTACTTAATATTTATTCAAATAAACACTACTAAATAATTATTCAAATAAACTTTTGCAAGTTTTTAAATTGGGAAGGATCATCATCTGCCTGCCCTTATCCCACTACAAGTGGGGTCGGCACAACATGTTGCAAACATGTCACATGATTTGACTACGTAATTTACGGCCGACCGTCTGTCTGACGTCAACTTACATTAGTCATATTTTACTGCACCTCGGTAAGAAATCAGTGTGGTCTATAATACCGGAGACCACACAGCGGGTTGATTTACCTTAGTCGCCTATAACGACACCTCGGTAAGGAATGAGGGTGGTACTATTCTATTTAGCCAGATACCACACGGCGGTAAATTGCTTTAAATATACTGTGAAGCAAATGTACGAATACATATTTCCTTAAACTTCTCTCGCAGGAAAAACCTCTTGCAAATAGCCGCACGACCTCACCTCTGGTTTATCACAGCTTAAAGCTTGTTTTATAAAGTAATAAATAAAGCTAGCATTAATGTTGAAATCAATTATTACCTACCCGCCATCTGCTCTTGTAGCAAAATGGATCGCTCACGTGCCTTGCAGTATATGCTGCTGCTTAGGACGACCGATCCATTACTCCTAAACCAATTACTGAAAACTTATAGCGAACTTGGCTTTGGAAAGTTATAAAACAAAATTCACCTTTAAATTGTAGTACATAGGTGACCATAGTCTTGCTCGGTAATTTATAACATGATGTAAAAAAAATTAAAAAAGAAAAATGAAAGAATAATAGGGCAGATGGTGGTTGATCCTAGGTATTTTCACCTCTCTAGACCGCCCGTTCCCCAAATGAACTACAATGACTTATATTTGACAGCGAAAAATTGTGATTGTTTTCGGCGTAAATTTCTAAAAAAATTTAGAGCCCGAAAACAGAGATAAAATGATATTTTTTTTTAAATAAAGTAAAGTCGTTTCAGAGTCGTTTCCGAGATTCAGAATATATATATATCTATCTATATATCTATAATCTTGTCTCTTGTATTATATATATATATATATATATATATATATATATATATATATATATATATATATATATATATATATATATATATATATATATATAATACAAGAGACAAGATTAGCTCTTTAAAATATTAAAGATTTCAATTGATGTACTATAATAACCTGAATTATATCATTTTTTTTTAAACACTTCTTCGAGTTATTTAATATATAAATCTGGGTGTAATGGTTATTTATTTCTTTTTATACATATATTAAGAAAAGAGAAAGAAAAAGTAAAAAAATACATGTATAAAGGCGGACTTTTCCTAAAAGAGATATCTTCCAGTCAACCTTTGAGTAAAAAGGAAAAGGACAAGAAGTGAAGAAGAAAGAGATTATGAGTAATATAGAGGAAAAGAAAAAGTTTATATAAATTTAACTATATAATCTATTAGTTAATTTTAGTAAAATAAACAGATGAAAAGATGCTACTAATATATAATTACTTAAGATAAATATGGTTAGGTTTGGAAATTGCCAATTAAAATGAAAGTAAATTTTATATGAGCTGTAATTGGTTTTACAGTTTGTTTAATAGTCTGCAGGTATAGAGGACGTGCGCAATCAATTTTAAATCTATTTTAGAGACAGCCGGACTGGCTGTGAGTAAAGCTTAAAGTGTAATTTCAGCTTTGAGTAAGCAAGTGTATGTTACAAAGAGAACGTAATTAAAAAAGAAACAATAATAATTTAAACGACTGTAAAGAAAGAACTTTATAATCAGCAATGTTAACTTTATAATCAAATCAAATATAATCTTTAATCGGTGTTTTTAAGCTGTGGTAGCCCAGCGGTAACACCTTGCGACTCTTTCGAGGAGATCATGTGTTCTAACCCGGGCAGACACCAATAAGTTTTCTGTTAAAACTTGTGTCTAATTGATAATTGCTATTTACCACACGCTTTTCGCTGAAGGTAAACATCATGAGGAAACCTGTATATCTCTAGCGAATTCTGGAGATATGTGTAACCTACCAATCCGTATTGGTGCAGCGTGGTAGGTCTTAGCTCCAATCCTTCTCTCCAAAAAAACGGAGAGAAGAGGCCTATTCCCAGCAGTGGAGCAGCACACCGCATATCCATCTTAACATTCTCATTTACATGCATCCGTTGTTTTCATTGGCCAACATTCTGATCCGTACAATACGGCATGTCTTATGACCGTTTTACAAACTTTTCCCTTAATTTTACGAGGCATTTGGGGGTCACATATAGTTGATTTCACTTCATCCGTCCTACATTTATTCTTTTACCTAAGTCTCAAAAGTCACGTTGTGTCTAAAAAGCGAACCAAGCTACCCAAAATGAGAACAGACTGGCAAATTTTCCCAATTTTATATATACTAAATATCCCATATTGTCTTTTCTTTTAAATAGATTATAGATTTTTGTTCATTGTATTCTTCACCATACATAAAACTAATGCGTATTTATATGAAATGGCAAAATAATTGTTGTCAAATTGCGTATGCTGTTGCTATCTATAATTGATATAGAACTTAGTTTAACATAATTTCACAGTTTGTATTTGTAGCTCTACATGGTGTGTATATTGTTGATGGCCTTTTAAAATAAATAAATAAATAAGCTAATCGGAGAAAAATTGGATGTCCCACTTAAATTGCACTACACGTCTTCTGATTTAGAACGACTAATTCTTAACCCAACTCTCTCTAATCGTTCATGCCGCTTCACTAATATGCCCTGGATCATAGCTGTATTTTCTGTACAAGTATGATGTCAAAAACGATTAGCATATACCAAGAAGCGTCCTCCTGCAGCAGCAGTGAGTGCATCAATAACTATGATGAATAAAAAGGGTGTTAGGTCGTAAGTGGACTGTATAATTGTTTTATTGGTTTAATAAAAGATCGGAGCACTATGTAACGTGTGCATTCGATCCGCCATCAAGAGAGAAGAGGGATGTTGCTATATCCAAGTTAATTCTTACTACTAAAATGTTGGTGTTGCTAACAAGGGACTTAAAGCCATTCGTTTTGTTACCCACGAATTGGGACATGTCACCATCGTTGTGTGAAAGAACTCTTCTGTAAATCGTTCAGAAATCAGAGCAGACTGACGTTAGTACAAAAAAACACTCGAACTGATATATGTACTGGATACTGAAGTGTTATGAGTATAATGGGTTTAAGGTAGTATAGGTATGTTTGGATAATAATTTATGTCATCACATTGATACGGTATGACAATCCAGAGGTAATTACCGCCGGTCTAGTGTTGCGTATCAATCGATAGAATTTCGATTAAACGAGATTAGCCTGACAATGCCGCGGTAATGGATCAGATATAATACACTGATATCTCACTATACGGTATTTCGGAGTTATTATATTTAGAGTAGGGGAGCCATAGGTGGTTTATCCGATCCACCAATTTGAAAAGATTTATACATCTGATGCTCCCGATGCGTAAAGTAGCGGAGAGAGGCGCTACTTTTAAAGAGGCCCCGATCCAGAGGCGCACACTGGGGTTCAGAGTTGCTGCTGTTGGGGATGAGGGCAATGTTTCCAATGGTACCCTGTCCCCGTCACCCGTAGCGTGGTGGAGCAACCAGGTTGTTTTAGTCGGTGGGTGTCCAACATACTCGTCGCTAGTTCTTGTCGGATGTTCGGACCCATGAGGGGGTTTTGTCTGATGAAAAAGGGAACCATATGCTGGTCTGTTAGTGACAATGATATAATAAATAGCGAGACGGAAGTAAATACATAAAGAATACACACAAATTACCCTCAGTTGCCCTTTATTTGTAAAATGTCACATTTTAGGCTAGCTTACTCTAGGTGCGTTGATGACCCGTCTTGTGGTATGCGGCTGAGTAGATTAGACCACCCTCATTTTTTACCAAGGTGTCACAAAAGGCGACCAAGGTAAGTTGACAGGCAGGTGGCCGGTCGTAAAATACGTAGCCAAATCATGTGCCAACATGTTTATAACATGTTGTGCCTACTAGAGTAATACGGGATAAGGGCAGGAGAATGAACGATGATTAAATTTAGCGGAACATCATGTTAAGATTAGTTAATGTTCTAATCCCTGGTTATATGCGGGCCATATCACAATTGCATTGTAATGTCTATATTGTAACCCGCTATCAATGTGCATTTAGTTAAATTGAGACAATGATCGAGTCAATCATTGTTAAACTGTATATTAATAAACAAAGTTTGGTAAAATACAAGATCTTTTTTAAAGCGAACTAAATAAAGGTAAATAATAATTCTTAAGTGCTTGATGTATACAAAAAAAAATTACTCAAGCACCCCACGCTTTTTTTATAGAGTTAAGGCTGTCCTGCAAGATAAGGTTAAACTTTCTGGCCAAGGTGACCACCAAGGTAATTCAGTCACTAAGGTCAGGAAGATTCATTCTACACCAAAAAAGTGCTGCAAAACCCTTCACGAATACTTACTTAAATATGTCCTTTACTTTTTCCATAGTTTCGTTAAGCAGCTGCTTTTTCTCAGTCAATTGTTTTCTTTTATCTTCTGTAACGGCCTTCTGGTTCTCTAATTGACATCGTAGATCTTGTAATTTCTTTTGTCTGTTATCTTCCATCATTTCATTCCAATCTTTTCTGTCCACTAATTGTTATGTAAACAAGTCAAGTCAAAAAGCTTTCGAGAAAATTTCTTGTCCCTACTGATAACCGTCTAGGAGTTCCCTCGTCTGGAGCCAATCCTGGCAGCAGTATGGGTAATATAATAATATATAAGGTCGTGCTTATCATAAATATACATTGTCATCGAAACTGGACCAGTATGTTAAATTTTTGCTCAATCGGACCCCGGGAAGTGGGTTAAATTTAACTTGCATGATTCCACCGTCACGTACATTCACGGCAAGTTAAAAAAACCAAAGCATAGGGATCGATAGAATAATTCTCGACCTATTTTTTAAGATGGATTATCAGCAATAATATAATATTATTTGATGAATTATTAAATTTAAAGCATTACACAAAAACAATAATTAATACATAATATTCAGTTTAAATAACAATATTTATATCGAAACAGAAAAATCAGATTTGAATCTTGATTTTTACAAAGATTTTCAATGTATAAGTAATAATATCTTCCTCTATGTTAAAGAAAAATTAAATGATTTATAGAATTAGGCGTTTCTTTGCGGAGATCCATAATACAAAAGTCCGACAATAGTCCTCCACAGCGCGTCGCTTTAAGCCGAGGTTCGGCCTCACGGGAGGCACCCTTAAGGCGACGCTCCCAGGATGCTGCGGGCCTCTTTCGAGACCCGCTCTCCTAGTACTTCACCCCCGGCGATGCTTCTGCGCTCGCCCGGTGACGCTGTCAAAGCCTTCATGGCTAACAGCCTTAGTTAGTGTCCGAAAAAAAAAAAAAAAAAAAAAAAAAAAAAAAAAAAAAAAAAAAAAAAAAAAAAAAAAAAAAAAAAAAAAAAAAAAAAAAAAAAGCTTTGCGATTTTGGTCGTGGAGTCTATCTCCTGACGATGCTTCGGTTACGGGGCGAAACGATTGTTGAGTTTGTGATAGTGAACGTATATAGTGCTTGTGTATTGTGGTGGCGGTGGTGGAGGTTTGTGCATGTGTTTTTACGAATCCTGCATGTATCAGGTATGATAACCGATTGAAAAATTAAATGACTTTTAAAGTATTAAATAAATTACCAATTTCTAATTTTATTTTGTCTAGACTTCTTTTCAGTACTTCGTTTTCTGCGCAGAATTCATTTAGTAGCTTGTACATTGCAAAATTTTCTTGTTCCGTTCGCTCAAATTGATCTATTATTTTGTCAATATCGTATTCGTTTGTATATTCCTAGAACAAATTTGAATTATAAAATAGACATTAATTATTATTACCTATCACAAAATTTGATGGAATATGACTTTTTTTGGGCAAATGAAATTAAGATTTGAGAATTGCTTATTTATTATTTTAATTATTCTTAATGATTAATTACATTGATATCATCCAAAATTTTTGAATGCACCATAATCTTCTGTTGGATATCTTTTGCTTCTTTTATTTTATGATATTCTTCTCTTTCCTCCTCTTTTTTGTTTACTCTTATTACACCTTTCTTTGCTAGGAAATTGTAAAGTTTCATCTCGTGATCATATGATTTTTGCAAGTCTCGCATTTCCTAAAACAAAAATACTTGAATTTTTCAATTTGTTCGTTTGAATATGGAAACTTTTTAATATTTTTGACTTGTTCTTAAGTTGAACACAATAATATCAACAATTATGTTTATTATTAGGGTTATATCACCTGTACTTGAACCATTTGATCCATTTTCCCTTTTTCTTGTGCAGATTTTAACTTGGCACACCATTCATCTCTTTGGTCATATGCTAACGTAGATGACTCAAATAGATCTGTTAAAAACTTCTTGCCTTTGTTTAAGGCGGCCAACATTTTGTTCCATGACTGGTTGAAAAGGGCTCTAAAAACATATTATGGGGTTTTAAATTAAGTATTTCTGAAAAACATTATCTGGATTTGTGCAAAATTAACAAAGGAACTCCTACAAGCAACGATAATTATAAATCATTTTAATCTTGAAATCTGTAAGCAGTTGATAGCAGTTATAATGAGCAAGATCCATTGAAAGTCTAGATAACAATCTCCTTTTTTTCTGATAGTTCTACAAGACACATTTAAAATTCTTTTTGCAAACATTGGTCTTTCAACTTATCAACTACTAATTTAACACTATTACCTGTCATTCAACATATGTTCAATTTCTTCTCTAATCTTCTTGTTTTCACATTGTACTTCATTGAATCTCCACATCGCAACTTCAAGTTTATTTTCGGTTGACGTTAATCTATTTTCACTCAGACTTCTACGGACTTCAAGCTGAAATTTTATATGATTGTTCCGATGAAGTGACATCTACGGTATCTTTGATACTGCTAATTTCAGTTAGTTTAACTTTCATATTACCTGCCCACTTTTGGCAATAACGATGTTCTTCAAGTGCAGCATCTGTTTATACTTCCGGTATAATAATTCTTCAAGTTGTCCCATTAGAGTTAGTCTTTCTAAAATCAAAACATTACGAAATTTCATTTATTGATCATTGATTGTTGCTACATATTAAAAAAAGATCACTGCTACATCCATCTGTCCACAAGCGATTAAGACAAAACTATTCAATAGATTTTTATGCAGTTCTTACTAACAGTCTTTTAAAAGAGGAAGGATTGAGCGTTGCATTTGTTAAGGTTTTTGGTAAGCAACATAATTAATTTGTCTTGGAGTTTTCATCGATAATAATTCGTAATCTTTTTGAGATATAGGTAACAAAAATGTAGGCACTTTATCCTAAGCTATTTGTCTGCCTAATTAGTTTCTAAAATCGTTGGTAGTTTCCACCGATGTTTATCTATTTCTCAACATCTATTTCTGTTTATTTATCATCGTATTATTTAACTCATACATGTCTACTACTGGATACAAAGCTTAACTAACTAAACTAACTTCTAACTTCCTTAATGTAAGCATTTGTTGCTTATTTTGTATTCAGGTTCTCCCTGATTTCCATTTGGAGATTGATCTATCAACACTACGACTTCTGTGACGTGGTCTGGACTACACTTCTAGGCTCTGACATCCAAAAGTTCTTAGGACTAGAACTGTAGTAAATATACCAAATTACCATCACATTCTTCTTCAGTTTTGGTGCGTAACATCACGGCTCTTGTCAAACCAGCTTTAATTTTTTTATCGTTTTTCTTGTGAGCTCCAGATCCGGCAATCTGGAATCAAATTGATGTAGAAATAATTACATTTGAAACGAGAGTTTAGTTACGCTAAGCAAAAATAAAGACGAGAGGACAGAATGGTAATGCTATTGAATTTTGTCGTATCGTGTGTATTTATGCTATTTCAGGGCAAAACAAATTTGAGATTGGAGAAGTGGAAATGTCTAGTACTATTTAAGGGTTGTATTGGTGATGATTGTAGTGCATTTTTTTTTACAAATTTATAAGGACAAATATAGTACAGTATTCATTGAGCATTACATATCTCTTATTAGCTGGAATAGTGACACAACTCAAATAATCATGTTTTCAGATAAATGGGCTTATAGTTTTTATTACTAAGGAAAATGCTTTAGTTTACATTAACGAACGGCCTAATATTGAATTATGAGCTTCAGGTATTGCTGCTGAAATAAATGTGAAATTTACAATAACATTTACACCTATTCCTATTCCAAATAACGTGTATTTTTGAGTTGTGCCACAATTGCAACCCATGACCCATATATTTTCTTTCATCGCCGATTATAGCATTACTTTTCCAATATTAATCTTCGCGTATTAACGCCTATTCTATTAATTATTTTAATATACCTTGAGATCCGTGTATAGGTTAAGATATTCCTTCTTGAGTGTACGCAGCAGCTTATCTTGTCGTCTTAACTGTGGATGAACTCCCAGAATGCGATTTTGTCTATCGGCTTGTATTAAACGAACCTGTCAATTATAGAAAACGTGAACAGCGTTTATGAACCTTGAATGTTCGAAACAGACATACAGATACATAGCCTCTTGCATTTATGATATTACTATAGATAATAGAGTTACTTAAATACTGTAGTATCCGGCTGAGTAGAATAATTCACCTCAATTGTTGGCGAGGTGTCGTAAAATACGATTCAGGTAAGTTGATGTCAGGTAGGTAGGCCGGTTGTACGATACCAAGCTAAATGGTCTGACAACAAATTTATAACATGTTGTGCCAATATTTGAGGATGATGATATCCAAAAAGTGCCTCTTTTGAACAATTTCATTAATATATATAAAATAAAATGTAATAGCGGTGAGACCGTGCAAGTCTTTAAAGGGGTCGCGGATTCAAATTCCGCGCAGGCATCAATGAGTTTTATTATCTAATTCATTATGGAAATTAATTAAACGATTATCGGCTAAGGAAAACATAGTGAGGAAACCTGCATATCTCTAGAGAATTCTGGAAATATGTGTAACCTACCAATCTGCATTGGTGCTCCAATGCAGATGCGTGGTAGGTCTTATCTCCAATCCCTATGTCCAAATCGGAGAGAGGAGGCCTATGCCCAGCAGAAGGATAGTAACAGGCCGTTACTTTACCATTAGTATTCCACTGATTAGCAAAGTACTCCTCTGTTTTCTCTTTTTTCACTTTTATATAAAATTTTCTGTATTAGATAGAATTCAAAATACTTGTCGCTGAAGCCTCAAATGCTCGTCTTCCATCTTCTTGAGCACTTCTATATCACCGGTCTGGACTTCTAGACTAACTGGTTCCATAATTTCAGTTTTTTTTTAGCAAATATGTATATAATAAAACTATTGTCTGTCATAAGCAAAGCCTACTTGAAAATTTTGCTTATTTTAAAAATTAATAACTTCCGTACAATCAAGTCAAATACTGTTTTCGAATATATCAGATAAAGAAAGAAACATGATTATTTTAATAAAGACACCTGCTTATTATATCATTTACTAGCTTTCTACTACATGTATATATATATATATATATATATATATATATATATATATATATATATATATATATATATATATATATATATATATATACATATACATGTATATTTTTAAATCGATCTAGCTAGTTTTTATTAAAAAAAATTGTTTTATCCCTGTTTTTGGGCATTAAAAAATACAAAAAATTTACATTGAATATATAAAACACTATTTTTGCCGACAACTGACAAGTCAGCGTGGCTTATTCAAAGAACGAGTGGTCTCTAGAAATGAGAATACCTAGGATCGAGCCCTACCTACCCAATTATTTTTTTCTTTTATTTTGAAGTTTTTTATTATTTTGTAAAAAATTACAGAGCCTGGCTCGGTCAACCAGATACTTTAATTAAAACTTTGAACCTAAAAGTAGTTATTGTGAACGAACCATGAGAAATAGAGTTATGTTGTTTCAAACTTTTTTGTAGTATAATTGTAGATCTACAATTCGCTAGTACATTACTTTAGTGTATCTCTGCTGGTTTACGCGGCGCACGTATTTAAAGCACCCAGCAGGTGAGTTTACAACTGCGCGATTCCTTAACCCAATTTTCATAAAAGCGTAACCTAAACCTTCCGGAAAAAATGTATCTTTTACCAAAACCGTACAAAAATAGGTTCTGTAGGTATTAAAAAATCCGATTACATATTTTAGTTACACATATTTTACATACACTTTATTTTATTATAAGTATAGATGTAATCGTCAATAGTCTAGTAGGCTTTCTCTATCAGCCTTATTATAATAGTCAATTTTAACAACTGTAATAGTAAAGCTAAAATTGATTATAAAATCTGGCATACACGGGCTTTCATGCCATAGGAGCTCTGGTAGGCTTTTCCGTCATGGTTCTCTTAATGATACCATCAAAAGAGCTCTTGCCACCATCGACATTCCTGCTCGTCTCGAGCCTTCCGGGATATGTCGGGATGATGGCAAGAGACCAGAAGGCTTGACGCTGGTTCCTTGGGAACGGGGACGGGCCCTAATGTGGGACGCAACATGCGTTGATACGTTAGCCTCGTCCCATATCAGGGAAACAGCGTCAAGACCTAGAGCTGCGGCGGAAATGGCCGAAACCGGCAAACGGCGGAAGTATGCATCTCTCATCGAGAGTTATATATTTGTGCCGTTTGCAGTCGAGACCCTAGGGCCATGGAGTCAAAGTGCAAAATTTTTTTTATCCGTTTTAACACCTCGGTTGATTGCCTCTTCAGGTGACAAGAGGGCTGGCTCCTATTTCGCACAAAGAATCAGCTTAGCGATTCAGCGCGGAAACGCTGCCAGCATTCTTGGGACCATTCCACGTGGGCATGATTTGTATAGTCCTAGCGTGTAAGTAATTTAAGATAGATATAACTTGTACATTTTTGCTGTAAATAAAAAAAAGAAACATAAATATAGAAATAAGTTGAAATTCATTACATTTTACCAAAAAATCGGGCAAAGTTGTGATGTTCTACGGTATTTCGGTTTTGTTTGATGGTTAAATTTAATCAAGCTATTTTAATATATATGTCATCAATTTCATGTCATTCATACGGTTTAATTACTACGGATAATTTGAACTACGTTCTCGAAACAAACAAATCTCTCTGTCTTCTCGGATCGATCTGATTTTTGTGATGGAGATATTTGCAGGCCTTAAGAGTGACAGAACACACTGTTTATTCTAAAATTACGGTCAATGTGGACGAAGTTGCGGGTACAAGCTAGTATATTATATGTCCAGAAGTGTATATTCCGATTACAACGCGTATGTTCCTCTAATACTGTATTTCCTAGCTGTAAAAGCGCATTCAGCGAGTAGCCCACTAAGAAGCAGTATTGCGTCCTCATTCAAAGGATAAAACGTTTTCATTGCTAAAGCTGTGCTTAGTACGCCGCATTTACACCGAAACATAACGTAATTTATAAAATTAGGCGTGACTTTGCGGAGGTCAATAATCAAAAGTAATGAAAATACTATTTTGCTATAATCCACGATAGAAAAAAATATATGTAATCATAAATGTAGAGTGTTTCGTTCTCATACCTGATACATGCAGAATTTGTATGCATGTATCAGGTATGAGAACGAATAGTACACTTTACATTTAGCGTTACATATATTTTATTTTATCGCGGATTATAGCAAAATAATATTCTCATTACTTTTGGAACATAACGTACTTACTTCTTGCAATTTTAGATCAATAATTGAACAGTAAAAAATAATAGTCTTTTTTGGTCTGTTAGTATTTGAGCTGTGATCTGTAGAGAATTCTTTACCTACCAATCCATATTGGAGCAGTGTGATAGGTTTTTGCTCTAATCCTTCTCTCCAGAAACGGAGAGAGGATGCCTATGCCCAGCAGTGCGATTATAACAGGCCGTTACTTTACTATTAGTACTCCACTGATTAGCAAAGAGCTCCTGTCTTTTTTCACATATCCCGACTAATAATGTAGTACCTAGTATTTTTTAGAAGCTATAAAAAAGATGCAATATGAAAAAAAGAACTCGTAATGTCTGGACGTGATTCGAAATATTATCGCTTTAGACCGTTCGTTCTCGAATGAGCTATCATGACATTGTAAATTAAATCGATTGTCTGACCTTTGTTTTTTAATAATATTGTAGCAGTTTTTCAATGTCTGAAAACAGGGATGTAACAACTTTTTTTTATATGAATCCTTTCTAGATCGATTTATCATTCTTCAAACCCCTCACATACTAAGTTTCATGAAAATCGTTGGAGCCGTTTCTAAGATTAGTTCGTTTAAAGGTCAAAGATATTTTACATATTTATTTATGTATCACATCTTTTTTCTTATCAGATGTTTAAACAGAATACAATATTAACATTTGCATATTAATATTTATACGTAATGTTAATTTACAATATTTAAATTGACTCAAGACTTTATATCAATTCTCCAATAGCTGTTACCAAGGCCGTTACCAAATTTGTTTGTTGTACGCGTTTTTTGTATCACTTATACCTTCAGTACGATAAGCGTTCAGAATCGAAGGAAACGTGTGTATTTATATATATATCAATAAAATATAAATATATCGTACGCTCGGGCTATTAAAGTGACTTAATTCAAAAAGGTTGTTTAGTGGCAAATAGCAATTAAAATGCGCCTACAAAATTCGTGACATTTCTGAAAAGAGAAAGTGTATTTTTGAGTTATTACATGGATTTTATTGGATTTATACTCCGTTCGGAGTGGCATGTTGCAACATCCAAATCGGGTCAAATCAAATCAACCAATATGCTAGAAACCCCTTACTGTAAAGGTCAGTATTCTTTGATTATACGAGGCTTTGGATCATCTTTTGTCAAGCGTACGGCCAAAGCTGTGGTAGCCCAGCGGTAACGCCGTGTGACTGTTTCGAGGAACTCACGGGTTCAAACTCGGGCAGACAATGAGATTTTCTGTTAAAACTTATGTGTCTAATTGATAATTGCAATTTATCTAACGCTTTTTGGTGAAGGAAAACATCGCGAAGAAACCTGCATATCTCTAGTGAATTCTGGAGATATGTGTAGCCTACCAATCCGCTCTGGAGCAGCGTGGTAGGTCTTAGCTCCAATCCTTCTCTTCAAAAACGGAGAGAAAAGGCATATTCTCATCAGTGAGATAGAAACAGGCCGCTACTTACTTACTTACTTACGGCCAAAGTGTAGAATTCCGTTCCTGCATCTATCTTTCCAGATTTCTATGATCTGCAAAATAAAAAAAAAGCGAATAGTCTGTACATTGGCAAGCGGCGTTCTTTGACTGCATTATTCGCTATCAGACGACATTGTACCTAGGCGTAAGCTATATCGTACTAAAGCAATAGTGTTTAAATTTTGAAATCTTATTTGTTTTGCAGATCCAAAAAATCGTCATTTGGAACAAATGGTGGGTAAGTTGATATTATTTTTCTTCTTCTTCCTCAACCGATCCACTGTTGGATATAGGTCTCTTTACAGGATCTCCATACCACACTATCTTGTGCCGCTTGGATTCTGGATAAGCTCCCTGCGACCATTTGAGGTCTTCAATCCAACTGGTATGGGGTCTACAGACATTGCGTTTTTCGATTCGGGGTTACCATTCCAATACCATAAAATTATAACCACCTTAACCTTTGTGCCTCGTCCATTGCCACTACAGCTTCGCGACCAGTTGAGCTATGTCCGTCACTTTAATTCTTCTCGTTTCAGATTCGATAACGTAGAGTTACTCCGAGCTTAGCTCGTTCCATCACCCGATGAGTGAATGTCATACTTACGTATAAGCATAGTTAATACTTTTAATTTAAACCATTCTTCAACCAACCTTCCTCTATGATGCGTGTCCAAAAACCGACAATTGTAGGCAATCGTACATGATCGTGCTCGAATTTTAAATTCAAATTCAAAATATTCTTTATTCTAATAAACTTGTAAACAAGTGCTTTTGAATCGTCAACTCTACTGCTGGTTCGGAAAGCTGTTCCTACCGAGAGAAGAGACACCAAGATCTCAGCGGCTGTTCTTTTAAAAATATACGGCAACGAAGAGTAACTATGTCCACACATTCTTATCATCTAAATAATGCGCAATAGTATTAACAGAAATAGTATTAAAGAATAGTAGTAACAGAAAGCCTACTGGCTTTCTGTTTTATTAACAGTGTTTTAAAGTGCTGTATTGGCAAAGCTTTGAAAAAAATTGATTGTGGAATTTTATTACACAATTTATAACCACACCTAAAAACGACTTAAATACTTTTGCACGGCGCGAATCAGAAGCAGCAAGCTTATGTCGGTTCTTACTTTGTCTATTATATACATCGCCAATCTTTTTATTTATTTATATTCTTATGCAAATTTTTTTTATTGCTATAGTTCGTAATCGCCGATCGTGTACAGCTATTACACTTCGGTGTGATATACGTCTGGAAAATGTCTCTTTGTTCGTTAAAACCAGTGCGGTGTCGGTGCACGCCGTTCCCTTTGAAGTTGTCACGACACAAACTTTTGCCGCTATCGATTTTTTTTAACGCCACGTTTTACAAAGTGTTATGAGTTTTTCGCTATGTTATCTCCGTCCCTAGTTTTCCTCTCTATTAATAACCTAACCTATATTCCTACTTTTAATTGACCTAAAAATGGGGAAGATTTTTGGCATGGATTTTTGTTGTATATTGAATACTAGTGATGTTTGCGACTTTGATCACGCTAAATTGGGCGATGATTGAGTGAAATGATTTTTGAGATTGTGGTAGTGTGCAGTGCTAATAGTGTCGTGGGTTTATAAGGTGGTTTACTTTACTTAGCTAAGCTTTACTTGTTAGCTTACTTTTATACTTACTACTTTACTTTTATATTATATTTACTCTTATCCCACTCTAATTGGGGTCGGCACGACATGTTTTAAACATATAGTTACAGGTTTGGCTAACTACGACCAGCCGAGCCTGACGCCAACTTACCTTAGTCGCCTTTTATGGCACCTCGGTAAGAAAAGAAGGTGATCTATTCTACTCAACCGGATATCACACGGCGGAATTCAAATATAACAAAAATATATAAAAATGTGTCAAGCGTGGTATACGTTAAAAAAGGTTTATCATATATATTTTGTGTTAAATTAAGTTTTTTCAAAATGTAGTTACATTAAACTCGTAAAGTTAATACCAGACGCCGCACGTGAAATATCATCAGAAACTCCTTATCAGCCGGCGTCACGTCAAACACGCTGCACCCGTTCGCACTTAGGGTTGACAGCTTCTTGCAATCAAATAATTCTAATTCAAATTCAAATTATTTTTATTCAAGTTGATTTTTATTTTTTATTTTATTTTTATTTGGGAAACAAACAGTGCAAATTGAACATAAATATAGTAAATTATTGCTAATTCACATACCAAAATTAGCTTCCACTGATTACTAATACGCAGACAGTGAAAAAGTATATATAGTGAGAAAAATTAAAAAAAAAGAATTTAAAACAATTAACTACGACATCACAAATTTTATAGGCACTTTTGAATCGTCAAATTACTACGAAGGTTTAAATTATCTAAAAAAAATTATTCTGCTTCGTTAAATACGACCTTTTCAATAATTGACAATTTTTAAGTCTATAATTAATTTTGGTAAAAAAAAAATAGATGAATTACTTACAAATATATTTACAAATATATGATTATATTACTAATACGCCGTGTGGTATCAAGCTGAATAGAATAGTACCACCCTCTTTTCTTACCGAGGTGTCGTAAAAGGCGACTAATGTAAGTCGACCCGCCGTGTGGAATCCGGCTGAGTAGAATTGACCAACCTCATTTCTTACCGAAGTGTCGTAAAAGGCGACTAAGGTAAGTTGACACACCGTGAGGCATCCGGTTTAGTAAAATAGACCACCCTCTCTCTTACCGAGGTGTCGTAAAATACGACTTAGGTAAGTTGACGTCAGGCAGGCGGCCGGTCGTAAAAACGCAGCCGAATCATGTGACAGCATGTTTATAACCTTTTGTGCCGACCCCACTTAGGGTGGGATAAGGGCAGGAGGATGATGATGATTATATTACTAATATATTACTTAAGACAAATATTTTCTAGGCTCTAACTTAAATACAGAAAGGGAAAGAGATTTGCGGATTGATACTGGTAAATCATTCCACAGATTAACACATTGAAAGCTAAATGATCTCGAGTAAGTCAGTGAGGAGCATTTAGGGAAGGGTATTTATAGATCTTAGCCGGCCGCATCCAACATGCGACAAGATGTTGAAACGCTCTTTAATATATATTAGGATTAAAGGATTAACAAGAGAAAGAAGTGATAGAATATGTTATTTTCTTTTGGATCGGATAGGAAGACAATTTAACTTGCGACGGAACTCGGTGTAGTGGTCAAATTTACGAAGTCCATATATATCTAATGCGTTTGAGTAACTAGTGGATTCATTTAATGTCATACCACTCGGTATATAATATTCGTATAAATTCTTATAAACTATATATACACGTACACACATGCACACACTTTTACTATTGCTCACACACACGCACGCTCTTATATACATTAATAATCACATATCTTAATAATTACATATATTAATTCTAGTTAATTATTACATATATTATAATTACTATATATATTAAGTTTAGTTAAATTGTTGTTTATACATTTGTGCATTTATACAGTGTATTACTCTTATGATGTTCGAGGGGGGGAGCCTGTTTGTGTGTGTATTGTTATTTTGTGTGAAGAGAAACAAAAAGGAAATATTATTATTAAAGTCCTGAATTCACCGCTAATCAGCTCTTTTGTACAAAAGAGTAGCGGGATTTTACTCTAGCGGGTTATTAATATTATTTCTATTATTAGTGACCGCCGAATTTCATGCTGGTTCTTCTCGACAACATCATTTATCAAGATAATAATCAGTAGCTTCATTGAATATTTGATCCATGACAATTCAAAAAGCTTGAAAAGCGTTCTTGAATAGAAATTATTTTGATTTAATTCGACAACCCTAAAAGCGTCACGAGATCTCGCAAAATTGAAATCTGCTCCGACAAGTTTATTCTCACTCGGGAACTAACACTGATGGTTATCTATACACCGCGGTGCCAATACAAGCCTGTCTACTGACTTTGCCTCGGTTTTTAAGGAAACGAGACTATATATTTTGTAATAATACATACAGTTTCATACAATTTTGGGCCTAAGATGTAAAAAGATGACAATGGGGCTATTGGTAGAGGATTTTATACGTTACTAAAGCGCGTCAGAAAATTATATGGGGCGAAACGTTCTACCCTGTAATGTACCCCTACCATATATGAACCTTTAATATAGGGGCCTGCGTTGAGGGCAGACCCAGATTAGTAAAAAAAAACGGGCAAAGATTTTACGTGACAACGTCTTTTTCTCAGTAGAATATTTATTGATATGAATATTATTAAATTGAACAACAGGAACAAGGAATTGAATGAAAATAAGAATTGCACAAATTTTAACTACAGAAATATATTTTGTTTACCAGAGACAAGCACGCACCGATCCAACGCGCCTAATTCTCTAATGCTGCGCGCGCGGCGGACCAATCATGTTTGAGTGGGTGAGAGACGCAAGGCATTCGCCAGTCCGGCGGGCCTCTCTTTCGTTCGGTGACTCATCGTAACAGACGTGAGCGGGCGTTACACTTTTTCATGAGTGACCCCAAGCCGTAACCTAATTTAAGACGTTGTCACGTCAAAAATCGATCCTCCTAAAAACTCGTGCGCGTCAGATTAAGGCAAGGTAAGTTAAGTACATTCAGAAAATGTATGTCCACGCAATCTGCAACATCCTCTCACAAAATCTATAAGAGGTTTCAGTAAATATAATATAGTGAAAGTTCGCGTGTTTTCCCGGTTTAAGTTTATTTTGTTTTAAAGTTGGAAACGGGAATAAATGGTCTAAGAAAGTTGCTTTGCTTTCGGTTCCTTTTTTATCCCATTCGTTTTAGTTTAGATAAATGGCGGTGCGGATTTTATGGTTTTAAAAGTTTTGCACACTTTTTTAAATCTTTGAAACCGGTTGATCGTATTTTGTTTTGGATCAATGGAGATAAATCATTTGTAGAATTAGGCGTTACTTTGCGGAGGTCCATAATACAAATGTAATGAAAATATTATTTTGCTATAATCCGCGATAATTTACTACGCGCGATAAATACTATTTATACTGGATTATAGCAAAATAATGTTTTCATTCGTTTTGAAAATAATTCAATAATTTTCAGAAGCCGCCGTTTTTTAACTGTGTTTTAGGCAATTAAAACTGCTACAATATAATTAGAATGCGAAGGTAAATTTCATCACTACCTACTAGGTTATAATACATAATCCTCTTGCCCTTACTCCACTCTAAGTGGGGTCGGAACATCATGTCATAAACATGAAGTGACATGATTTGGCTAGGTATTTTACGATTGGCCACCTGTCTGACGTCAACTTACTTTAATCACCTTTTGCGACACCTCGGGAGAAAAGAGGGTGTTTTATGCTCAGCCGGATACCATTCAGCGGGCTAACTAACCTTAGTCGCCTTTTACAACATCTCGGTAAGAAATGAGGGTGATCTATTCTACTCAGCCGCATACTACACTACAGGTCAACTCACCTTAGTCGCCTTTTACGACACCTATGTGAGAAATGGGGGTCGTTTATTCTACTCAACCGGATACCACACGGTGGGTCAATTTACCTTAGTCGCCGTTTAAAACACCTTGGTGAGAAATAAAGGTGGAATACTATTCGGCGGGTCAACTTACCTTAGGTAATCGTCTTTTACAAAAGCTCGGTGGGAAAAGAGGGTGGTCTCTTCTTTTCAGCCGGATACCACACGGCTCATCCTGTACAATCACGGTATATAATTTCATTAATTTACTTCAAACAGTTTATTTTTGTACCAAAACTTAATCCGACCTAAAACGCTTTCCACAGTTTAATACGTCAAAAGGTCTTAAAAAGAAAAAACTTTTATTTCGCTTCAAACGGAACTGAAACCAGCAAAGTTATAGTGGAAATTCGTTAGAAGTCTTTTGTATCGCACAGAATAGTAATAGAGTATGTATTCTTTGTCTGTATTTTTAGTTTCAGCCTTTTTGAAAAAGTCGTTACTCATCGATAGTTTGTCATATAAACTTTTTTTTGGCTAGCCCAGTGGCGTAATTTGCAGTCGACAACATTTTCCATAAACAATTTCTTCGTTCTTTGAATCTAGATGTATGTATTTAGGATACGTCATTTATTTTAACTCCACGTACCGACACACCTAGTGAAGTAAATTAGGCATTATTTTACGTTTTGAATAAAGATAGAGAAGATACAAAATATAGATGGGGTAATAACCGTACCATTTCATAATCTCGGTCTAGGTCATCCATTCCATTTATTTTATTTATTTATTTAATTATTCTCTTTATTTTTAACACCACTTAATTAATAGAAACAAAAAGTAGAAAAAAAAACAAATACAATACAAATAAAAACCATTACTATTACAAAAAAATATATTAGTCCATAGATATACATATGCATCACTACATATTATAAAACAAAGTCCATATTTCCGTATGTACGCATAAAACTTTAAAACTACGCAACCGATTTTGATGCGGTTTTTTTTAATAGATAGAGTGATTCCAGAGGAAGGTTTGTACGTATAATAAAATTCAATACGAAGTAGAGAAATAATGTAATTTTTGAGGTTTCTGTAAATAATTACATTTTTTCCGCTTACATTGCAAACGCAGGCTAAACCCTACGAGATTTATCAAAATGATGTACTAAGTATTTGTACACCTTAAAAAGGTCTACAGAAAAGTCCGCGATGGTATATATCTATCTCTTATGGATAACCCACAATAGCAGTTTTTTTCACTTACTTTTTACGAAAAATTATATGTAATTGTATGTAATTTAAGTGAACATTTTCGGTGTATTGTATGTAATTTAAGTGAACATTTTCGGAGATATTACAGATTTAAAATACCGTGAGGAGGCCGCGCTTTGCCCTATAACACTTCGACTTTAGCAGCGATGTCGTTCTTTCAAGAGTTTGTTTAAAGACATTCTGTAATTAATTGTAAAAATAAAATACATAGGGAAAATATAAAAGTAAATAAATAAAAATGTACTATATGAATTTAGATATTCCAAAGATAGCAGGAAATCTTCTTGGTATAGGGAAAGGAAATTGTTTTTCTCCAAATTTAACGTTACGGCCACGGAAAGTAATGAATAAATCAAAACAACTGGATCAATTTTAATCATTTTTTTTACACTGACTGACATGGGATATATTTTTTATACCCGTGCGAAGCAAGGGCAGGCCGCTAGTAGATAATATATTTATGAACTAATCTAACTAACTACATAACTAAAAGTAATTAATAAGGGTATAATAATTGATAACTACATAGGTGTAGTGTTAAAAAAGGATGCCACTCAGATACGTTGAGGCCCTTATCCCTCCCCACACGTTCTAATTGCGGGGACGCCCGTCGTTGCAGGACGGGTGGTCAGCTCCTATACTGGACTATTCCACCCATTCTCCCCACACGTTACATTTCGTATGTAACGCATAACGTTAACCAAGGGACTAAGTGCGAGGGAGACAGAACTGTAATGTTGAGTCGTGCTCAGCGAGCTGCTGTATGCAGTTCCCGCCGCGATAACATCGCGTAAAGAGCTCATGAATAAGTGCCCTGGATGGTTCGAAAATAGTCGGGCTAACCTGATGGAATAACACGTGAGTATAGCCGGTTCTATACATTAACTATGAATACTACTCACGATAGTTTAAAATTAAAAAAAAAAAAACTGTTGCCTGTAAAGTCGGTTTTACGGGCAAAGATTTTACGTGACAATTTAAATGTGATGAATTGGAGTGGGAGAGAGACGCAAGGCATTCGCCAGTCCGGCGGGCCTCTCTTTCGTTCGGTGACTCGTCGTAACAGACGTGAGCGGACGTTACACTTTTTCATGAATGACTCCAAGCCGCAACGTAATTTAGGACGTTGTCACGTCAAAAAGCCAGATCTCAATCCAGTCATATTTATTTCAAAAATACATTTTTCTAAAAACAATCTTAAGAAAATTGAATTATGCCAAAGTTATCTTATACGTTTTAGTGATCAGTTGATTAATTTTATGTTGCAAAGTCCGTACTCTGTAAATGTATTTAAGTATGTAATATTTACCAGTTGTCTGTCACCCATAACACAAGCATTAAGTTACTTTGTGGATATAAAACCCATATATTTATTATTATTATTTGTTGGAAGTACTTGATGTTAAGTTTATTTTAATAAACAATATTTCATAGTTAAACTGTATCAAAAATCACACAAAAGCACCAAACTTACTTTGTCTACTAAGCCAACTGAATCCCGCACTTGCAGTGTATATTGCAGCCAACTTGTAATTTGGACGAGGTAACTTGCAAACTCTGCGCATATCCAATTAACAACTTTAAGTGTGACTTATTCTTTAGTACCAATTAGAAGGGTTTGCACAGATCTTGACGTTCTGGGAACAAAATCCAAAGAAATATATTCAAAAACAAAATATTCTTTATTTATGTAAACTTTTTACAAGTTTACATCAAATTTACTGCTCCCGGTTAAATTAACTAGCAATATAATAAATATATACGTAAATAGTAAATAAATAAATTGATACAAATAGATGTTTACAATTTTGCATTTATGATATAAATATGCTTACAATTTTGCGTTTATGTTATAGAATAGAATAGAAAAGCTTTTAGATTTACAGCAATTTTTAGATTGACTGTAAAGTTTGTTACAGCGTTATAATTTTTTTTACAATTTTGCATTTATGTTATACATTACTTTCTTTGTTTTAATCCCTGCTAGTTCAAGTTATGAAAACATAGTACAGTCTAAATTTAGTATTAAATTGATTTTATATTATCATGAATTGTAGGAAAATAATATAAAATTCAAGTTTAATTCAAAATCAAATTAATCTTTATTCAAGTAACAAGCTTACTTACAAGTACTTTTGAATTGTCAACTCTCTCGGCGGTTGCTCCACAACTACCACCATTCGGCGGGTTAAGGTAAGGTACCTTAGTCGTCTTTTACGACACCTGGCTAAGAAATGAGGGTGGTCTATTCTATTCAGCCGGATACCACACGGTGGGTCGACTTACCTGTGTCGCTTTTTACGACACCACAGTAAGAAATGAGGGAGGTTTATTCTACTCAGCCGGATACCAAACGGTGGGTAGACTTACTTTAGTCGCCTTTTACGACACCTCGGTGAGAAATGAGGTTTGTCTATTCTACTCAGCTGGGTACCATAAATTTCACATATAAATATTACAATTTTGCATTTATATCATTACTTATGTGCTTATGGACGGCATGAGTGTGTAAAAGCTATAAACTACAAACCGCGAATAAAACAACAAACTTGCAACATAAACACTCATTAAATACATTGTAAAGACTGTGTGGAGAGACGCTTCAGAAATGTCGCTTTTTTATACAAAGAAATTACCATTATTTCTCTACAACTTAATTATTTGATGCATTTAAACTTAAAAAATATTTTATTTCATTATTGACTATTCTACTCATCTGGATACCACACGGCGGGTCAACTTACCTTAGTCGCCATACGAAACCTCGGTAAGAAATGAGGGTGGTCTATTCTACTCAACTAGATACCACTCGGTGGGTCAACTTACTTTAGGCGCCTTTTATGACACCTCGCTAAGAAATGAGTGTGGTCTATACCAGGGCTTCTTAAACTTTTTTATATAGCGACCCCCTTCAAGCTTAGGAAATTTTAAGCGACCCCCTCCTCCATATAATGAAATATATATTAACCGTAGATGTAGATGTAATATCGCACTATTTTACAATGTAAATAACAGTTTTGCATTGCCACTTTTTTCAAAAAATAGTTATAATAAAAGTACAATAGTATTTTGTATGATTTTTATTTGTATTTATATTTGTACGTAATGTGTATACTAATTTTAAAATTTTATTTATAATTGTTGTAAACTAACCAATCATAAATTTAATAAAATCTATTTAATTAAATTTAATGAAAAGGGGTAATGATTCCTTCATTACCCCTTTTCATTAAATTTAGGAGGAGAAATATCAATAAATCAATGTTAGAAAATTTCTTTAAAGGACAGCTGCAGCCATGTAGTTGTATCAATAATGATTGAAAAGTATCAGATCTTTGCGACGCCCCTTCCAGTAGTCTCGCGACCCCCCTGGGGGTCGCGACCCACAGTTTAAGAAGCCCTGGTCTATACTACTCGGCCGGTGTGTAAAAGCTATAAACTACAAACCGCGAATAGAACAACAAACTTGCAACATAAACACTCATTAAATACATTATAATAATAAATATATGGGACACTTACACACACGGTCGTCCATCCCCAAAGTAAGTAACTTAATACTTGTGTTAACATTACATTGTGTGGACTGTGTGGAGAGACGCTTCCAAAATGTCGCTTTGTTAGACAAAGAAAATACCATTCTTTCTCCACAACTTAATTATTTCATGCATATAACTTACAACACAGTTTCTAATGTAGAATGTTTAATAAATTATCAACCTAATTTTTTTTTTCCTGCCCTTATCACACTCTAAGTGCGGTCGGCACAACATCTTATTGACTGGCTCGTTGGAGCAGTGGGTAGTGACCCTGCCTTCGGCTCCACGGGTCGCGGGTTCGATTCCCGCCGAGGACCAACATTTTCTTTAAAATGAATTTGTCGGTCTTTGAGCCTGGGTGTATATTTGTATTTAAGTATATATTTAAAAAATATATAAGTATATATTCACCAGTTGTCTGTCTACCATAACACAAGTATTAAGTTACTTACTTTGGGGACGGACGACCGTGTGTGTAAGTGTCCTATATATTTATTTTATTTATATTTATCTTATAAACATTTTGCCAATGACTTGGCTACGTATTTTACGACATCTCGTTAAGAAAAAAGGGTGATCTATTCTACTCAACCAGATACCACACGCTGCGTCAACTTATCTTAGTCACCATTACGTCACCTCGCAAAGAAACGAGGGAAGTCTATTTTAATTGGCCGGATAACACAGTGCGGGTCAACTTACCTTAGTCACCTTTTACGACACCTCGCTAAGAAATGAGGGTGGTCTATTCTACTCAACCGGATACCACAAAATTCACAAATAAATATTACAATTTTGCATTTATATCATTACTTATGTGCTTATGGACGGCATGAGTGTGTAAAAGCTATAAACTACAAACCGCGAATAAAACAACAAACTTGCAACATAAACACTCATTAAATACATTGTAAAGACTGTGTGGAGAGACGCTTCAGAAATGTCGCTTTTTTATACAAAGAAATTACCATTATTTCTCTACAACTTAATTATTTGATGCATTTAAACTTAAAAAATATTTTATTTCATTATTGACTATTCTACTCATCTGGATACCACACGGCGGGTCAACTTACCTTAGTCGCCATACGAAACCTCGGTAAGAAATGAGGGTGGTCTATTCTACTCAACTAGATACCACTCGGTGGGTCAACTTACTTTAGGCGCCTTTTATGACACCTCGCTAAGAAATGAGTGTGGTCTATACCAGGGCTTCTTAAACTTTTTTATATAGCGACCCCCTTCAAGCTTAGGAAATTTTAAGCGACCCCCTCCTCCATATAATGAAATATATATTAACCGTAGATGTAGATGTAATATCGCACTATTTTACAATGTAAATAACAGTTTTGCATTGCCACTTTTTTCAAAAAATAGTTATAATAAAAGTACAATAGTATTTTGTATGATTTTTATTTGTATTTATATTTGTACGTAATGTGTATACTAATTTTAAAATTTTATTTATAATTGTTGTAAACTAACCAATCATAAATTTAATAAAATCTATTTAATTAAATTTAATGAAAAGGGGTAATGATTCCTTCATTACCCCTTTTCATTAAATTTAGGAGGAGAAATATCAATAAATCAATGTTAGAAAATTTCTTTAAAGGACAGCTGCAGCCATGTAGTTGTATCAATAATGATTGAAAAGTATCAGATCTTTGCGACGCCCCTTCCAGTAGTCTCGCGACCCCCCTGGGGGTCGCGACCCACAGTTTAAGAAGCCCTGGTCTATACTACTCGGCCGGTGTGTAAAAGCTATAAACTACAAACCGCGAATAGAACAACAAACTTGCAACATAAACACTCATTAAATACATTATAATAATAAATATATGGGACACTTACACACACGGTCGTCCATCCCCAAAGTAAGTAACTTAATACTTGTGTTAACATTACATTGTGTGGACTGTGTGGAGAGACGCTTCCAAAATGTCGCTTTGTTAGACAAAGAAAATACCATTCTTTCTCCACAACTTAATTATTTCATGCATATAACTTACAACACAGTTTCTAATGTAGAATGTTTAATAAATTATCAACCTAATTTTTTTTTTCCTGCCCTTATCACACTCTAAGTGCGGTCGGCACAACATCTTATTGACTGGCTCGTTGGAGCAGTGGGTAGTGACCCTGCCTTCGGCTCCACGGGTCGCGGGTTCGATTCCCGCCGAGGACCAACATTTTCTTTAAAATGAATTTGTCGGTCTTTGAGCCTGGGTGTATATTTGTATTTAAGTATATATTTAAAAAATATATAAGTATATATTCACCAGTTGTCTGTCTACCATAACACAAGTATTAAGTTACTTACTTTGGGGACGGACGACCGTGTGTGTAAGTGTCCTATATATTTATTTTATTTATATTTATCTTATAAACATTTTGCCAATGACTTGGCTACGTATTTTACGACATCTCGTTAAGAAAAAAGGGTGATCTATTCTACTCAACCAGATACCACACGCTGCGTCAACTTATCTTAGTCACCATTACGTCACCTCGCAAAGAAACGAGGGAAGTCTATTTTAATTGGCCGGATAACACAGTGCGGGTCAACTTACCTTAGTCACCTTTTACGACACCTCGCTAAGAAATGAGGGTGGTCTATTCTACTCAACCGGATACCACAAAATTCACAAATAAATATTACAATTTTGCATTTATATCATTACTTATGTGCTTATGGACGGCATGAGTGTGTAAAAGCTATAAACTACAAACCGCGAATAAAACAACAAACTTGCAACATAAACACTCATTAAATACATTGTGTGGACTGTGTGGAGAGACGCTACCAAAATGTCGTTTTGTTAGACAAAGTAAATACCATTCTTTCTCCACAACTTAATTAATTATGCATTTAAACTTACAACCCAGTTTCTAATGTTGAATGTTTATAAAATTATGAACTTAATTTGTTTTCTTGCCGTCCTTATCCCACTCTAAGTGCGGTCGGCAGAACAATAAACATGTTGTCAATGATTTGGCTACGTATTTTACAACATCTCGGTAATAAATGAGGGTGGTCTATTCTACTCAACTGGATACCACAAAATTCACAAATAAATATTTCAATTTTCCATTTATATCATTACTTATGTTCTTATGGACGGCACGAGTGTGTAAAAGCTATAAACTACAAACCGCGAATAAAACAACAAAGTTGCAACATAAACACTCATTAAATACATTGTGAGGACTGTGTGGAGAGACGCTACCAAAATGTCGCATTTTTTGGACAAAGAAAATACCATTCTTTCTCTACAATTTAATTATTTGATGCATTTAAACCTACAACCCAGTTTCTAATGTAGAATGTTTATAAAATTATGAACTTAATTCTATTTCTTCCTGCCTTTATCCCACTCTAAGTGCGGTCGGCACTACATCTTATAAACATTTTGCCAATGATTTGGCTACATGTTTTACGACACCTCGGATATTACACGGTGGGTCAATTAGCGTTGCCACCTTTTTTTTATTGAAGAAAAATAGTATTTTTCTTTTTAAATCAAAAAAATATAGTACTTTTAGGAAATCCAGGAAAAAAAATAGTACACATCTATTTACAATCATTATTTATTTTTCCATGATTATTTATTATTACTTTTCGCTGGACAATGACAAAGGAGTTAGAGTTACTAACTAACTAAGCCTCGTAAATACATGAATGAGTTTCGTTCAAACATTCCCTATGCAGTGCTGCGGGTGCGTTCCATTCACAGTTGATTAAAAAAAGCGCGACAACTGAATTTGCGATAAAAATATAGTATTTTTCGTCCTATATTGTTTTTCTATAATATATAGTACAATTGACCAAAATATAGTACGATACTATATAATATAGTACGGGTGGCAACCCTAGGGTCAACTTACCTTAGAGGCTTAGTCGCCTTTTACGACATCTCGATAAGAAATGAGGGTGGTCTATGCTACTCAACCGGACACCACATGGCGTATTTTTTGTGTGTTTTTTGTATATTGCTCCTTGGAATATTAAATATTAATACCTGGGTGACCGAGCCTTGCTCATTTATTTTTTAAAAAATAAAAAAAGAAACTAAAAAAAAGAGAAAATAGTACGGTAGGTGGGGCTCGATCCAAATCCTCGATCGATTTTGCTGGATCCTTGGGCAAAAATGATGTTTTATATATTCAATGTAAATATAAGTATTTTTTTTATGCCCACAAATAGGGATAATCGATTAAAAAAAAAACCTAACAAGATCGATTTTACTCCCCCAAAACCGCCTACATGCCGAATTTTAGGAAAATTGAGCCGTTTCCAAGATATCGAATATATATATATATATTCGGATATTCGGAGTAACTCATATAAATATTAAAGATTAAATGTTTGTCACTACATCCATACTCTCTGTTTCTCATATCATTCTGAAGTATGATTGACGCAACGGAGCGGTTGACTTACATTTGAGATCACAAGGACATTTGTACACTTGTTATGGTGAGATGTTTGCCGTCATATCAAAGTGTAAGTCACACCATGACGTCGTATGGCGTCTGAAGCGATAGCTGGCAGTGCGTCATTATATTTATTTTAAGTGTATGATAGTGTTTTATGAAGTTTCGACGATAGCTGCTGCTATGGACTTGTTTAAGTCGCAATGCACTAGTTCTGTGACTAGTTATTTTGTTCTGAAATGAAATTAAAATAATCTTTATTCATATAAGCTTTTTCAAGCATTTTTAAATCGTCAAGAACATTGATGGGTCCTTGGATCCAATCCGTCGCAGGCGAGTGGGGCGCAGGTGACTCGCCGAAGTCCGTCGCATGCCGCCCTAACGGGGACCTGCGAGCGGTCCGAACGGGGTTCATCGGACGCTCGCTTGAGTTAGTTCCCCGAGGCGGTCGATGCAACTGGTGCTTCCGATGCATCGTGTAGCGGAGTGAGGGCCTAGTCTAGAGAGGCCCCGACCCAGAGATGGCGCACTCTGAGGTTCAGAGTTGCTGCTGGCGGGGATGGGGGTAATGGTACCCTGTCCCCGCCACCAGCAGCGTGGTGGAGCACTGTCAGGTTTTTAGTCGGTGAGAGTCCGACATACCCGCCGCTCGTCCCCGTCGGGCGGTGACGACCCATAATGGGTTTTCCTGACATAAAAAAAAAGCTACAACTGGTTCGGATTGTTGCTCTTATCGAAAACTTAGCGGTCAATCTTTTAAACATTTTCAATTTTACATTTTTAGCTTCGTGCGGTATCCGACAGAGTAGAATAGACTAATTTCATTTCTTACCGAGGTGTTGTAAAAGGCGACTAAGGTAAGTTGACCCGCCGCCCCACATAGTGGGGTCGCTACAACAACTGGATATTTTAAAACCGCACGGCTGCCTGACGTCATTACCTTAGTCGCCTTTTACGATAACTCAGTAAGAAATAAGGGTGGTCTACTCTACTCAGTCGGATAACTCACGTCGGGTCGATTTATCTTATTCGTCTTTTACTATACCTCGGTAAGAAATGAGAGTGGTCTATTCTAACAGCTGGATACCAAACGGCGGGTCAACTTACCGCAGTCACCTTTTACGATACCTTGGTAAAAAATGAAGGTTGTCTATCAACAAATAAAAAAAATAAAAGATAGACTGAGCCGTCGGTGCAGTGGGTAGTAATCCTGTCTTCAGCTCCGCGGGGCGCGGGTTCGATTTCAGCCGAGGGCCAACATAGCAAATAAATCAATTTATTGGTCTTCGAGTCTGGGTGTATAGTTGTATTTAAGTATGTATTTAGAAATTATATAAGTATATATTCACCAGTTGTCTGTCCATAACACAAGTATTAAGTTACTTTGGTGACGGACGACCGTGTGTGTAAGTGTCCCATATATTTATTTAAAAGATAAAGTAAGATAAATGCGCCAACATTTGATCGCAGCCAAAGTCGACAGATCTCTTTAACTTCAAATACAAAAGAAAAGGATCAAAAATGAACTCTAAGCGACGGCTTAACAGGATTTGGTAACTTTAATCAGATAAAGATCTGATCCTTTTTGTTTTTCCGTCTTTATTAAGCTGTGACCGCAAAACTTTTATATTTATTTTTAGATTCAGCACACGACAAGATAAAAAAGGTAGAAAAATATAGTCTCCTGCCTTTATCCCACTAGAATTAGTAGAATTTTTAATTTTATACTGTCTAAACTATAATCGCCGTGTGGTATCCGGCTGAATAGAATAGTACCACCCTCTTTTCTTACCGAGGTGTCGTAAAAGGCGACTAAGGTAAGTTGACCCACCGTGTGGTATCCGGTTTAGTAGAATAGACCACCCTCATTTCTTACCGAGATGTCGTAAAAGGCGACTAAGGTAATGACTTCAGGCAGGCGTGCGGTTTTAAAATATCCAGCCAAATCATGACATGTTTAAAACATGTAGCGACCCAACTATGTGGGGCGGCGGGTCGATTTAACTTAATCGCCTTTTACAACACCTCGGTAAGAAATGAAAGTAGTCTATTCTACTCTGTCGGAAACCGCATGAAGCTGAAAAATGTAACTGAGGTACGTTAACGTCAGGCTGGCGGCCGGTCGTATAAACGCAGCCAAATCATGTTACAGCATGCTTATAACATGTTGTGCCGACCCCACTTAGAGTGGGATAAAGACAGGAGGATATATATACCCTAAATTAATAATGAAATAAATGCGCAGATTCAGTGATTGCCTAACAATAAAAAATAAATAAAATTAAAAACAATACTAATAAAATATCTGCCGCCAACTTGGATTACACACTCTATGACCTGCTAGGGCATTACTTTTGCGATTGCTATCAACGCTCTGAGTTAAAAACTAAAACTAAAGTAAGAAAAACTAATGATAGTTGCAAGTGCAGGCCTAATTCGTCACTTCGATTGGTGCTAAGTTTTCGCGCCGCGGGGAGGGTTCACGCAGGCGCCATTTCCCGCCATTTTCTCACTCCCAGGGATGCCAGATTAAATAAGTTTGTCTTAATTAGGGGAGAGGACTTACTTTTTACGTTTACTTTACGTAACAACGTTTAACATTTACTGATCTCACCCAAAATAATAAGCCAACTTAATATTATGAATGCGAAAATTTTGTGACCATGGATTATGTTTGTCACTCTTTCACAAATAAACCAATATCGATTAAATTTGGCACAATTATTCCTCTTATTCGTATTATTTTCCCATTGTTATATTATTATTTTCCTAAAACTATTCCTATTATTATATACATCGTGGCAACATTTAAGCTATAGCCTGTTTATTCTACAGGAATAGGATGACATTGAAAAGTGCCATCTATTATCAAACTATATCGCGACAACAGTCCATGCAAACGAAGTCGCGGGTAAAAGCTATTAAATATTTTATAACAGGCAGGATTTGAGGTGAGGTGTATTATTAAGTGTATAACAGTAATTAAATTGAAAAACAACAAGGGTTTCATTTAAACTATTTTTTTGTATAAATTAACTAGTTATACACCCCTGTATTTATCCGAATAGGTAGTAGCAGTAGAATTGACGATTCAAAAGCACTTGTTTACAAGCTTATTTGATTAAAGTAAATTTTGAATTCGAATAAAATTTTTTGTTGTTATTAACCAAAATAACATACATTGTAGCCTTTTTTTAAACTAGGAACCTTTGTTTCAAGTAATATAGTTTATTCTGAAACAACACAGTATAATTATGGCATGTTAAAAAATGTGTGATTTGTATAAGTGTGAATGTATATGTGTACGTGTGCGTTGCGGTTATTAGTTTAGTTTAAACTAAATCGTAAATTAATTATTATTAATCCTAAATAATTGTGTTTGTAGGTGTTAAGAACTATGTAAATTAAAAAAGAGTTTTGCTATGATAGTAGTTTAAGTACAAATATTTACGTAACTTTTTTTTTACACACACGGACGTCCGTCCCCAAAGCAAGTAACTTAATACTTGTGTTATGGGTGACAGACAACTGGTGAATAAATACTTATATATGTTTAAATACATACTTAAATACAAAAATACACCCAGACTCGAAGACCAACAAATTGATCCATAGACAAATGTTGGCCCTCGGCGGGGCCCGTTGAGATGAATGCAGGATCGCTAGCCACTGCGCCAACGGACTACGTAAAATATATTTTTGAAATTAGAACAGTGTTATAATTTTTATTACAAACAAAAAAAAAATCTACAGACATGCACAATGCAGAAACGTTTTTTCGCTTCTAATTATATACCTCTAAGCAATTAGCGGCATGCATGTATGCAAATAAGCCGTCTAGTAGCCATTAAGCGAAAAAGTTTCTATTTTTGAATGCAAAAGCCTTGTGACCTATTTTCCACGAGTGACGGAGTCAAAAACAAAGCATTGCCGACGTCATTGAAAACGCATTACGTCACGTGAACGGGGAAGTTATTTAACAGTTCCATATTTGAAATTCGGTAATTTATTTCGGGATTTCTTCCTTACAGGATGGTATCCCAGTCATCCAGAATGGTTAGTCGTTTTCGCGCCGCCGTTCGGAGCGCACGGCGGTCTCGCGCGCTCCCGACATCGCGACAAGATAGGAATTTATATTTAAAAAAAAATGTGCTCAACAGTCTACAATTTTGTGTTGTTTCTGTGTGCTAATGTGTTTTTTGTGTTATTCGACCGCTGAGCTGACAACTGTAAGTTAATTTTTAATATATTCACTTGCACTTTCACGGATTATTAGAACTGAATATCGGATAATATTTCTCAGGAATTTTCAGCTTCAGTTGAGTTATTTGATGTGAGCATCGAAGATTTATTGTGAAGGAATTCTACGAATCTTTTGTCATTGTTCAAGGACACTAAAACCTTTTCTGAGTAGAAAGGTGTATGAAAATGTAGGAATTTACAAAATGTTGAATGAAAGAAATATCACAAGAATCTGAAATACCTAGAAATTATTTTTAAAGAGTCATGTGTTTATTTGGTAATAATGCAATATGCTTACTTTTTTAAATCACGAATATATAATTTATTAAATATTTAATGAAAATAATCTTATAAACATATACAGAAAAATTAGTTGTAGAATATTTTTGCGTACTTTGAATATTATTAATATTTTTTCTTTTGTTTTTTGTCAGAACAAAATGTTAAATGAAAATAAAATTTTAGACGTAATATTTCTGATAATGATTATTTACTTAATGTAAAATTATTAGAATATAGACACACGTGCCATGCGTTGCGTCATTGACATGAGGTTGGTCTATTCCACTCAGCCGGATACCACACGGCGGGTCGACTTACTTTAGTCGCCTCTTAGGACACCTCGGTAAGACATGAGGTTGGTCTATTCTACTCAGCCGGATACCACACGGCGGGTCGACTTACCTTAGTTGCCTTTTACGACACCTCGGTAAGAAAAGAGGGTGGTACTATTCTATTCAGCCGGATACCACACGGCTACCACTGAGCATTTAGCATTTAATATATTTTCTATTTTACTTCATCGCGGATTTTAGCAAATTTTATTATTACATTTGTATTATGGATAATCTCTATCTATGGATAAAGTAGCGCCTAATTCTATAAATTATTATTGACATAATTATTTTAAAGCAGGTTGTATTTTAAACATGTTGTAACAATTTATTTATGAATTACAAAGTAGACGAAATGACGGCCAGAAGTAAGTTTATTATATGGCTATCACTACATATTATAAAACAAAGTCGCATTCTTTGTCCATATATCCCTATGTATGCATAAAACTTTAAAACTACGCAACAGATTTTGATGCGGTTTTTTTAATAGATAGAGTAATTCTAGAGGAAAGTTTGTACGTATAATAATATTCAATAGGGAGTAGAGAAATACTGTAATTTTTGAGGTTTCTGTAAATAATTACGTTTTTTTCCGCTTACATTGCAAACGTAGGCTAAATCTTACGAGATTTATCAAAATGATGTACTAAGTATTTGTACACCTTAAAAAGGTCTACAGAAAAGTCCGCGATGGTATATGTCTATCTCCTATGGATAACCCACTATAGCATTTTTTATCATTTACTTTTAACGAAACATAATGCCTTATTTTTGAAGCAATTTTTATACAATACAGCATTAATCCTTATCCAATTAAGTACCTTAAACAAATAGTTGATTTAATATAGATCAATATGGCCTTTTACAGTATGTAATTTAAGTGAACATTTTCGGAGATATTAAAGATTTAAAATGCCGTGAGGACGCCGCGCTTCGCCCTATAACACTTCGACTTTAGCAGCTATGTCGCTCTTTCAAGAGTTTGTTTAAAGACATTCTGTTATTAATTGTGAAAATATAATACATAGGGAAAATGTAAAAGTAAAAATGTACTATATGAATTTAGATATTCCAAAGATAGCAGGAAATCTTCTTGGTATAGGGAAAGGAAATTGTTTTTCTCCAAATTTAACGCGTGCGGGCCACGGGCAGTAATGAATAAATCAAAACTACTGGATCGATTTTAATCATTTTTTTTACAGTGACTGACATGGGATATATATTTTATACCCGTGCGAAGCAGGGGCAGGCCGCTAGTAGCTTATACAAATATTTGATTTAAAAACAAGTGGCGACGACATGAAATGTTTCATGTCGGCAAAATATAAATTATGCGAACCCTTAAAATAGTTTATACTAACGAGTTCTAACCATGATTGTTAGGTTTAAAATAAACTCAAATAACTTTTTAGTGGTTTTAAATATATCGCAGTTTATAAATTGTAAGCTGTGATGGCCTAGCGGTGCGACCGTATGAATCTCTAGAGACGATCATGGGTTCAAACCCGGGCAGACACCAATGAGTTTTTCTATTAAAACTTATGTGTCTAATTGATAATTGCAATTTATCACACGCTTTTCGGTGAAGGAAAACATCGTGAGGAAACCTGCATATCTCTAGAGAATCCTAGGGATATGTGTAACCTACCAATCCGCATTGGAACAGCGTGGTAGGTCTTAGCTCCAACCCTTCTCTCCAAAAATGGAGAGTGGAGGCCTATGCCCAGCAGTGGGATATTAACAGGCTGTTACTTACTTACTTATAAATTGTATAGTCCTAGCGTGTAAGTAATTTAAGATAGATATAACTTGTACATTTTTATAAATAAATATATACGAGGTGTGTTCAAAAAGTATCGTGAATTTTGTGTATTTTCAAAAATTATTTATTTATTCGTAAATATCTATTTTGTCCCCTTCAAAGTAATCCCTCTGGGATATTATACACTTGTGCCAACGTTTTTACAAATCTTCGAAGCACTTCAAAAAATCATTTTTTTGTATCTTGTTCAGCTCCTCCTTCGATGCCGTCTTTATCTCGTCAATCGTGGCGTAGTGTCGTCCTTTCATGGGCTTCTTCAGTTTCGGGAACAAGAAAAAGCCACAGGGGGCCAGATCTGGGGAATACGGTGGCTGCGGTACCATTGGTCTGTTGTTTTTGGCCAAGAAGTCGCGTACAAGCAGCGATGTGTGAACAGGGGCGTTATCGAGGTGCAAAAGCCAATTTTTGTTTTTCCACAAATTATCGATTAAAATCGAATGGCACGAGCCAATCAATATGCCTAGGTCCTCGGCAATTTCTCTATCGATGTTTCGAAGATTGGCCAATACCATTTTCTTCAATTCATCAATTTTTTCGTCTGTTGTTGAAGTGCTTGGTCGTCCGGCACGCTCTTCGTCATTCACATCTTCTCGGCCTTTTAAAAACATTTTGTACCACCGATAAACGTTGCTTTTGTCCAAAGTAGCTTCTCCATATGCCATAGTCCACACTCTGAATGCATCCGCGCACTTAATTTCGTTTTTCACACAAAAATCGATACAGGTTCCTTGTTCCATTTTAGGAACAAGTAAAGTTGAATAGGTAAAAATCCAAGACGAACCAAAACACGTGCAAGCAAAGCAGCTGTCAACAATTAACCGAACATTCAAAATGGCCCAACTTGTCAGCATAAGTGAGAGACATATGTACCAACATAACGCCACAAAAAAATCGAAATTGGAATATATGTAACTCGCGAAAATTCAAAATTCGCGATACTTTTTGAACACACCTCGTATATGCTTATAAACTACAGTTAGATTAAAAAAACCATTGTTTTATGACTTAGTTGGTTATTTTTAAGAGAGCTGTCCTACTGAGTAGAATAGACCACCCTCATTCTTACCGAGGTGTCTTAAAAGGCGACTAAGACAAGATGGTGA